>JALGPY010000004.1:96510003-97062503 GCA_023055425.1 Linanthus parryae | reverse complement strand
CGGCTATATGAGGGGTATGAGTAGCATGGAATTATTTCCATGTGTTCTCATAGTGAGGCGGTGGAATATTTCCTTAGTGGGCTAAATTGGTTTGGTATGGAAACAAAATTGTTTCCTAATCTTTTGGTGATTTCCACGCCATCGGGTTCGTTACGAATTCGTTAGTGAACCACGTTAAATATCTGTCTCGTTCTTGTTTTGCTTTCGTCGTTCTTGCTCGAATACCCCCAAGTTATAACAAACTTGTAACAGAGCTCTGAAACAAGAGTTCTGTTACAACAAACTGGTATCATAGCCAGGTCAGGGGGATCACCAGTTTTAACAAACTGGTATCAGAGCCAGGTTAGGAGGAACACCAGTTTCAACAAACTGGTATCAGAGCTGGGGTTCCAAGATCAGGGTGGAGCCAAGAGCTAGGGTTTCGCGATTCAGGTGGAGCAGGCTATCGGGAGGTTGGGTTTCGAGATTCTGCCAAGAACGATGTCTGGTTTGGCGACCAAGATCGAAATGTTCATGAGAGAGAAGAAGGTACACCCACCATCTGAAGTCCTGTGCAGGGGGGTATCAGGGCTCCTGTTGGAGCAATCTGGCGCGCATCTGATTAGGCGTGCAAGGGATCTGGAAAATCCAGCACGCATTCAGTACTGGTGCAAATCTGGCGATTCACGCGCATCTGGCGTTCTGGCGACTGACGTTCAGGCGCAATCCGGCTCCCGGCGTGGAGCATCTGGCGTGTGAATTGAATCTGGTGCTGGCTCATGCGTTGCAGGAACTCGTTGGAGTTGGAGCAACGACATAGAGCTGTAAGCAAAGATGCTGAAGGACCAAATCAGAAGACCCACATATTCTCCAGGGGCTTCACTGCAAATAGCAACGGACAATTAATCTCCACCATTGGATCTCTTTGACTGATCCAACAGTCCTTAGTATAGTCAGCATACTATTTAGATTCATTGTACTTTACCAATTCATATACGGTGAATTCAATGCTAATTCATCTTCTCTATTCTCTTCTCCACAGCTTCTCTTGGTTATCTGTATTCTGGGTATGAAACCCTAATTAACTTTACATGGTATCAGAGCTTATGCTCCACAGCACCGATGTCGATCCACAGCACCACGTCGGCAAACACCTCCTCCGCTCTCACCTCCACTACATCCGCCACTGTCAACAATGGAACAAACCCTCTTAATCTTCTCTCCAATGTCCACAATTTGGTTCCTTTCAAACTAGACGGAACCAATTACGTCATATGGAAATATCAGGTCTCTTCTCTGTTAAAAACCCAATATCTTTTGGGTTCATCGATGGTTGGATCGCCTTCCCTGAGAAGTTTTTGACAAAATCCGACGGGTCAGTAGATTCAACTGTAAATCCCGCCTACCAATCATGGGAGATGCAAGATCAGGCACTGATGACTGTGCTGAACGCCACGTTGAGCCAAGATGCCCTGTCCCTGGTAATCGGTCATAACTCCTCACGATCTCTCTGGCTTGATTTGGAACGCAGGTATGCTTCCCTATCTCGCTCAAATATTCTGCAACTTAAGAATGAGCTTCAGACAATCAAAAAGAAGTCAGATTCGATTGATGTATTTATGAAAAAATTGAAAGGGATTCGAGACAAGTTAAATGTGGTTAAGGTTATTGTTGAAGATGAGGACACGGTTCTCTACGCTCTAAATGGGCTTCCACCTGAGTATAACTCATTAAGAACCACCATTTCTGTTAATTCGAACCCTTTGACTCTTGAAGACTTGCACGTTTTACTCAAATCCAATTAACTGATGTTCGAATCACAAGTTTCATCTATTGTTACTCAAAATGGTGATGCTGCCTTTAATACTATAGCCACTGGAAATAATAACTCGGCTAGGGGAAGAGGAAGAAATAATTTTTATGGTAGAAACAATGGTTGTGGTGGAAGAGGACAAAACCGTGGTGGTTACCATGGCAGGTCCGGTAGAAATTCTAGTCACTATGAGTCTCGCGGTAGATCTGGCTATGCCCGTGGAGGGCGTTCCGACTCTTATCGAGGAAGGAATAGTGGTTATGGTTACCCTCATCAAAACAGTAGTCACATAGTCTGTCAAATTTGTGGTCAAGGGTATCACTCAGCACTAGATTGTATTCACCGAATGGACCACTCTTATCGAGGAAAAATGCCTACTGATAAGCTTTCCGCTCTGACTGCTGCAACTCAAAGTGGCAATCCGGCTTATCAAAACTATTGGCTTTCGGACACCGGCGCCACAAATCACATGACACACGATTTCAACAATCTTACTGTGTTTGATCCCTATATTGGAAATGATCATGTAGCCGTTGGCAATGGGGAATCTCTTCCCATCCATCATTCTGGTACTGCTCTTTTATCTACCTCTTCTCATAATTTCAAGTTACACAACACTTTACACGTACCTAAGTTAAGCACAAATTTACTATCCGTTCACAAACTTTGCACTGAACATAATTGTAGATTTATTTTTGACTCCACTTCTTTCTCTATTCAGGATATCACTTCGCGGAAAATACTATACCAATGCCTGAGTAAAAACGGGCTTTACCCGATTGAATCTCTTTCTTTTCAGCATTTTCAGCATGCTCCTAAAGCTTATGTAGGAAATAAAAAAATTTATGTTGATATTTGGCATGCCCGTTTAGGGCACCCATCAGAATCTGCTATGCGTCAAATAATTCCCACTTCAGGAAAAATGAATAATAAATGCCATTCCTGCTTATATGGTAAAATGCATCGTCTCCCCTACTCTCATTCAAACTCTCACACTACCGCACCATTACATCTTGTTCATAGTGACGTATGGGGTCCAGCTGCTACTTTATCTCAAAATGGTTATCGCTACTATGTGCTATTTGTAGATGATCACTCAAAATTTACTTCGATTTTCCCTTTGCACAACAAATCTGAAGTTGCAACTGTTTTCCCTATTTTTAAGCTTCTGATTGAAAAACTCCTCCAACATCAAATTCGTATTTTACGAACTGATGGAGGGGGAGAATACACATCCTATATTTTTCAGCAATATCTTTCGTCTAACGGTATAACACATCAAAAATCATGCCCGCACACACCTCCGCAAAACGGTGTGGCCGAAAGGAAACATCGTCACATAATGGAAACGGCTGTCACCTTACTTAAAAATGCTTCTTTACCTAACAAATTTTGGTTTCACGCTGTTAAAACAGCAGTCTACTTGATTAATCGCATGCCTAGTAAAAATACACAAAATAAATCTCCGTATGAATTAATTTTTGGCACTGCACCTGATTATTCTGATCTTCGCATTTTTGGTTGCGCTTGTTTTCCATACCTTCGCCCTTATACGACTTCTAAACTTGATGAGAAGACAAAAACTTGTGTGTTTATAGGGTATGCCGATGATTACAAGGGTTATCTTTGCCTTGACAAAATCACCAATCGTATTTATGTCAGTCGCGATGTTATATTCGACGAATTAACATTTCCGTTTGTTAATTCTGCTATCTCTGTTTCAGGTACTACACCTGATCCTACGAAAACAATTGCCCTTCGAGTCCCTTCCCATCAATGATGAGCCCCCACAATGAGTCATCCGAGGTGCCCACTGCTGCTGGTAATTTGCAACCTGCCAGCACGCTGGAACAGCAACTTGGAACACATGTACCGGCTGAAACAGCCACTGCCACAACTACTGGAACAGTTCCTGGAACAGATGCTACACCAGCCCCTTGTTCAGATACTACACTGACTGTGTGCAGTGTGCCTCCTATCCAAACTGCTGGTTCAGGTACGGCATCACCACCCGCTGCAGAGGCACCTCCTCACCTCATTCGGCTTCTGAGATGGCACCAAAACACGGTCATCCAATGCAAACCCGTAGCAAATCCGGAATAAGCAAACGAAAAGCAGGTTTTTCTGTTACTACCCTCTCTAAATTAGATCGTACTTCTTTTACCGAGGCTAGAAAACACTCTCAGTGGCGCCAAGCTATGGCTGACGAGTATGCTAGCCTCACAAATCAAAATACTTGGACACTTGTGCCACCACCCAAAAATGCAAACATAATCGGAAGTAAATGGGTTTTTCGAACTAAATACAATCCAAATGGCACTGTCTCTCGATACAAAGCACGCCTTGTTGCCAAAGGCTTTCACCAAAATGCTGGTATCGACTACGACGAAACTTTTAGCCCAGTCGTTAAACATTCCATTGTCCGTACTATTCTTGCTTTAGCGGCTACATTTAACTGGCCATTACAACAGCTTGACGTGAAAAATGCATTTTTACACGGGTCCCTAAAGGAAACAGTTTTTATGACTCAGCCACAGGGATTTAAACACCCACAATTTCCGAATTATGTTTGCAAACTGCACAAGCCCATATATGGACTTAAAAAAGCCCCACGGGCCTGGTTTGAGTGGTTCACTAGTTATTTATTCTCGCATGGTTTCTCCTCTTCATATGCGGATTACTCACTATTCATTAGACATAATGGAAATAAATGTACCATTTTACTGCTTTATGTTGATGATATTATACTAACAGGAAGTGACATCTCTTACCTTCCTCAACTTGTCAAATAGCTTCATACAGAATTTCCGATGACTAATCTCGGTCCGTTGACCTACTTCCTAGGTATTGAGATAAAAAGGGGTAATACCGGCATCTTCATACACCACGCAAAGTATATCTCAGACTTATTATCTCGCTTTCACATGTCTCACTGTAAGTCCGCTCCAACTCCCTTATCAGCAGGTACAAAGTTTCATATTTTAGATGGCAAGAAACTAGATGATCCAACTCCCTACCGACAAATCCTAGGAGCTCTTCAATACCTAACCTTTAGTAGACCAGACATAGCCTTTGCCGTTAACCACTTGTGCCAATTCATGCACACACCAACCGACACCCACCTCATTGGAGCAAAGCGTATTTTACCCTATCTCCAAGGCACCAAAAATCACGGTCTTCTATACCAAAAAGGACATATGCCTATAAACGCATACTCCGATGCCGATTGGGCCGGTAACTTAACCGACCGCCGTAGCACTTCCGGGTTTATAGTCTTCCTTGGCCCAAACCCGATTCACTGGGGTGCCAAAAAGCAACCCACAGTTGCCCGGTCCTCCACGGAGGCCGAATATAGCGCCTTAGCATCCACTGCAGCCGAGCTTGCGTGGCTCAAAATTCTTTTTCGAGAATTACGTATCCCCATTACCGAATAATCCATACTTTGGTGTGACAATTTGTCCGCCATAGCCATGACCGCCAATCCAATTATGCACGCCCGCACCAAACATATAGAAATTGATTATCATTATATTCGCAAAAAAGTGATTTGTCGTGACTTGCGTGTTTTGTTAGTTAACAGCTCTGATCAATTAGCGGATATCTTCACCAAGGGCTTATCAACTCAGCACTTCACGAATTTCAAAGACAAACTGATGGTGATTTCTGCACCCCCAGTTTGAGGGGGAGTGTAAGCAGAGATGCTGAAGGACCAAATCAGAAGACCCACATATTCTCCAGGGGCTTCACTGCAAATAGCAACGGACAATTAATCTCCACCATTGGATCTCTTTGGCTGATCCAACGGTCCTTAGTATAGTCAGCATACTATTTATATTCATTGTACTTTACCAATTCATATACGGTGAATTCAATGCTAATTCATCTTCTCTATTCTCTTCTCCACAGCTCCGCTTGGTTCTCTGTATTCTGGGCATGAAACCCTAATTAACTTTACAAGAGCATCTGGCGCGTGAGATTTCTGGCACGCGCATCTGATTCTGGTTCTGGCGCGCATTATGCACGAGATTGTTCTGGCGTGCATCTGGTTTTGCAGCGTGTACCATGACACGCACTGAGCTCGCATATGGTGCGATCTGTTTCTGGCGAGCATCTGGCGCATCTGAGGCATACGGGGCGCATCGGGCATGACAATTTGGGCACTCGTCATCGGTGCATCTGGTCTGGAAGACATCTGGGCATTCTGTCATGGTGCATCTATCTGGCGCAATTGGGCGCATCTAGAATACATTCGGTCCTTCTTTCTCAGTGAATGTATTCGATTCTGGTTCTGGGTGAAGCACTTGTTTCTGTTTCCGGAAGTGCAACCACATCGGGCGCATACGTTGCAGGAACACATGGTAGTTGGAGCAATGATTTGGCGATTCGGGTTTCGCATACAGCTGGGGAACATCTGTCTGGGGAAGCGTGCTCGTCTCGGGTTTCTGAGAGACGCATCCGGGTCGGATTTGAGAAGAGAAGCATCAGGTTCAGGTTTCGGGTTGCTGAGATGATTCAAGTCAAGGTGGAGATTGTTGGGTTGACTTGTAATCAAAGTCAGCAATATGAGGGGTATGAGTAGCATGGAATTATTTCCATGTGTTCTCATAGTGAGGCGGTGGAATATTTCCTTAGTGGGCTAAATTGGTTTGGTATGGAAACAAAATTGTTTCCTAATCTTTTGGTGATTTCCACGCCAGTAAACCCATATTTAAAGCACTCTTTGGTTTCACGTTGAACATACACACATATTAGTTAGTAGTGAGTACTTGAGAGCTTTGGTATTTTGTGTGTGTCTGGTGGGTGCTTCGGGTTTCCGCCGTGGCCGTTGTGGCCACGGCGGCGTACATTGTAAACGGGTTCTCTTCTCAATAAAATATATGGTTATGGCTGTGGATTAGCTAGTGGGTTCATTACGAATTCGTTAGTGAACCACGTTAAATACTTGTCTTGTTCTTGTTTCGCTTTCGTCGTTCTTGCTCGAATACCCCCAAGTTATAACAAACTGGTAACAGAGATCTGAAACAGGAGTTCTGTTACAACAATCCTCTTTGGGATAGGAGTTTCACTTATGAGAATATACATACTCATAAGGGGTTCAAAGAGTTGATAATTTCTCTATAAGTAACATAGAGCATGTAAAAAATAATACTCGTATTCAAATTTCTTCATCCGAAATTAATAATTTTGCACAATCTCTAAGGAGTGCATATATAATCAATCTAAAGTGGCCGTGAAGATTATTGAAGTATTATATCAATTATTCAAGAAGCCCATCACTTCTAGTGATGCCAACGGTGTCCAACTCAATCTTGAAATTTATGAACGAGTTCATGTCAAAACTTATTGATCTCTTCTAGAGACGATATGTCTTCTAGGTGCTCGATATAAGATATGTGCATTTTACAAATGTGCGATTAACAACATCCAAGCCACTTTAGGGGCTGAATAATAAATTTGGATGTTATATGAGATTTTATATAAAATCACAATGATCAACTAGACGTAGGTTAGGCGATGCAATGCATCAAACCATTTTTTATGACAAAATTCTCTACGTAGTATGGGCGATGCAATGCACCAAGCCAAAAAAAATTCTCTACGGAGAACGTCTAGTTTTATTACATTTAATCTCAATATTCAATGGGATTTCTTGTGTCAAAAGTCAAAACTGACACAAATGTGCCAAAAAGCTACAATTATGAGCCTTAAAAGGTCTCATGTACATCCTTGAATAGAGTTATTTTTCAATTGTCGAAATTTTTTGTTCGAAAATTGTAGGTTATCATCTGTAGGGTACCTTTTCAGAGACTCAAATATTTCATAGTGAGTCAATAAGCACACGAGGGGCTTTTTAATTTTCTGCTATTATCTTTTCTCTTATGCGAGCCATAAAAGAAATGGGGGCTTCATAACAATCAAGAAAAAAAAACAAGATAAAGAAACAAATAAATAGAAGTAACTAACCTTGATACTAATGAACCAATGAACTACATATTTTGTAGGATTTCTCTCATAAAACTCCTTTAAGAATCCAAGGAGTTGGGGGGATCATGAATCATTCAACCAAAAATTTCATAGATAGGAGCAAAAATGCATCGGCGAATGACAAGTACGCTATCATGAGCACTTTAAGGGGTGGTTTATTTACAACCTTTTTTTTTCTTCCCCTATTTTTATGTAGTCTTTTACTACAAAGGGTATTATAGGGGATTGATATGGGATCCTCATGGTACCAAGACCATACAACAATCGCAACTAAGTCTGAGACTGTGCGGATTGTTTCAACCATATAATTTATAGGATCCACTTCAGGGGATGGCTCGCTATTCACTTTAAGGAATTGAGTCGAGCATAAAATCAATCATCCACTCCTGAGATCCACTGTCATTTTGTTTCTAGAATTATTGAGAATGAAATAAACTCGAACAACTATGAGTGCGATATTATACTTTTTTTTCATAACTGCGTGTTATGGATAAAATGGCATAACCAGCAACAATTGTTTTGATACCCTAATTTGTCAATAAAAGTCTGCTCAGAATTTTTATTTCCGAATATAATAATATAAGACAAGGAGACATGGTGCTTACTTGCACGAGTTATCTCATAAAGTACTTAGGACATCAAAGTATAGATATGCAGATTGCTTTCATAACCTCATGAGTGAAAACATTGTTCAGAAAGCACATCAACTATCTATTATACCATTTGATGATTATGTGATTAAACCTTTTGACAAAAAAATACATGGGGTTTACTGTTGTTGTAAACCACCGCAAGTCATGAGACTCATAGATTTGTAAGCTACATAAATTGGACAATAGAATAATGTGTCCCAAAATCAAGTAGCAAACATACGAATGGAACTGGTAACCGACTATAAAGGTTTAAATTGGATCAACTTTTCTCAAACATAGATAACAAATCAATTTATCAGAGATAATATATTAATTATGTTGGTGTACCTAAGCATAGGATGAGATTTCTAAAAAAAAAAAAAAAAAAAAACAGCATACTTGAGGCATAGAAGTCTAGTAAATGGTGATTGAATTTGAATTCTTAAATTTACTAACAAGTCACTTAAGCGAATCAATAATAAAAAGAAAAACATCGAGTTTAATTCTTTGTAAATTAAAAACGCTTCATATCATTAATCTCATACATGTTCAGTGGTAGACTTCCAATTTTCTACCTTGTCTGGTATTAGCACATGTACTTTCCTATCCCACAAACATTGCTATTAGAAAGAAAAAAATATAGAAGTGCAAATAAAGTACTTATTGTTCAAGAGCTACTAGTCTGCTAGTTAGGTGATCACGAGTTTGACAATCTAACTCCAGTGATTTCACACACTTCTCCACATATCAAGAAACTAGTATAAATAGTGGCAATGTCACGAGTTAAAAACTCAATTGATTTTTGTTTTTTTTGTTTTTTTTCCCAGATAATTCAAAGAAAATTGCTCGTTAAGTAACAAGCAAGACCATGTATGTCATAATACAAGTGATAAAGCTTTACATAGTGTGGCCAATAGGTTCTTGCTCGCGTAATTGCTACAATTGCGCCTCCTCAAAATCATGAGTTAAAAACTCTAGAGACTTCTCTTTGCAAGAAAACAAGAGGTTCATAAGAACAATAATATGTTTCAGCCATATACAATATCTTTGCCATTGTGGTCACGAGTAAAACTCTCTGGTGACTTCGTATTTTTTAGATAGAGTACCAAAACGCGTGTTTTTGCATTGCATAGCACATGCGAGTGTTGAATACAAACCTTTGAGTAACGCTTTATTTATTTCTTCGAGACTAAAATAAGCAATCGTGTTATGGATTTGGCATTTCAACTCATAGCAAGTTTCAGAGCGTTTAAAGATTCTGGTTTGGCGCATGGGATCAAGACACATCAAAAAAACTCGCTAAAGGTGAGCGGTAATGTCACGAGTTAAAAATTCCAATGACTTCTTTTTTTTTCTCTCTTTTTTCCCAGATAAATAGAGAATATAAAGATAAAATTATATTGATTAACAAGAGCATATCGGTCATATGAAATATAGCAATGATGGAGCTCTTAAGCAGTTCAGCTCTACATCATGCACCCAACATGTTGATGGAGCTCTTGAAACTCTACATACGTTCTTAGTTCACACCATAGGAGCATTTCTTTTTTTTTCAGAGGAACATAAGAAATAAAACGTGCATTGTTAATAAACAAATGCAGCAGTTCACGCATGGGTAGTGAGCTATGCGCTGTGCATGCTGGGGTGACTGGTTCAAAACTCAGTACCTACCGCATTAAATTTTTTCAAGAAATAACAAAACTAAACGTGCAGCGCAGAGGCGCTTCAGCGCAATGGTGCTCCAGAACCTAGGTTCGAGCTCGTGCTATAAAAGCAACACCTCTGATTATTAAATAAAAAAGAATACAATCAAAAGAATATAATTAATACAAATATAGATGAGGTAGTCATATCCGATCTCTTGTGCTGTGGGTTCAATTCCCACCAGCAATGCTGATTCATTTTTTTTACAAAAAATAAAATATACACTCCAGATAAGTCAGAGGAATTTCCCAAAATATCCCTATTTAAGTACTAAAAATACCTAAATACCACCGTCTTAGCAAAAAATCTCAAAATACCACTCTTTTGAAGACTCATTTTAAAATTGAGGCTTGAGAGGTAGAAGTTAATTTTATCTTGGGGTTTGTCCCGAATCTGGGTGGCCTGACGAGTTAGGGAATGTTTTAATTTCTGAAAATTTAACTTACTATTAATTAATTATATTCAATTATTATGAAAATTCTAAAGGAAAAACAGTTTTAGTAAAAAAAAAAGGAAAGAAAGAAACGAGTTCACGATCTTGCAAAAATAGGGTTCACGATCTCTTCAATCCTTTGTCTTCCTCCCTCGTCTCTTCAACCCTTCTCTCGTTCTCTGATTCATCTCTTTCAATGGCTTCTCCACTTTCAAGCTATTTCAGACCCTGATCATGGTGTAACAAGAACTCAACCCTACTACAATTACACTAATTCATCTATGAAACAGAACCCATATGAGGTTTGGATTTTTTTGGGATCAAGCCTGAGTGAAATCATGCAGATCTCCTGCAGTAATTGAACTTCGATTTCAGCGTGCAACTACTTCAAAATTTCTGTCACCGCTGAATATGGGTTTCAAAGCGTGACACTCTCTCTCTCTCCCTCAAAACTCAAGATTCGAAATCGAGTGATGATATGCGTAGATATGATCATATGAGGCAGGTTAATAGACATAAATTAATGGACTGCAGTGAGTTTGAGTGTTTCAACTTCAAATAGAGGGACGGTTTGTTGGGCTTAAGATCAATAGTAGATCTTATGAAATTTTGGAATTTGTCTCCGGTTTGGTTTTGCGGATAGAGAGAGAGACGAGATAAGATGAGATGAATGTTTTATTGGGGGAATTGTTGCTCTGTAAGAACTTTTGGCCTTACATTTTATTTTATTTTTCTTACAGTGCAAAAAATAAATATGAAAAAATACATGACTTAGCTGCCCAAATTTGGGTTTCAGTCTGCTGAAAAACCCAATTCCAAAACGGGTCTTTAAAAGAGTGGTATGTTGGCATTTTTGTTAAAACGGTGATATTTAGATATTTGTAGGTGTTTTGGAAAATTCCTCAGATAAGTCACCACAATCCAGTGCAGGAAGTTGGGGCGGAGGGACTCTGTCCTTGTGGTGTTGGGTGCTCGGTTCGAGCCCCCACAATTTATAGACCAAACAAATCTCAGGCTTTAAACACCACAATTTGCATCACCCGTATGGGTTCCGGGGTGTGAGCTATGTTATCTGCTAATAAGCATCAATAACAACCAAGAGGGTGTGTGGTTCTGCGGTCCAGCCGTAAGTAACACTTCTCCTCTCTTTTTTTTTTCTTCTTTTAATGGTCACTAGTTCACCAAACTGACTACTTGTCTTTTGTAAGAAACAAAATATGGAACATATAAAAATAGGGTAAAATACAAAAACCATCCCTTGAGTATGAGCTATATACAAAAACAACCTTCGTGTTCGGGGATATACAAAAACCACCCCTGTCACTAACTGACGTTGGGCAAATACCACCCTTCTGTTAATGTGAGTTATGAGATTATGAGAGGGGGGCAGTCTGACTTTTTATGACTATTTTGCCCCTATTTGTATTTTTTGTTTTTTTTTTGTTAATTTTCTTGATGTTCTCCACCTGCACCTGCACCACCACAAGCACCACCAGCAGCAGCACCCTTCCACTGCTCTATTCCAGCACACCCACAACTACCACGCCAACATCAAAGTACCCAAATCAATCAGGAGACACCATCAAACCCAACAACGAAAATCAAATACAACACTAACAAAATAACAAATATGGTGAATTGAACTTAACATCAAAGTACCCAAATCAATCACCACTACCAGATCCCCACCAACAAAGCTTGCTTTCACAGCAAAACCCATCGAAGAAAACCCGTTAGAAGAGGCTTCTGAGAAGCTACAATTCCTTTACCTGTACTTCTTCAATCGAAATCTAATTTCCCAGAAGCAGCAGCAGAAGCAGGAGGGTTGTACTTGGCCCAGAAAGAGCTCAATTCCATTTGTGCATCTCCGTCACCGGAAAAGTTAGGCTTTTCTTTCTTCCATCTTCTCCTTCGACTTTTTGGCTCTTCTGAAAATGATTTTGCAATCAACCTGTCAATTGATTGCAATGGATGATACAGAAGACGATGCTAGGTACCCTCCAAAACACTTCTCCGTAAACAATCGCTCACCTTTCGACCCCTCAGCTCGCTCCAAGCATTCCAATCGAAACCCTTCTTACCCAACCAACAACACCACCTATCGGTACGAAGACGGCGACTACGAAGACGACGAATTGGATGAAGAAGACCAGGGTGTGAAACAAGAATTCGATGATCAAGACGACAAGGAGGACGATGAGGACGAGGAGGACGGCGATGAAGAGGATTTGGTGGGTTTCAATGCGGAGAGGGATGCGAGTGTTCTGAGAGAGATCCGTTGGTGGAGGCGGCTGGATCAGACAAGGATGTATGAACAGTCGAACGTCACTAGATTCACCGTCAACTGCGTCGGCGCCGCCTGCAATCAGCCGTTGGAGAACAGCTCGCCGTGCGCTTCTTGCACCACCACCCTCTCCCGAGTACCTCACCGGGGGAATCTGTCGGAAATGTCTCCGATTGCACCGCCTACCCGTCGATTTACGCCGCCGCTAACCAATTAGGCCCAACCGATCCAGGAGCATCCAAGTGCTTGGTCCAATCCATGCCTCTTCCAACGGGGAGACAGGGAGAGAGGGACGAAGGTGGGTGAGAGGGAGATGATGGTGGATTCGATGGTGGTGGAGGGCTAACAGAGAGATCTCTATCAATAGTTGTGGAGGGCCGAGAGAGAGAGATAGGTGGGGAAGGGGAAGGAGAAGGAGGCAGGTAGGTTACAAAGTGAGGAAGAAAGAAGAAAAACAAGAATTTATTGTGTGACATTTTTTTGCCAAAATGAGGGCAAATATGTCTTCTTGCCTCTCCGTTAGTGTGCAGTTAGTGACAAGGGTGGTTTTTGTATATCCCCCAACACGAAGGTTGTTTTTTTATATAACCCATACTCGAGGGGTGGTTTTTGTCTTTTACCCATAATAATATGATGGAACACTATTTTCTTTTTTAATATTTGTTCTCCGGGTTCAATTACGATATGTATAAATATGATATGTATAATTTTTAATCGCTTGATTGGAATCAAGTTCGAGTCATGTAGGAGAGTAGAACAATCAAAATTTAAAATTATATATTTCGTTTAATCATAATTTTGTCAACAATAATCATAACCAATAAACTCGTACCATTTCTTTTGCAGATCTTCTCGTAGTAGAGCGAGCGTGCTGATAACGTGTTGTAAACTCAAGAGTAAAGGAGAGAGAACAATGTATGAAGGAATATCAAGAGTGTATTATTCTCCACAAAACTACCCTTTAAATAGGGTGTGGTGGTCAATCAGTATTATCTATACATGGTAGTACAATATTCGGTGAATATTCACCATATCAAATATATATTTCATAACATTAAACAAGTAAACTCAAAACTTCAAAACCTTCCTTTCCAAATACTAGTCCGTTTCTTCTCTTTCTCCCCCTTGGGGAGGGCACGAAAATTAAGAAAAATGCGTGTTTTACCATCTTACCCTTGTACTTCCACAGTAATTATCTCCCTGTCCTCCTATCTCTCTGCTTGATAACAACCAACACCAACATAAACACCACCACCACAACTACCACCAGTCCACCGGAAGAAATTCAACTTTAAATTACAGATCAAAACAGAAACATATCCAAAGTTCCAAACATACACAAAATTACATATTGAACCAACAGGAGAACATGGGATTTACAGTGGAAGAAGAAGAAGGAAGAAGAGGAGAGGAGACGAACAGATCGAAGGGAACGCGATTGTCAAGGTTGCACGGACTGCTTATTTGAATCTGTTCGTCTCCTTCTTTTGAATCTGTTAATCTCTCGACAATTATTTGAATCTGTGAATCTCTCTCTCTCTCTTCTTCTGGATCTCATCGTCCTTTGTTACTTAATCCTCTAAATCAGTTGACCTCCGGCCGATTCCTCACCGGAGGAGTTAAATTGAAGGTCGTCTGAACCACATGGGTCCTGTCTGGAGGCGAACAGAAGGAGGTGGTGAACGATGGAGAGACGGAAATGCACTTATCTGCTTATTTGGATGATGACAAAGGAGAGTACTATGACGACGGCGACGAGAGGGAGAGGACGGCGATGGCGGCGGGGGGAGAAGACGAAGATCTGAGGAGGTGAAGGCGGTAGAGTTTTGTGATGGTGTGAGGAGAATATCTCTGCCTCTCTCTCTCTCTCCCGAACAAAATGGGCTTGTTTGGATGAGAGTAAGTAGAGAGGAACGGAAAAGTCAAAAATCTCATATAATGGGTCAAACCTCTCAAAACCAAAGAAAAATCAAGGAAAATCCGGATTTCCGCCTTAGAAGCCGGATTTCCGGCTTGAAATATGGATTTCCGAATTTTTAGCCGGAATTCCGGAATTTTTTTGGCGGAAATCCGATCCGTTTTTTATCAATTCCGGACTCCTTAAGTAATTTCTGAGTTTTTGTACACAATTGTGTTTTATCTTAGTGGTAAAATATTTGAATTCCTTGCATAAGGTCTTGAGTTCGATCCTTGCAATCTCAAAAAAGTTATTTTTTTAGCAATAATCTACAATAATTTACCGCATCCAAACACTACAGATTAAACGAGATTTTAAGTTCAACCTCTCACTTATTTCAGCTCATCCAACAGCCCCAATATGTGGTGGTAGTGATGGATAAGTTTGAGATAGGGGTGAGGTTGGATCTGGTTAGTGGGGTTAGGTAAGGTTGGTGGGTTGTTTTTTGTGAGGGTAAATATGTAATTACTCATCATTAAACATGTCAAAAGAGGAAAGAGAGAGAGAAAAAAAAGAAACGTACCAAAATAAATATGGGGAGAAAAAGAATAAACGGAGTGGTACAACACAACTTATATTTACAGTTAAAAAAAGAACTTATATTTACCGAACTATAAAATCCCCTATACCAAATCACATCACTCCTGCTCGAGGCGAGTTGGAGAAATCCAATAACCGTCTCCCACATCATCACACCACCACGTGGGACAAACTTATTGGTTAAAACATGTAAATATTACGTGGCATCCTGTTTACGAACCTCTTCGTCTTCTCTGACGCAAACTGAAGAAATTTCAAACTGGGCAGTACGAGAAATGACACCCTAAATTCCACCGGTGCCCTCTCTCGCCTGAAAATCTCACACATCTGATACTCCGACGTCCCTCCTCTTCAGCCGTGGCTTCTTCTGGCCAATACCAACCGCAACAACAGACCTTATCGCGGAGGAAGCCCTCTTCCTCGTCCTCTTCCTCTCGTCACTCGGAAAATACTTCCGACCCGACCCGAATCGTACACAGAGAAGCCCAACCCGATCTAGACCTGCCCTTTTGGCAGCGAACCTGGTTCATCGCGTTGCTATTCCTCATGGCCTTGTCTTCCTTTGCTCTCGCTCTCTTCCTCTTCCTCACCCTCGACTCCGATTACTCTGCTTCTCCGGCCTCCGCTGCCTCTGAGGGTGTTCAGGTAATTTAATCGAATCTAATCTAATCTAATCTAAGTCAAATTCAATTTAATCCCAGTTTTATCAAATGGGTATGTTTGATAAATCTACCGCATCCAAACAGTCCCAATGTATCCACCCTGCCCGTCTGTCCCACCTCTTTCTTACCAATTTGACTTTTGTCACTATTCACGGGGTAATTTTGACCCAGTGATTTGAATAGCAAACCGATGTAATATTTTGATAATTTTTTTATGGCGTTGTAGAGTAAAAGTTGCTTTATAATATGGTGAAAATATTATAAAAAAATCGTATTATTTTGCTATCCAAATTACCCGGTCACAGTGACCCAGTTACGAGTCAAAAAAATCAGATAGGAAGAAAGAGCTGGGACGGACTGGTAGGAGTTATGGGGGCTGTAGTCCCACTCAACTTGTGCAAAACTGTAATTTTATCCCATATTTTATCCATTAAATATAATTTAGCCCCCCACTGAAATTTAAAAATAACCCTTAATTCATGTATTTTTTTTCATTGACATTTTATGTTTTATAAATTTAGCCCCCACTGGAAAAAAAATCCTGGATCCGCCCCTGGTTCATAGATCATTTTGTGATATTGGCAGATTACTTATGGCTCAGTGATCAAGCTAAAGCACGAAAAGACCAAAGTGCGGCTGCATTCGCATGATGTGCCATATGGTTCTGGCAGTGGCCAGCAATCGGTAACCGGGTTCCCCAATGTGGATGATTCGAATAGCTATTGGGTATGCTGAACACCTTGTTTAGTGGCCTTTCTTGAAAAAATCTAGAGGTTAGAGTGTTTTAGTTATCGACTTCGAGGCTTCTTTGGGTGTAATAGGTGCTTTTGTTTTGAACAGATTGTTAGGCCTACGAAGGATTCAACTGCTAAGCAAGGGGACACAATCAAAGGTGGAGCAATTGTACGTTTGCAACATATGAGGACTCGCAGGTGGCTGCATAGTCACTTGCATGCATCCCCAATTTCGGGAAATTTGGAGGTTTGACAACTCACCTTTCCCTTGCATTTTTTTCAAATCTTAGTAGGTTACTTTATTTTCCCTTTCTTGGTACATTGTAGCTTATGTTATGAAGTCCATCGGTGAAATTGTTTGAAGACATCTTTATAGGGACTTTTGCCTATCTACCTTAGCCTTGGAAGAACCATTATCAAGGGCGTGCCCCTTGAATACACACACATACTAGGAATTGGCTAAAGGCGCTATAGCTAGTTTCATGTTTCTCAAACCAAAGTATGCGACCCAGTTGTTTTGTAGTCAACTTTCTATATTCGGTCTGAGTCATGATTCTTGATTTTCTCCAGTAAATAGCCACAATTTCTTGTTGCGTAACTATCCCCTGTGCACATTCTGTAACTACCAACACCACCAATAAACTTCTGAAACCAAAATGAAACATCATTAACTCTTGCAACCAGATCGTTCGGAGGAGGAAAGTGGCTAGTAAGAATGCCTGAATTCTGCTCCACCTCAATGTAGATGCTTACACTGACAATTCTTTGAGCAATTCGACTTTTTTGTTTAGCAGACTTGACCTAAAGACTAAAGTAGTAAGGCAAAGCAAGGTTTTGTTTACTAAAATGCTCAAACAACTTTGGCAAGAAGCATTAATCTTATTAAACCGTCTTTTTCTTTCTTTATTTCCAATTATCTTGGTCTGTCTTACCAACATTTGCAGGCAAAAAAGCTTTTTCCTGATTTTGAGCTAAAGCAACTGCTCATATGAGAATATATTCTGGTAAAAGCACATTAACCTAAATTAAGAAAGTTAAGATCTCATAGTATAAAATTAACAATAAGGGAAGGAGCTGAACCAATAACCCTGTTGTTCATAAAAACAAATCAACAATGCACCGAATTCATAAGTGCCAAGCTAGAAGTATCTGGAATATTTACACATAGCATATGTGGAACTGCATAAGTGCCTAAATCCGTAGATCCTTTGCTTGGTATAATGTAGCTTCAACATGTCGTGAAAAAACTCATGAACAAATAGTGGTTAAGTCTGCCAACAGAAAAGAGGCATTAGCATAGATCACATGGACCTTTCTGTTTCTTTCATGCTTAGGTGTAGACTTATAGAATTATAGTAGTCCAGTACAAATTCAAGAACTGTACCTATAAGTTTATTAGTATTTTACACATGGCTGCCAAACACTAAGGGTGAGTTCCAAGCTTCTAATATGAAGTATAATTCTTTTTTTTTTCACTACGTGTGAGTTCCAAACTTTCAATATGAAGAAGGTGGTTTAGGCTGGATTAACATACTAAAAATCAGTGCCCAAACACTTTCACAATGCAAGAAGTGGGTGAGGAATTTTCACAACCAATGCTTGGCAAAAGAAAAGAGGGAAATAATGCTCCTGCTAAAATTACTTTTATCACATAATTTATAAACCAATGAGCATTCAAAGAGGTTAATGTATTAAAATATACAAATTTCTGTGGGCATTTAAGCAAACTTGCCCCGCGCAAGCAGTAATTGTAGGGGCAATGAAGTATTTAAATATTACAAAGCTACTTGTTGATTAGGTTGGATAGAAGTCATAAGGAGAAAGAGTTAGAAAAATAAAGTATTAACATTTGTATCCGAACTCCGAAGTGGTATGAAACTGGTTAGACTACATTTCCCTAGGGACATCTTTCTCATGACAACAAAATTTATGTCCCAACTCCCAAGTGGAAAGTGGTATGAAACTGATCAAGTTTTGCATATGTAATGAATCATTCCTTACATGATCATCTATCCGAGACTATTGTGGTTTTTCATTCTGTCATATGTCTTACATACAGAACTCAATATACCATATGCTAGCTTACCTATGAAATATATGTCCTCTTTTCATATGAATGCCCCATGTCCTCACATTCTTTAGGTCTCCCCTATCATCAGATTGATTTCTATCCATCAACAGCAGTACCTGGCCTTATAAAGATTGAGAATAAATTAAGTACATGCAGAAGTAAGACTGAGAGTGAAATACAATACATACAGAAGTTTGTGGAAAGTGAAACCTTGCTGTCTCCATGAGCGTACAAAGTTTGTCAACTTCGTGAAGTTAGGAGCTTTTGAAAATCTATTTAGGGATATTGTATTCTTATTCCTCTCTCGGCGATGGTTGCCTACTACGGTTCTGGGAAGCATGGATACTCCAAAACAGGGGCCGTATCTGTGTTAGACACTCAGGACACTCTGACACTCCTATGACACACCAACATATGGGTCAGACACTCCACCTGGCGTGTCAGGTTATTTTAGTTCACTATAGCAGACCCTGCAATACATCAGGGAAACTTACTGAGACACAGCAGTGCCCCCATTTATGTCATTTTTAAATATCATAGGTTATGTTATGAAATATTTTAACTTCAAGTGGTGTAATATATGATAAGGGCATAAGGCTAACGTAGATATATTACACTATGTAGCAAAGGTGCAGGTGCGGTGGGGGTGTGACTACTTTATTTATATTTTAGTTTATATTATCTGTGATACCATTATACTAATATAAAAAACAACAATGATAGTAATCCAAATTATAATCAAACAGAAATTCATACACAGATTCAAAGATACAGATTTACTATATCAACAATATAATCATTTCCTGTAGTTGTTCATAGTTGTGGAGAGACGAGTAATCAAAGGATTGAGAATGTTCACATAGAAGCACGTTTTTTGGTTAAGTTGTAGTTGTAATTTAGACGACCTCTAAACTAAAATTTTCAAAATGACCTTGTCTTGTCCACAAAGCAACCATGAATCACCCAGAAGCGCCCGGTGCGGGTGCGCGACATCCCAGAAGCACCTGTGCAACATATTAATATAATGATCAAATGAGGCCATGAGGGTTAAGTATATGAAATGGCTGCCCTGTTGAACAAAAACTTCGGGCGAGGTTTTAAGTTCTCTCGGCTGACCGCTTAGAGGGTTTTCACCAACCCAACTCTTCAAAATTGAGCCGAGGTAAGCTTCTCTTGTGCCCAATCATTTTGTTATCCAGTAGTTAGTATAAAATTCAATATACACACACACAGTATGATGTATCCTGCCGTGTCTGTATCCTCGTTTTTTTTTATAAATGGTGTGTCCTGTGTGGTCCGTGTCTGTTCCATATCATATTCGACACCCGCATATGTAAATGTGCTTCTTAGATGTACCACTCATCATTGTCAATGATGGTGCCTGACGTGCTCAGTACTTCTTCCTTCCCATGTATTTGTTTCACTGGAAAAAAACTGAGAGATTTCATGTGGTGCCTAGGAGAAACATCTCAAGCCATTTTCCACATGTTTCGCATCCAAAAAACATAGAGTGCCTGTTCAGTCTTCGTAACCCGTAACCAATTGTTTTTGAGTTTTAAAAGAACAACCAAGTATATATGGAAAACACATATATAGCCCTATACCATCTTCATATTGTTGAAGCCTGGTAGAAATCAGCACCGATCTCAATATGGATTCCACCCGATGTCAAAGTGTCGAAAAATCTTCTCATTGATCTGGAAGCTGATATTATGGATATCATTGGGTGCTGTGTAAAGAGTTGAGTTTCTTTCTTGATAATTTGTGATCCTCCAATCCAGTTTGTGTATTAAATTGGGTAAGAGAACATTGCATGACAAGAGAAGTTGATCCACTCTGTTGTTAGTGTTGCCGGAAAGCATTCAGAAAACTCTCACTGGTAACAAAACTGATCTTTAATGGGAGCTCTTCTCTGTAGGAGGTCAGAAAGCTTCTGGCAATTTTACTTGACCTATTTGTGACTGCAACTAAATTGTCTAAGCGCTCTAGTATTATATCTATGCTGCTATTGTTCAATGATCACAAGTATAAATAATGAACTACAAGGTTTGTCTTTTTGTTTGTGGATTCTCGTCTTCTACTTCATTATTTATTTATTTGGTCTTGTTTATCACTTGCAAAAATAACAAATTGTACGCTTTCTATCTATGTTCTGAGTTGTTATGCTAGAATGCATTGTGTACTTAGTAGTCTCCTTTGGGAAATAGCAATTTCCTTTGTTTACCTTTCCTGGTGTTGTGCATCCGTCTGCAATTGTCATATTCAGTTGGTTGGCACTTTAATAGTTTCAGTCATTGAAGACTTTTGTAATGATCGATCTTAAAACTTTACAGGTCAGTTGCTTTGGCGGGGATGGTGAATCCGATACCGGAGATTATTGGAGGTGAGACTTGCAGTAGATATATCCACAATTTGTCTATATTATCTCTTATCGGGCTGTGTTAGTGTATTCAGTCATTTCCGTTGTATCCTCAGACTTGAAATAGAAGGAAGTGGGAAGACTTGGAGGCAAGATCAAAGGATCAGGCTTCAGCATGTTGACACCGGTGGCTACTTGCACAGCCATAACAAGAAATATTCACGAATAGCTGGGGGTCAGCAAGAGGTATAGTTGTTTCCCTGTCAGACACATTATTTTACACCGGAAACATATTTCTCGGTGGTTGAAAGCTGCATGTTTGTTTGTACATATGTTTCAGGTTTGTGGCGTCCGAGAAAAGCGCGCTGATAATGTTTGGTTGGCATCAGAGGGTGTCTACCTCCCGGTCACTGAAAGCAAAGCAAGCAGTGCTTAGGTGTTATGGTTCGGGAACTTTAGCTATTATTCATATAGTTTTTTAGCTGTCTTGTTTCTGTTTTGGGATGAGGATCTAACCGTGTCTTTCGTAGCAGCTGATGTTACATGTATGTTTTCTGGATTCTGACTCAGTGTTGATGTTCTGTATCCAATAATCTCAATTGTATCGCTCATCTACCTGATTGTGGTTCTGTAAACATGGAGTTGTTGCAAAACATTCAGTTACCTGCAGTTGTTGATTGTGATTTGTATCGACTGTGATTTGTAAACATGCAGTTACATGCAGTTGTTGGTTGTGAAAACGTCAACTAACACATCTTGATCTTTGGAATTGATGAACCAATTGTTGGAAAACTCTGTAACCCAAAATAGTTACTGATATAAACATTCTCGGAAACGACCTAAATAATCATCTGAACCTACCTAGAATAAAAACTAACTTTAATCCATTTTGCAGCAATAAAAATCCCTAATAGTTTCAAGTCGCTTGATAAGAGTTGATGTGCTCCTGAAGTACAGAAAGCGCTTCAGACTCCTCTCCAAAATCCTGCAAATGCAACAGATCAGTGTCCGGTCAACACTGATCAAAGATTAATCGAATAAATTCCAAAAATTAACATGTTTACTGTATGAACATTTTCCCCAAGCGCGAGTTGATACCTTGACAACAAGACTAGAGCAACCCACAACCTTTCTTGCCTTGCCCTCTGAATCAACCTTGCACAACTGCATCATCCCAAAGCATTGTTTATTTTGAAGTTAGATAAAGAAAACTTGTGTACTAAGGGGTAAGGGGTCCACTTTTTCAACATGTCTCTTTCACCCCTATTGTTGTGATATTTGAACAAAAATACCCTTTAATAAATACACAAATGTCGAGTTTTTAGTTTTCTTTTGACCCGGCTGTTTTAGTTTTCTGGCTCGGCCACTGAACGTGTGAGTGAGATCACAAGTATTTATGACAAGGAACAAAAATCCACTTACGCCAGCCCATTCGCCGAGAGTTTTAGCGCTAGGAACAGTGATCAAGTGCACGTTGTTGTCGGCGCAAAGTGATTTCACAAGTTTAACATAGTCTGGCTGGTCGCAGTCCTCTGCAAGGACACAGAGTAGCGCGGTGCGTTTCTCAATCGACCTAGTAACTTCACGGATACCTCGAACAACACCACGGTAAGCTACCGACTTCCTTAATACGAGCTCCAGGGCAGTCATCACATCCATTCGCTCCCCAAGGGCCGGATCGGGTGCTGCAGCCGCCGCAACAATGACATCTTCTTCACTGCACCAATAGAAAACGACTGGATTCAAATAAGCAAGACACTAGTACAGGATTAAGGTTGACTGCTACCTATATAAACATACCCTGACATGTTTCTTTTTCTCTTTCCCCTTGATTTGAGACTTCTTTTTCTTCAAACTTCTTATTTGCTGCAGTTAAGAAGAGATTAAACACGAAAGCAGAAACTATTCAAGATTGAATACTTTAACAATTGTCTACCCATCCAACCTCGCAAATCAGAATAGTAGTCTATGAAAAACCCAAAATCCAAGTTTTTTACTAATCAACTATTCATGTGATTGCAAAAAGATGAAATAAATGTTCAGCAAACATACATACAAATACATATGAAAATAATACCTGCAGGTCAGTGGTGGATTGAACCGAGAAATTCACAAACAAAAAAGGTCAAACTATATAACAACTTTTTTTCTCCAACTCTTTTTATAAAACCCTAAACCCAGATAGTGTCCAAAAACTGTACCCGATCACAATGTAAAAACCCTAAACATTAGGCCCAGCCCGAAATTGTACCCAATCACAATGCAAAACCAAAATTATAGTATTTTAAAATGAGATTCCAAAACGGCCAATGAAAAGAGCTAGCTATCCAAAACTGCTTTCATTGAGAGTCGAACTCAAGACCTCCCGCTTACTAAACGGGTGCTCTAACCAACTGAGCTATGAAAGCTTGATGCTGCATTTTCGTCGATTACATATCTATCGCGATTTGTCCAGCTAGTGTTTGCGAATTATCAGACATCTACTCCGTTACTCCAAAGGTAATGTGGATTTTGCTGTCATTAAGTTACGAGTATCTAATAGTAAAATGGCAAAGAATATTGGACTTTTTTCTTGTGCAAACAAAGCTATTAGTTACACCTAGTCTCCTACATTAGCAGAGATCAGTTGGGCACCATGGGAGTCCTAACACAGGAACATGCGAAGGTTGGGCAACCCAGTCCATTCTCTTCATGCTCTAGTGAATAGTAAGTTGCCTAATGTGCTTTCCTTTACGAAGAAAGTTGTGTAAAAACAAAAAAGAGTAAGGTTAAGACTTCGTCTCCAAAATGCTGTTATGGTTATGCTGTGTATGGATGTTGTTGTAGTTTCCATAATTTCGTACAATTTTTCTCATATACATTGTTGGTCGAGAATGTACACAATGTTTAGCACTCCTACCTAAGGGGGTTTATGGTCTTCCTGATTCGTCCTCGTGGGTTCACTAGTGGAGACTTTTGAGAAGACTAAAATCGTGTAATGACAAGTCATGGCTCGTACGGCGTCCATCCAAAATATGTCTTGATACTTTTTGCACGTAGTTTAAGGTGGCAATTTCACCAAGACAATGCAAGAATTTCATGATTTCGATATATATCATGTTGTAGTACTTAGATTGTTGTACAACATTATGAAAATTTTAGGAAGATCTCTCACATCGTTTTACAAGAGATGAACTTTAAACTACATGGAAAAAGTCGGCAGGACAAATATTCTGGGACACTAATTGAGTTTATGTTTGTGGTGAAATGAAATTGGGACCCAATCCTGTTTATTTTATTATTACTGGGTTGGGGAGAGTTATACAGTCCGGTCGGGTCGGGTAGTAAGGGCGCGGGTGTTAAAAATTGCACAAAATACCTCCGTTAGGTGACTAGCACGACATGTGTCAATTTCGTCCACTTAATGCAACGGCAGTAGCGTTGGTACCAAAACGAACGAAAATCTAAAGTTTGGGACTCGTGGTGCACGATTTTGATGTTTAGGTAGGCTACTTGCCGGTTTTTGCAAAATATAGATACCTCGGGTGCAATTTTGCCATATTTGTATGGTTGCAAAGTAGGCAAGTTCGTTTCGTACTTGATATAAACAGTACAAGGGAGTATTTCTTGAATTCGCAAAAATGGAGGGGGCATTGCGAATTAAGATGAAGCTCCAAAGTGGAGGTATATGTAAATATTTTGAAGTAAGTTCATCGTCATCATCAACAACAATTTGGGGGAAAGAGAGCGATAAGCAGTGAAAGGCCCTGAACCAGCCAAACCGCTCTCTTTCCTTAAGAAGATCCTTTTCTCTCTCTCTCTCTCTCTCATCTCTCTCTCTCTCTGTATCTGAGGAGGCTTCCATACCCTAATCTCGATTCCATCTTCCCACCCAATTCGGCCGTCGTCGATTCCCCACCTCCTCTGAAACCAACCCAGATATCTCCCTCCCACCATCTATCTGCAAATCTCCCTCCCTCTCTCCCTCTCGTCGTTCAATTCAAGATCAATCGTTTCATGTTTGTGGGTTAAAAAAACAGATCACTCCCTCCCGATCTCGCGTTTGAAAGTTGTGGGGGGTTTGTGTTTTTTTGTTTGTATTTCTTTTGATGTTTTTAATCAACCGTGAAACATGTCGCTTTTACCGAAAAGCGATTCGATCCTGATACGGGAGGTTTGGAACGACAACTTGGAGTCAGAATTCGCTCTGATCCGGGAAATCGTCGACGATTTCCCATACATATCCATGGACACCGAATTCCCCGGCATCGTGCTCCGCCCCGTAGGCAATTTCAAAAACAGCACCGATTACCATTACCAGACGTTAAAAGACAACGTCGATCTATTAAAACTGATCCAATTAGGCCTCACATTCTCCGACGAGCAAGGAAATTTACCCACATGCGGGACCGACAAGTCCTGCATCTGGCAGTTCAACTTCCGCGAATTCGACCTCAACGAGGACGTCTTCGCCAACGACTCCATCGAGCTCCTCCGCCAAAGCGGCATCGATTTCAGCAAGAACAACGACATGGGGATCGACGCTCGCCAATTCGGAGAGCTTCTCATGTCGTCCGGGATTGTGTTGAATGATTGTGTCTGTTGGGTTACATTCCACAGTG
Organism: Linanthus parryae; assembly: GCA_023055425.1. Lineage (NCBI taxonomy): Eukaryota > Viridiplantae > Streptophyta > Magnoliopsida > Ericales > Polemoniaceae > Linanthus > Linanthus parryae. Next base: position 97,036,749 of record JALGPY010000004.1, on the reverse strand, counting down.
GGTATGATTTCGGATACCTGCTCAAGGTATTGACGTGTCAGAATCTGCCGGAGACGCAGGCGGGGTTCTTTGCGCTGATGAATTTGTACTTTCCGGTGATTTATGATATCAAGCATTTGATGAAGTTCTGTAACAGCCTTCATGGTGGATTGAATAAGTTGGCGGAGCTTTTGGAAGTGGAAAGAGTTGGCGTGAGTCATCAGGCAGGTTCGGACAGTTTGCTCACGGCGTGTACTTTCAGGAAGCTGAAGGAGAGTTTCTTCAGCTTCTCGATTGAGAAGTATGCTGGTGTTTTGTATGGTTTAGGTGTTGACAATGGACAGAGTAATTATTGAAGAAAATTTGTTGGAAAAAAAGAAGGTTATAGTAATGTTTATACTATGTTTGTTAGAAGTATGTTCTTAGATTATAGTATGACTATCTGAAATTTTCATGTACACTGATGTTACAATATATATCTTTGAACAAAATCGAGTATTCTAATTTGCTAGTCTCACCACTCCATTAAACAAGGTGTAGAACAAAATTAGAACCAGGGCTCAAGAAAAGGTTGTAATATTTCCAACCACAGACTAAGGATGCATATCAACCACCTGAAGGAAGAATTCACATGATACAAACTGCCAAACCGGTGTACATCTTTGATCACAGCAGAAACATCGTGCACTACTATGCGAGTTATGATAGCTTCTTCCAAAAGCAAATTTGATGTGCACCTCCAATCCACACAAACATTCCCTACAAACTGACCTAGTGTCAATCTCTTTCCAACATGCGTTGCAATGTGTTCAGCTAAATAAGGTCGTAAAACCTATGCCCTTTCAACCGGAGATCAGCTGATTGCCACAATCTCGCACAAATAAGAGGTCTGAACTCTTAACCTTGCCTCAAAAAGGAAACCGTTTAAAAGAATGGTCGTACTGCCAACAGTGAAGAAACCAAACCAAAAGATCCAGCATCCTCTAAGAGTGGCTTGCTAAACAAGCAAGCCTCTCTCCTGGTCATCATAAACTCTGATTCTTCAGGATCCAGCAACCACATAATGAAACAATAATTTCAGTTGTGCCATTTCCAGGGGGGCAGAAAGAAGGCTTTCTGAAGGCCATTTTCAGAGCTCTTTCAAATGGACATGCAGTTTAGTTGGCAAATTACTAGGATAACACATAATCATGAGACATAACGAAAATCCCCATAACCATAGTTCAAATAAAGCATCCTAAAAAGCATAAAAACACACACTCCTGGGGCAGGTCAACATGCACTTTAACAAGTTCAATTATTCCAAAGACCTAAATGACGATACAAGCAATGACCTCAGTGTTGTCTCTTGCGCTTCAGAATCTTCAAGTTCTTCAAGATATAGGCAATGACCTCCTTCAAAGTGGCCTTCCTCTGCTCCTTGAAATTCCACAGCTCAGACACCACATATCGACCACTTGGGTTGTATTCATTCATCTCTTTCATCGCGGATGTGACTGCCTCGTAGATCTCGACACCCCACTCCTCTTTCAGGCTTTTTAGCGATTCATCATCCTCTTTGATAATTTCCTGCATCGTTTTGGTCATTAGTAAGTAACTCAATAGTTGCCCAACACAAGAATTTATGATGATCCTATAATATCTTTGATATGTAGAAGAAACTAAAAAGTAAAGGCGTAAACTTCCATCATGTTTACTTGTAATCTAGAATCACCAACATATATACACACACACGTTCCTTATTTCAACTGATTGACACGCTCTCGGACACTGTGAGGTCTTTCCCATACTCCGAGAATAGCATGAATTATGAAAAACCACTAACTAAATACAACTCACTAGAACTAGACGACACGTGGAGAAAGATTAGGACAATCTGAAAAATGGATGGATGACAGCTAGGACATTACTGCATTTCAATCACACTGCCTCTCACTTGCTCTATCATAAATTATGCTCCTCTTCTGCTCCCTTCCCTCTTTATCTACTACATGTGTTGAAGAGTATTTTTAGAGCGTCATTCAAATTAGACACAAAGATGCAGCAATTGATTGTTAATTTAACCATGAACCCAAAAAGCTATAAAAAAAAAAAGTACAGTGGTGTATAGCTAGTCAGCTAGAGTAGAATATCAAATACTTCACCCATCATTAGTTTGATTGTTTTTCATTCACTGACATTTGAAACAGATGATCAATCAACAAAGATGCAGCAATGTATTATTAATATAACCATGAACCTAAAAACATACTACAAACAAAGGAGAGTGGTGTATAGCTAGTCAGCTAGAGTAGAATATCAAATGCTTCACCCATTATTAGTTTGATTGTTTTTCATTCACTGATATCTATATTATAAAATAGCATGGTTTAACTAACTTATGATTTTTCAACCGTTAGATTAAATCAACCCCATCCCCACCATTAAATCTCACCTACTTATTACATCTCTAACTACCCACTCTCCTTGGACATCCCTAACTACCCACTCTCCTTGGACATCCCTAACTAATAGGAGAGAGGTTTTTCTCAACTATATCCCTAACTAATAGGAGATAGGTTGTGAGTGATTCTCACGTCCATTATAATGCTCATCACATACTTGGAAGTTGTTCTTTTTTTTTTTATTTTTTTTTCACCAAATTTGTAAATATAATTTTTGGATAACACCTCTAAATTCACTTTAAAAAAACACCTCTAAATTCATTTTAAAAAAACACCTCTAAATTCAAAAACTATCCAATTTAGGGATAGTGCCCTCGGGCACGGGCAATACTCTAGTTTGAAATAAATGGTCAATCAAAATATACTTTGATATTTTTCAGAATCTCGTCTTTTTCTTGATCATAAGAAACTACTGTATCTTGTGTCCAAATTTCTTGAAATTGAGATGTCCAGTACCTAACATAAGTGTTGTATAGTACTATAGTATCTGACACATCTATCTGTATACATGCTTTATAGCTTGTAATAAACTACTAATTCAAGGAAGCAATGATGGTAACACACACGTACTATGAACTTAATGAAGAAAAAACAGGATATGCAGACACAATATATAACTCAACTCAATGAAGAAACGATCACAGGAAGGTGAACATGACCATTGCCTAATGAAAGCCCAAATAAAATGAAAGATAGAGACAGACCTCATGTTCACCATTCTCTTTTGCAACAATTTTAAAGGGATGCCAGTCCGGATTCTTCATCTTTTCCTGCCACAGGGAGCAAAGTTCCGAGGCCTTGAGTTCAGCATCGTCAGGCAAACACCGTGCCTTGCAAGCTGTTTGGAAGGGTTTCATATCAAGCTCTCCCATTCTTTTTATCCCAATAAGAGTGCGTCCGCCCAACAATTCACTCAAACCCTGAAGAAAGAATGAAATTTGTAATGCTTTTAAATAGGGTTGTACATAACAGGAAGATATAAACCACCGTTCATAGCTTCAAAATGTTGCAAACAGTTGCATGTTCACACAGTCAGTTGTCCGGTGTCATTTACAAATCGATCACATACAACACCAAAGCATAGATGCACAAAAAAGGAGGGAACATACACGAAACAGTAAATCATACCGCAATCAATTCTTTACGAGCATCTTGCAACTCATCATTTGTTTCACGTTCTTTCTTCAGCAGCGTTTGATTTAAGTCCTCCAAACTACCCATTTCATCAATTTTGGACTCCAATTCGTCGTTCATCTCTTTTATTGCCTTCTGAACAGCAGCATCATCTTCATCTCCCAGGTGTTTCATGACCTGCACTTTCCCTCTAAGCTCTACTATCTCCATCTCCAGTTTCTGTTTGGCGTCTAGCTGCCTTTCCAACTGAAGTATCTTGTTTAGTGCCTCCTGCTTCTCCTTCTGCTCATTCAGAATAATATTTAAGTGAGACAAGTACTGCTTGTATTGTCCAGAATATTTAAGTGAGACAAGTACTGCTAGTATTGTCCAGAATATCGAACTGCCACCTATTAGACCAATGCTTGTTACTAGGTTTCTCACCTTCTGCTCTTCAACCAGCCTCAAAACATTTTCATCGGCCTTCTTTTGCTCCACAGATGCCATTTGCAGCGAGTTGTTTCTAGTTGAACTCTGCAAAATAATACGTCACATTAACCAATAGCGTGCACAAAAAAACGGATTAAGATGCAGCAACATGTTTTGATCACAAGTCCACAGCCAGTAACTCAACTTTTTTCTTCTTCCATTTTAAATTTTTAAAGCCAAGACATGAAACCTCTAGGGGAAGAAAATACAGTTATCTACTCAATCATTCCAGGGCTTGGATCTGCATGTCAGGGCTTGCACAGAATACGAGCTAACAATGAGCCAAGGAGGACAACGCTGTTGTCTCTACTTAGGCATGTAAATCCTTAAGGAAAGTTGTCCCTATTTAGACATGAAAATCCATAGGGAAATCTGATGCAGTACATCTCTGAACTCAAATGACAAATAGATCTCTTAGATGATAGACACAGAAATGTAAAAGTGCAACTTATCACCTTTTGCATGTCCTCCTCGAGCTTTTGCCTTTCACGTTCAGTTAGTGCTTCGCGTCGGTTAAGCTGTTTGCTCCATGTATCAAGTTCCCTCTTCTTCCTATCGAGATCCTGACTCAATGTCTCCTGTTCATCTAAAATACGCCGAACATGCTCTCGAGCTAAGCGCTGCATCTTTCTCGTTTCTGAGAAAGAAAAATAATTCATATGTCATGACCTTGATAATTCAATCTACCTAGTAATAAGCTTTTGCTGACATCTGAGACCTAAAAAAAAAAGAATTCATATGTCACGACCTTGATAATTCAATCTAACTACTAAAAACCTTTTGCTAGCATCTGATCAGTGACTTAACCAAATGTAGCACAAGTAATTTGTGCCTGAGAAATCCCATCTATGTTCATTTCAAGTTACGGTAACTAATATCGCAAGAACACATCTCTTGGTCTGTTCAACCAAGAGATACCAAATACATTATCCATCCAAGGGCAGTACAAATATGTAACAATCAAGAAGAAACCAAAGATAGTTACCACATACTGTATTAGATACCATTCACAAAAAGAGAAACTACAGAGACAGGACTTAAGATAGAGAAGGAACCTTCACAAAAAGCATGATGCAGCATATCTTTCTCCTCAAGCATTCTGCTCAGTGACATGGTCTTCTCATTGTACTTGTACTGCAGCTCATCCAAATTTTCATTTTTGAGGTCAATCTCGTCGGCAAGGGTAGCTACAATTTTGTTCCTGTCTTGAGAGGCTTCATGCACGAGGTTAGAAATGGTCTTCAGCTCTCCATTCTTACGAAGATAGTGCCCAACTGGTCCAGGTGAATGGTAGTCTTCTTCTCGAGCAAACCATCCATAAATATCTGAATTAGGAAGCCCATCCTGAGCCATCCATTCATTCCTACTGCGATGGCGTGCTGCAAAAGACTTCTCAAATTCCATTGCGTTTTTGAAACCTGTCCAGTCATTATCAAATCTGAGAACAGCTTGTCCAGGACGTTCCTCATCCCAGAAAAGCTCGACTTGAAGAGGTTTGAACTTAGAATACATCCTCAACCAGTAATCACTGCTATCCAGCCCCGTCGTCCCATTGTTTTGTTGACCAACAATGTTCATTAAGACTCCAGTCCAAGGCCAACAGTAGAGATCCTCTTTCTCAGGTTTCTCAACAGGTGGAGCTGGTTCAGGTACACGCAGCACTTGCTCTGATCCATCTTCTAAATCGTTCTCCAAGTACATAGCCAGGGCGAGGTGGTTAGCCTTCTGTTTGGCACTTCTGTTTGAAGAACCTTTACCCACTCCCGTGGCATGCTGAAGCAGATCCTTCAACTTATAGTCTTGCTTCTTCTTTCCAGCGCAGAAGGGGCATCTCAAAGTACCATTCACATGCTTAACCTTGTACTTGCCGCTCCTCAATTGCTCATACGGTTTTTCTTTGTAGTCGTTGATCTCTGACTCACTCAACTCAGATTCTTCATCCGAACTGTACTCCATTCTTTCTGGAAACAAAACCTACAGTGGATTTAGCAAGAACAACTTCAACAGATGAATAGCAGTAACTTGCCAAGAAAACATTAGACAGCAACATATAAAGCTCATTTCGTAAATAAAGACCATAACAATCCCCACAAACACACATTTCATGGGACATTAGAAGTTAAAACATGCAGAAAAATCATCATGGGGAAACACATAAAGAAATCAAAGTTTTGATCTATAAAACAGGTTAGGTTAGTTAAAGTTGCACAAAATTATGATCTATGAACCAGCTGTGAAATCAAAAAAATTCTATATATGCATCTGTTTGCAATGGTTTTAAAATTTGGGACCGGTGGACTTCAAACAAAGTACGTAGGTATTCTTTAAAGGAGTTTAATCATGAAACCAAGTCAAAAGTACTGAATTCAACACACTCCGTCCTCCCTAATTCGCTCCTCTTACAGAAATTCATCAACAGAAGTGGAGTGCCAAAGGAGACCAATAACAAAAATTAAGCATGAATCGAAAATAAAGACCATAACAATCCCCACAAGCACACATTTCACGGGACATTAGAACTTAAGACATGCAACTAAACCATCAGGATTCTGGGGAAACACATAAAGAAATCATAGGTTTCGATCTATAAAACAGGTTATGTTAGTTAAAGTGGCACAAAATTATGATCTATGAACCAGCTGTGAAATAAAAAAAAATCTATATATGCATCTGTTTGCAATGGTTTCAAAATTTGGGACAAGTGGACCTCAAACAAAGTAAGTAGGTATTCTTTTAAAGGCAGTTTAATCATGAAACCAAGTCAAAATTCACAGTAAAGCAAAGCTACTGAATTCAACACACTCCTTCCTTCCTAATTCACTCCTCTCATAGAAATTCATCAACAGAATTGACAAAGGAGACCAATAACAAACATTAAGCATGAATCGCAAAAGGGGGTCTCTTCCCCAACAAAGAGATCAAAATAAACCAAACCCAACAAACGAAAATTTAGTCCTTATAAACATCTATCACAGCCGAACAGCAAAACTGAACCAAACCCAGCAGAAATTGAACCAGACCCAGCAGAAATTGAACCAAACCCAACAGAAATCGGACAAAACCCAACAAAAGGCATGCATAGATACTTACAGAGAGGCGAAGGAGGAGGAGGGTTTTGATGGTGGAGACTCAAAACCCTTGAAAACCGAGAGAGATTGTCGAAGAATCAGTTTGACTAAGCACTGATTTGAGGGTTAGTTATGCAATGTGATCAATGCATAGAGACAAAGAGAGCTCTCTCTCTATGTGGAGAGACGAGCCCTAGAAATGGAGCCCGGCGTCAGGAGCGTTCGCCTATGACTGATGACTGACCAATTTCCGGTACAAATGTTGTGATTTTGGTGAATGAGGCAGGTATCCAGTGTATCTCACACACATAGTACTAATCCTATGGGTGCAATCCCGTGCGTTGATTCGTGTGGGAAGTGAAAGTTAGTCTCAGTAATGTGATTTGCATTGTCTAATGTAGTCTAGGAAAAGTTGTTACCCATAAAAAACCGAGTGATCTGCAAGCATGCTTTGCGTTAGATGAAAGTAAATCAATCGGTTACATTCCGAATACATTTAGTAAAAAAATTAGTCGATTACAAATAACCAGATCTTATAATCTAGCCGAACTTACCGATTTGAAATTTCTCGTCACATCTTTCGTGCTCTTTTTATTATTTTCATACACTAGTGATCATATTTTCATGCCCTCTTGCTACAAGTTATGTACTCCAATTTATCTGTTTGAACTTATATCTATATTTTTATGTACAAGTGACTGACCGTCTGAACAGTAGTTAAGAATAGACAAGGAACTTGCAATCAGGTCTGATATGTGGCCAAACTGATCGGATAGATCTTAATCTATGGTGTCACAAATTAGATTGGAACCGAGAAATGGCAAACCGTTAAATTTGATTCAAAACATTTCTACTTGTAGAGTTTCCTTACCCATACAAAAAAAATTAAACTTCATTCAATGATATGACAAAGAAAAACGTAACGTTTGCTCTAGCCATGGTTTAGTAACGCATAAGCTCCACAGTTCGGAAAAGCTAGAGAGTCGAATCTTCCTTCCTACTCCTTATTGTGTTGTTTCGAGATAAGGCTAATAATCCCCTTCCTTGTCCTATTTATAAGAGCAGATAAGGGTTTCAGGTTAGGACGACTGGCCTGATTACATAAACACCATTAGGCCCTTCTTTGAGAGTTTAATGACCAATTAGTCTACAGAGCCATATGACCAAGGGCGGACCCATGTTTTACACTAGCTGGGCCTAGGACATTATGAAATTTCAATTCTTTTCACAACTTTTATGATGTTTCTTGATATAGGTCCCTTAACTAAAGTTTCTACCACTTGGTGAATGAGGCGGGTATTCAGTGTATCGCACATACATACTATTTATCCTATGAGTGCAATCCCGGCCGTTGGTTTGTGTGAGAAAGGAAAGTTGTTACTCATAAAAAACGAGTGATCTTGATCTACTTGTATTTTTTTAGACCTAACATGTTTGTCGTCAACTGGTTTCGAGCTCAAGACCGGATGGACTTTTAAAGTTTCTACCACTTGAGCAAGCACCAAATTGTCTATCTACTTGCATGTTTTGTATTAGCTAAAAGTAAATTAATAGGTTACATTTTCTCAAAATTCGGTTACAAATAATCTGATCTTTAAATCTAGCTGAACCTACTATATACATCGTTATACCGATTTGGAATTGCTCAGTCACATTTTTCGTGCTCTTGTTTATTATTTTCATACGGTATTCATCACATCTTCATGCCCTTCTTACATTATGTTTTTTAGGGAACCCTTCTTACATTATCGCCAGGCCCTGGGCCGCTCATAAGTTTCCTTTTCTTATAAACTTTTATGATACTTTTTCATATAGGTGCCCCCACCTGAATAATTACAAATTGGACGCAACAGATTTCAAATTTATAAAATTTAACTATAGATTATTTTACAGGGTATTTTCCCTTTTGTTTTTTTTTCGAGATTCATTTTCCTTTTTGGTTTTGGTGATTCGCTTCTTTGCTTCTTTAATTCCTGTCGATAACCATGTATTGTCCATCACATCACTTGGAATTAGGCCTTGTCAATTCTTGTCAATTCGCTCTTTGCTTCTTTGCGTGTTGGATCGAACTGTGTCGGGTTGTAAACGGGTCGTCCCAAAATTAACTCTTTTATTTCGTGTCACTTTTGGTTAGACCTAAATTCGCTAAATTTGTGTTGAGTTTGTGTCATGTCTCTATGTCGACTTGGATATTGTTAGGATTATACCTATGTATTTTATAAGAGAATGGCCAATAGTGAAAAATGGGATTATTTTGTTATATTAGGTGTGTTGTAACGGGTCACTTTCGAGTTTGCGGTTTGACACAAACCCGACTCGTTTATTCCCATGATACGTTCTGGTCGACCCGTTTTTGACCGTTGCAGGTTCGTGTCAACTCAAACCTGCTAACTTCGTATTTCGTTCGTGTCGTGTCGTCGTGTGAGGTCGGATATTGGAAGGGCTACATGGAATCATCATTCACTCTGTACAACGATTGTTTCCCCTCTCCATGTGACATAGATGTAAATTTCTAAAAAGGGAATAAACCTGTAGGGTAACTTAAAATGAGCATAGGGAAAGATAAAATACGGATAATCCGTGTATTTGGGGAATTGTGATCTTCTTCCTCTGGCATGTTGAGTTGCCACGTGCTATACATTATTATCCTATTTCTTGTGGGGACTATTATTGTTTCCGTCATGTGGTTGACCTTTCTATTTGTGGACTCTCCTGTTTGTATCTCAACGAGATATGTTATGTGATTCGTTGCTATTATCTTTTCACTGGTTTGTGAAATGCTTCTCGTGTTAAGGACATGAGTATGTGAAAAGTTCTTGTTGGTGCTTGTTAATGTGTGTCTAAGCGTTTCCCGCTAGGAAACGGACTGGGGGTAATAATCTTATGTACCGTATCGGTAGACCCCAAAGCGTGTCCTTGTATTTCATTTGTATTGATAGCCTGCTAGGCGTTATGACGTTAGCGGTGACTCTAAGACCTGAAACCCTAGCTTGAAGCTCATTCTAAGGGGGGGGGGGTGATAATGTAATACCCCGTCTATTTACGAGGGCTAGTTTTGTAATTTAAACCGTGAAATAAATAAATAAATAAATAAATGAATAAATAAATAAATAAATAAATAAATAAATAAATAAATAAATAAAAACAATTCAGTTTAAAAAAAATTCGAGAAATGATTTTGTGAAATTTTCAAGATTTAAAATTTTATCCGTTAAGAAACTCGCTTGAGAGTTTCGAAAGCTAAATTAACTCGTGATGAAATAAACCCTCTGTCGTGTTATGATATTTAAGTAGATTATTAATGAATTATTTTAGTAATAATTTTAGTGAAAATCTACACATTTTATGAGTTAAATGTTATATTAGTAAAACAATAATATGCCATGTTTATAATAAATACATGCACATTCTTTAAATTATTAGTAGCGAAAAATGAGAAGAAGTAATATATCGTGTTTTAATCGTGTGAGATTATAGAAATATTACACTAATAGTCGTAAGTTAATACGTTGATATAGTCTTTATTTTAGTTATTATCGCATGTGCAACCACCGCGACACTTGCTAGGCTTGCCACACCTAATCAAGTCTGTTACCCATAAAAACCGAGTGATCTGCAACCATGCTTTGTGTTAGATGAAAGTAAATTAATCAGTTACATTCCGAATACATTTGGTAAAAAAATTAGTCGATTACAAATAATCAGATCTTATAATCTAGCCGAACTTACTCCATAAATTAGAATCCACTATCATAGCTTTATAGCTAATTGTTACCGATTTGAAATTTCTCGTCACATCTTTCATGCTCCTTTTTATTACTTTCATACAGTAGTGATCACATTTTCATGCCCTCTTGCTACAAGTTATGTACTCCGATTTATCTATTTGAGCTTATATCTATATTTTTTTGTACAAGTGACTGGCCGTCTGAACAGTTGTTAAGAATGGACAAGGAGCTTGCAATCAGGTCTGATATGTGGCCCAACTGATCAGATTGATCTTAATCTATGGTGTCACAAATTGGATTGGAACCGAGAAATGGCAAACCGTTAAATTTGATTTAAATCATTTCTACTTGTAGAGTTTCCTTACCCATAAAAAAAAAATTAAACTTCATTCAATGATATGACAAAGAAAAACGTAACGTTTGATCTAGCCATGGTTTAGTAACGCATAAGCTCCAGTGCAACGACCCCCTTATCCGACTCAGACGAATCGGGGAGGCCGAAGCTAAAAGTAACGGCGGACAATCGAAAGCACAACTTCCAAGCACTTATATTACATATTATTAAACAGTACAGTACGATCTCAAGTCCTTCATGCGTTATTATTACACATTACGTGACCTGACTTCCTCAGTGAGTCTCGTACCCATCCATACCATAGCCTTCTTCCTCTAATCCTGCGGTGGGAAAGAAAATGGAACCGCAGTTTCTAAAGTCAGCCGGGAAATGCTGAGTAAATAAATACCCTAGCTCGTAAACAGATGACGAGGCATAATTTATTTTCAAAAACAGTAAAAGAGGAAGTAAATCTTTAAAAGAGTAAACAAGGCACACATCAAGCTTTAAACTTCTCAAGCTTTCAATTTCTTCTTCCTTGATCTTGAAACGGGGAGTGATATCCCAATCTTGTCTTCCTTTATTCATAGACATTCTTGTCCTTGAAGAAAACCACTTTTAACTTTGTTGATACGGGGAAGATCTACTATCACTACGCATCCAAGACCTTAAGTGCCGGCACCCCTCTAAGACTACTCGCGGCCAGAGAGGTGAGTACATGGAGCGATCCGGCAGGTTGCGACCGGATTAAAATAAACGGGTCGGGTGGACGTAGCCAGCCACGACCAATCTTATAAACGGGTCGGGTGAACGTAGTCAGCCACGACCAATCTTATAGAAAGCGAATATAACGATCCCCGCACAACTCTTTCCACTTTACGTTATTAGTGGATTAATATTATTCGTGTGACAGTTCTCAGTAAATCAACTTCTTCAACTTGCAAAGAGATTTCAAACAAAACATGTAACTCAAAATATAATTTTGAGACAAGTATTAAAAGCATATTCTGACACGAACAGGAGCTAGCACTCTAGGCTAGGCATATTTACTTACCTGGATTCCGTAGCGTCAAACGTCCTACTCGTTGTCGTTGCTTACGAATCCGTTACCTACAAATCGGAGCTTCTAAACCGTCACAACTCTGTATCATTCTACGACTCTTATTAATAACCCTAGTTATTAGTTCTTAAAATTAGCCTAAACTCGCATACTAATTTATTATCGTTTCTTTATCTCGTTATATTTTCTTATTAGAAAAATTTATTAAACAACGATTATTTATTTGAAGAGCTATTAAATTTTATGTTACAAAAGTCTCATTTAATTATAGAAACTATTTTTACAAAATGCTAGTAGAAATTAATAGTAGTTCCATAACACAGGCTCTCAACATATCTTCCAGTGTTTGAATGGTCCTTTCCGTTTGCCCATCAGTGACTGGGTGGAAAGCTGTACTAAACTTCAGCTGAGTTCCCAATGCTTCTTGTAGCGCTCTCCAGAAATGAGAGAGGAAGTTAGGGTCTCTGTCCGAGATTATGGAACTTGGAACACCATGATACCTTACGATGTTTCTGATGTAGGCATCCGCTCTTTGCTCCATACCCCATGTGTCTTTCATCGGGATGAATCTCGCAGTCTTGGTTAGTCTGTCCACGACTACCCATATCTGATTCAGCCCGTTCTTTGAGGTCGGTAAGGCTGTGACAAAATCCATCGAGATGGAGTCCCATTTCCAAACTGGGATATCCAGCGGTTGGAGTAGACCTCCCATTCTCTTATGCTCGAACTTTACCTTTTGGCATGTCAGGCATCTGGCCACAAATTCTGCTACTTCCTTCTTCATGTTTGGCCACCAGAACGTCTTCTTCAAGTCCTTGTAAAGTTTATCGCCTCCAGGATGGACTGAATACGGTGTGTTGTGCGCTTCTTGCATCAACTTCTGCTTGGTTTATGCACACTTCTGTGGTATACACCACCTTCCTTTGTAGCGAATGCTTCCGTCTTCGTGAATCTGGAATTCTTTGGCTTCTCCTGCTGCAATCTTCTTCTTGATTCTTTCGAGCTTCACGTCTCCAGCTTGATTGCTCCTTATTTCTTCGAAGAAATCCGGTACAGCTGTCATGCTTCCAAGCAATTTCTGCACCGTTCCTTGTTCCACCACTTCGATGTCGAGTTTTCTGAACTCGTGGCATAACTGATCTGCCAAGATTAACATGGCGTTCATTGCATGGCTTGACTTACGGCTTAGCGCATCAGCGACCACATTGGCCTTCCCTTCGTGGTACTGAATGCGTAAATCATAATCCTTGATAATTTCTAGCCATCTTCGTTGCCTGTTATTTAGCTCTTTCTGGGTGAAGATATACTTCAGGCTTCGATGATCCGTGTAGAGCTTGCAAACGGATCCATAAAGATGATGCCTCCAAATCTTCAGCGCGAAGATTACTGCTGCCAGTTCTAGGTCATGTGTGGCATAATTCTCTTCATGGGGTTTCAATTGCCTCGACGCGTAGGCAATCACCCTGCGGTCTTGCATCAACACACATCCTAGGCCCTTCTTTGACGCATCACTGTACACCTCGAATTCACCAGACTCGTTTGGTAAAGCTAATACTGGTGTTGTAGTTAGCTTTTCCTTCAGAGTTTGGAACGCTTCTTCACAGCTATTGTCCCAGTGATACTTCACCGCTTTCTTCGTCAGCGTAGTTAATGGCCTAGCAATCTTGGAGAAATCCTTTACGAAGCGTCGGTAGTAGCCGGCTAAGCCAAGGAAACTTCGGATTTCCGACACATTCTTCGGTGTAGGCCAATCCTTGACTGCTGAGACCTTTGCTGGGTCCACAGCTATTCCTTCCTTGGAAATGATATGGCCCAGAAATGGAACTCGGTCCAACCAAAATTCACACTTAGACAGCTTGGCGTACAACTGCTCCTGCCTCAGCGTCTGCAATACTTCTCGGAGATGTTCTTCATGGTCCTTCTCGTTCTTCGAGTAGACCAGAATGTCATCAATAAAGACGACTACAAACTGGTCCAGAAATGGTTTCATCACCCGGTTCATCAAGTCCATGAATACTGCGGGAGCGTTGGTTAAACCAAACGGCATCACCGTGAACTCGTAGTGACCATACCTTGTACTAAAGGCAGTTTTCGGAATATCTTTCTCGGCTACACGAAGTTGATGATATCCGGACCTCAGGTCAATTTTAGAGAAAACACTAGCCCCTTGTAATTGATCGAACAAGTCATCGATCCGGGGTAGCGGATATTTGTTCTTAATGGTAGCATTGTTCAGTTCCTGGTAATCAATGCATAACCGTAAACTCCCGTCTTTCTTTTTGACAAATAACACCGGCGCTCCCCAAGGTGACACACTGGGTCTTATATACCCTTTATCCAGGAGTTTTTGTATCTGGTTCTTCAACTCCTTTAATTCAGCAGGTGCCATCCGATACGGCGCCTTGGAGATAGGTGCAGTTCCAGGTGCCAAGTCTATGGTAAACTCCACTTCTCTTTGAGGTGGCATTCCCGGAATCTCTTCTGGGAATACATCAGGGAATTCCCTCACGACTGGTATCTCTTCTAGGCCAGTCTCCTTCTTAGTTACGTCTTGGACATAACACAAGAAGGCAGAGTTTCCCTTTTTCACTTGGTTTATTATGGTAAGGGCTGACACTAGTTTAATGCGAGGTTCAGTGGGAATACCTCGATAAGTGATTCTTTCTCCCTTTGGCCCTTTCAGTCGAACCTTTTGACCATAGCAGTCTATAACCGCCCGATATTTTCCAAGCCAATCCATTCCTAGGATTACATCTATGCCCCCTAGGTCAAACTTTATTAAGTTGGCGGGTAAGGTACTGGTAAGGATCTTCAATTCTACTCCTTCGAATACGGTGTCACAGACAGTTACGTGGCCATTAGGTGTTGCTACAGGAACGGATATGCTAGACGACTTATGCAAACCCAGTTTCTCAACAAATGCAGACGATATAAAGGAATAAGATGCACCCGAATCAAACAATACGAAAGCTGGTTTCTCAAGGACAAGAAAAGTACCCGTCACAACTCCATGAGCAGCTTCCGCTTCAGTCCTTGTCAGCACAGCTATCCTTCCCACATTTCCATTCTGACCTCCTGCTCCATTGTTGTTGTTGTCCCCATATCCAGCATTATTGTTCCCAGTCCTGGGTTGACCTCCATTCTGCCCTGCATTGCCCCCATTGTAGTTCTGCTGTCTCTCGTAACCATTGCCTCCGTTGTTTTGGTTGTTACGATTCACATTCTGCTGATTCCCATACTGCTGGTTGCGCCCAAAATTTCCCCCGTTCTGCTGGCGGTTGCCCTGGTAGTTGTTTTGCTGTGGCCTACCAAGATTACCCCCTTGGTTCAATGGCTGGTTCCTAGCTGGCTGCGAACGACACTCGTAAGCCCGGTGTCCTCTTTTACCGCAGTTGTTGCAAGTAACCAGGTTTCCTTCACAATCCTCGCCTGGATGGTTTCGTGGACACCTTTTGCAATAATAACGGCGGATTTGTTGAGCTCCAGTGTTCTGCTGATTGCCACGATGCTGGCCCTGGTTGCCTCCGCCATTGTTAGGCTTGAACCTCTGATTGGCCTTAGCAAAGTTGTTGGTGCCTCCGCCTGCCTCCTCGAGCTTGCGTTTCTTGCGTTTCTCATCTTGTGAGACACGGACTCGCCAGATGTCAGCAGCTCTGTCGTAGGCTTCGTGGAGAGTGGAATAAGTTCGGCTCAGAAGTGACTCTTGTAGCCTTTCCTGAAGTCCTCCGATAAATCGAGAAATTTTGGAGTCTTCATCAGGCACCATGTTTCCAACAAATCGCGTCAACTCCGTGAATTTTCGGAAATACTCAGTGACGGAGTCATTTCCTTGCTGCAGGTTTTGAAATTCCATTTCCTTACTCCTCTTCACATGATGAGGGTAGAAACGCGATCGGAGTGCAGCTTGAAGAGCTTCCCAGTTGAAATTAGGTCTGGCCAACAGAGTCTCTCGGGCATTTCTCCACCAGAGGTTCGCTTCACTCTTCAGATAGAAGGCTGCGCAGTTAACTTTCCTTTCATCAGGGCACTCTACCACCTCGAGAATCTTATCCATTTCCACGATCCAATCCTCCAATTCAACAGGATCCTCTTTTCCTGTGAATTCCTTGGGTTTCATTTGTGACACCTGTTTGGCCCAATTAGTCGTTGTCTGACCTCCGTTGTTCATCATCTGACTCATTTGTGTGAAGAACTGCTCCATGCTGATGTTTTCAGCCATTGGTCTCTGTCAAACTAACCTAAAGCGATATGGTAGTGGTCTATCAGTCACCCCCTATGGTATTCTCCGTTATGGTCGCAGATATTTCAACAATTATTTCACAATTATCTAGCATAACAATTGCGGAAATGACAGGTAAACATGTATCACATAGAAATTATCACTCTAAAGCACATATAACGTATCCATAAATCAAATAGAGCATCTAATACGAATCAAATTGCATTCTTATCCTTCTTCCTGACATGGAAGTGAAGATTGTTCACAACCAATTAGATGTATCTTGAATCAAACCGATTCACATAAGTCTACACAAAACTTCTTAAGACAGGTTGTGGGTGGGTGGGAGATACCAATACCTATACTTAAGCTACCCATACCCCGAACGGCTTTCCAGTTTTAATTATCTTGCCCTATGTTCATTTGAAGTTTCCCTACAGGTTTAATTCCCTTTTACTGGACTGTTGGCTCTGATACCACCTGCAACGACCCCCTTATCCGACTCAGACGAATCGGGGAGGCCGAAGCTAAAAGTAACGGCGGACAATCGAAAGCACAACTTCCAAGCACTTATATTACATATTATTAAACAGTACAGTACGATCTCAAGTCCTTCATGCGTTATTATTACACATTACTCAAGCCTTATTCAAACTATCTTACATGATTCAAACTATCTTACAATACGTGACCTGACTTCCTCAGTGAGTCTCGTACCCATCCATACCATAGCCTTCTTCCTCTAATCCTGCGGTGGGAAAGAAAATGGAACCGCAGTTTCTAAAGTCAGCCGGGAAATGCTGAGTAAATAAATACCCTAGCTCGTAAACAGATGACGAGGCATAATTTATTTTCAAAAACAGTAAAAGAGGAAGTAAATCTTTAAAAGAGTAAACAAGGCACACATCAAGCTTTAAACTTCTCAAGCTTTCAATTTCTTCTTCCTTGATCTTGAAACGGGGAGTGATATCCCAATTTTGTCTTCCTTTATTCATAGACATTCTTGTCCTTGAAGAAAACCACTTTTAACTTTGTTGATACGGGGAAGATCTACTATCACTACGCATCCAAGACCTTAAGTGCCGGCACCCCTCTAAGACTACTCGCGGCCAGAGAGGTGAGTACATGGAGCGATCCGGCAGGTTGCGACCGGATTAAAATAAACAGGTCGGGTGGACGTAGCCAGCCACGACCAATCTTATAAACGGGTCGGGTGAACGTAGTCAGCCACGACCAATCTTATAGAAAGCGAATATAACGATCCCCGCACAACTCTTTCCACTTTACGTTATTAGTGGATTAATATTATTCGTGTGACAGTTCTCAGTAAATCAACTTCTTCAACTTGCAAAGAGATTTCAAACAAAACATGTAACTCAAAATATAATTTTGAGACAAGTATTAAAAGCATATTCTGACACGAACAGGAGCTAGCACTCTAGGCTAGGCATATTTACTTACCTGGATTCCGTAGCGTCAAACGTCCTACTCGTTGTCGTTGCTTACGAATCCGTTACCTACAAATCGGAGCTTCTAAACCGTCACAACTCTGTATCATTCTACGACTCTTATTAATAACCCTAGTTATTAGTTCTTAAAATTAGCCTAAACTCGCATACTAATTTATTATCGTTTCTTTATCTCGTTATATTTTCTTATTAGCAAAATTTATTAAACAACGATTATTTATTTTAAGAGCTATTAAATTTTATGTTACAAAAGTCTCATTTAATTATAGAAACTATTTTTACAAAATGCTAGTAGAAATTAATAGTAGTTTGTATTTTTACATAAAGTAAATATCAATATTAACAACTAAACGATATTGGATTTTTATGAAAAATCACTTCTAAATACATGAAATGATGCGACAATATTTATAAGCTCGAAAAAGTCATTTTTATAAATATTTAAACAACCAACTTTAAAGTTAAACAATTAAACGCAACATTTATTTAGTTTTTAATAAAAACATTACTCGTTTAATTTTTAACGACGACCCGTATATTATTCCGATGCCCGAATCACATTTTTGTAACCGGGACAAAATCTATTACTTTTAGAAAATATTTTTAATCCAAAAATAATATTTTTATTTTTCGCGGATAATATGAAGTTTATATAAACTATACTTATAACCCCACAAGTTATATCAAAAGTCAGCAAGACCCCATCCTACTCACATGGCAGGTTATATAACATGCAATACTACCCACCAAGTTCTCACAATTACAAACAGTTACCCCCTTCAATATAATTGGCATGCTATAAACAGTTTGGGTAAAAGACACTTTAACCCCTTTCTACAAAATCATCAAATTCATCATTCTAAACATGGAATCGAGCATACAAGATGCGAGTTTGATTGTTTAAACGGAATCACGGCGAGATTTAGAGCATACCTAGGCCAAGAATGGCCGGAATCGGTCAAGAAACGAAGCTTTCCGGGTTTGCCGACGGTGAGTCGCGCAGTGCTCTTCGCCGCCGGTGATGGAGGACCTTCTAGCTCCGGTTAGGACTTGGGTTCGTCTCCTGGGAGCTCTAGGAGTTGTTTGGTGGTGGTTTGGAGAGACGGGAGTCACTGAGAAGCTTGGGCCAAGCTTCCCCCCCCCGTCGGCAATAATGGTGGCCGACGGTGGTGTCTTTGCTGCTCTGTTTTTGCAGCGACGTTGGCTGCTGTTATTGCACTATTTTCAGTCTCTTTCTCTTGTTATGAGGTTGAAACAGAGGGTGAATCAAGGGAGGGAGGAAGATTTGAAGTGGAGCCTTCGGGTTGTTGTTCCCGTCGGGAACAGGGGGTGGTGGTGGCGGCTTTTGCCGCTGCTGCTGCCTTGCTCTGTTTCTGGGCAGAACAGAGTGTGAGACAGAGAGGGATGGAGGGGAGGAAGAAAGAGAGAGATGGCAGTGGGTGTTGGTGGTGGTGGTGATCGGTGATGTTGGCGGTGTGGTGTTGGTGTTGGCTGCGGGAAGGAGGTGAAGAAGATGATGAAGATGAAGGTGGTGATGATAACAATTGAAGTTGATGACTCAATATATAGGTAGACAAAAAAGATGGATTAATCATGATGTTGGAGGCGGTGATGGTGATTTTTGTGGCGGTGGAAACTATCTCCGAAGGTGAAGAAGATGAGTTGAAGTAGAAGATGATGATGTGAGGAGTTATAAGGTGTGGTTGACACACTAACTTCGCGGTGGTCGTACACGCGTGAAAGGTCAAATAGTAAAAAAATAAATAAAACGTCGCGTATTCACTTACGAAACTAACTTAATATTTTTCTAAAATCTTACGAGTATGTCTTGTCAGTAAAATACTATAATTTATGCGATTTTATTTTTTGCAATTAAATAATATATATATTCATCTCTTTAAATTACTATTTTGTCCTTGTCAATTTTACGGGGTATTACATCCAGAGTTCGGAAAAGCTAGAGAGTCGAATCTTCCTTCCTACTCCTTATTGTGTTGTTTCGAGATAAGGATAATAATCCCCTTCCTTGTCCTATTTATAAGAGCAGATTAGGGTTTCAGGTTAGGACGACGGGCCTGATTACATAAACACCATTAGGCCCTTCTTTGAGAGTTTAATGACCAATTAGTCTATGTTGACGATAATTCCCAAGTATAGGAATATCGTTCTAAGTAGTACCCGAGTAAGAACGGGGTCGATTTCCACAAGGATTGGGAAAGAGATTAAACACTCTAAGCTAACTAGTAAACTTACTAAGCAACTAACTAAATTAACAAAACAAGTTTCCCAAAGGCTTTAGAGCTAGCCAAGCTTTGAATCCACCACTCAAGTGATGGAGCAAGAGTTGTTGATATTGCTAGAGCAAATAACTAAGAAAGAAAACAACTACTAGCACTATTACTAATACGATTCAAACGAGTTTGCCAATAAGAGAGTAAGTTGGGTCAATCGATTCCAATAGATGCCTTGTGTGTGAGCATCAACACCTTAAGTTTATGTCAAAGAAAAGCATGGATTATATAGCAAGAGGATTTTGTCTAGCTCTTGTATTCAAGAGTGAAATGCAAAATCGAGTTATGTCAAGCATCTTTCATATGTAAACGAGAGCGTTTCCATATGAAAGATCAAGCCACAATTCCGATTTGATATTCAACACTTGAATACTACGAATTCGACATCCAACTTATAAGACTAGAAGAACAATTGAATTTCTCACACACAAGTCATCTATCTTCATCAATCAAACCCAACAAGTAGCTTAGTTGTTCATATTCAAGAGCAAGAAACAAGAATCAAGAGTATTCATGAAAATAGTCATTATATTCAAGCTCAAATACTCTTCAATTCCACCAAATAACACCAACTTGCTACCAAATGATGAACAAACTATTACAACTTGATTCCAAACTACACGAAACCAACTAATAGCAGCTAATTTAACCAAAATCATCAACTACCAGCAGCTAAACAGTCAGCTAACTGCTGCTGCAAGCACAAAATGAAGAACAGTGCACAAAACAGTGCTCCAAAACAGAGCAATTCGAAACCAGATCCAACCAGACCTAACCCTCTCTCCCTTTGGCTGTTTCTGGCTCCGTCTTAGCTCAGGACGAGCTCGGAAACACCAGAATGAACCCAGAATCGGTTTAGTACCGAGAGAGAAGAGAGAGAGATAGAGCTTCGGCTCAGCCAAAAGCGTGTTCGTCACCCCCCTCCTTCTTCTTTCTCTTCAGCTTATATAGGCAGTGAGAGGGGGTTTCGTAGCCCCCAAGTCTTCAATCTTCACCCTCCAATTCGTCCTAGACCTTCCCCTTCGTTGATTTGAAGAAGCTTCACGAACCCTAGCTGATTTGGGGCTTTTCGTTTGGGTTGTTCTTGGGCCGAATTGAGCATTGGGTTAGGAAGAGGGTTGGACAAGGAGAAGATTGGGACCGGTTTCACGCGATTTGGTGAAGATTTGAGGTGGTTTTGGGCTGTGGGAAGCTTCGGCTAAGCTTCTTCCATGGCTGCTTGCTGGGTTTGTCTGGTGCGTCGGGGAGAGAGAGTGACGAGAGAGAGGGCAAGCTAGGAGTGAGCTGGGTTAGGGAAATTGCACCCGACTCCCCCCTAGCTTGCTGGAATGTTTTAAAAGGCCCGGGTCCTTACTTAAAAACTTCTGAAAATGGCAATCTGACCCCCAATCCGTTAAAAATCCTTCAAATAAGCCATTAAAACGTTTCAAAACTTGCACTTAAGCCCCACTTCCGTTAGTTTCTTCTCTATTTTGCCCTCCTCTTCAACCTTTGACTCTTATTTCGACCTCTTTTCTTCTAAGTCTTCAATAACGACCCCATATTCTTCTCTTGTCTTCACAAATAGGTCTTCAAATCTTCACTTTAACTTGCAAATTAGTTGCTTTGTCTTCAACTTTAGCCTCTTTATCACTTGACTTCTTCAAATTAAGCCTTCAAATTCCTAGCCTCTTGCGTTTTAACTCTTCTTTGCCTACAAAATGAGAGAAGACAACCAAAACTACGAAAACAAGCATAAGTCTAGAAAAGAGAGATAAACAAGATAAATTACACATATTAGCAAGTTAAGAAGAGTTTGTTAACATACTAAAATATGCAATTTTAATTCATCAACATACCCCCCAACTAGCCTTTTGCTCGTCCTCGAGCAAAAAGAGCGATATTTAATTTTATTTTATTTTATTTTTTTAAAGAACCAATCATGAGAGGCACACACTCAACTAGACAAGGCTTGACTCGATTCTAAACTAGACTCAAATATTTACAAAAACGCACACACACATTATCTATCCTAAGTGAGAACTCAAAGAAACAAAATACTAAGAGTTACTAGCTAATTTTAATTTTTGTTTGGTGGGGGAAAAAGAAGAATGCATAAATGTCTCCTCAAATAAATTCTCAAAGTCCAAGAAGATTGAGAAAGAAGCCTAAGGACGTCTAAGCATATACTCATACAAATGTGGGCGGTGTTTGGTAGAAGGTGACTCATGCGAACTACAAAACTTGTTAAATTAAGTCCAATTTGCGAGAAAGTATGCCTTCAAAAATAAGGATCACAAGAAACTAGACATTCTCATACTTATTCAAAAGCACCCATGTAGGATGGACTTTCAAAGCTTTGAACAAAAATTTTTAAGAAGGGGAGATGTGGTTGTGGGCTTGTATGATCCTTTTGTGGATTTTTGGTAGATGGTGCGATTTATCATATTTTTTTTTTTTTTGAGATTTATAGCATTAACATTTTACTTTTAACCTCAAATCCAAGGATCTCCAAGACCCACAACAAAATAGAGGAATATACACGCGAGTGGGCTTTTTAAGCTAAATCAAGGGAGCTATCTAGGTGGTGACGTAACATTATCCCCGGACACCCCTCTATTTCTTAGACATCGCATGGGGTGTCATTGGTAACCACCACTCCAATGGGCTACAAGTTTCCACCGCAAAAAGGAATAGAGAAAAATATTTTTGTGAAGTTCAAATAGCTTTAGAAAATGCACCCTTTATCAAAAGTAAAAGACGTCAAAGTTTATGTGATCAACTTAGCTTGAAGGACTTAAACATGAAACGTAAATTTAGTGTGTCGCTTTGTGAGAACGCATGATGTCGCGGAAGGTGGGATATTGGTGTAGATGTATTGAGTATAAGCAAAGAATTTCTTTCTAAAATAAAAATAAAAAGAACATGGACTAAGAAATTTCATTTTTTGAAAACATCTAGCTTCCTAAAATTCTCCCTTTTCACTTTTCTAATTTTTTTCATTTTTTTAATTTTCAATTTTTTTTTTTCAAAATAAGTGACTCAACTATAACTTCCTAAGACTCAATAAAGCTATCAAATAATAAAAAAAAAAACTAGACTCAAGATGAAAGGTGAAAATAAAACTACCAAAGAAAGAAGAATAAAAAAATATCTATGGTTTGACACGGGGAAAGAGTGATGCTTCTCATGAAAGATTCACACATTTTTTCAATTTTTTAATTTTTTCAATTTTCTTGGATTTTCATTTTTTTATTTTTTTTTTGTGTTTTTCATGTAAATCACTAATGAAGAAAAAGCATGCTTGTAACCATTTAGGCAAGAAATAAAATCTACTCCACCCCCCAACTAAAATATCACATTGTCCTCAATGTGTGAGAACAATGGAAGAGCAAACAAATTCATATAAAGAGACAAGGGATAGATGGACCTCATTTTTCGCTTTCTTGGCCACCAAGCATAAATCCTCCTCCAAGAGCAACCTACAAAATAATCAAGAGCAAAAGAACTACAACGAATATTTACAAAAGGTGATACTTTTGGTGAACACTAGTTAGTATAGGTTGGGTCCATAAGAGAAATGGACTCAACCTTGGCCTCAAAATTTTCAACATATGGTTTCAATCTTTGGCCATTCACCTTAAAACTTTCCCCACTTTTGGGGTTCAAAATTTCAATGGCCCCATAAGGATATACATGCTTCACAATATATGGACCATTCCATTTTGATTTCAACTTTCCTCCAAAGAGTTTCATCCTTGAGTTAAAGAGAAGGACTTTTTGATTAGGCTCAAAAGACTTAGGAACAATATGTTTGTCATGATAAGCCTTTATCCTTGCCTTAGAGATCCTAGTGTTCTCATAAGCCTCATTTCTAAGCTCTTCTAACTCATTCAAGTTTAACTTCCTTTCTTCCCCCGCTTTTGCAAGATCAAAATTCAAGAATTTGATAGCCCAATAGGCCTTGTGCTCTAACTCCACCGGGAGATGGCATGCCTTACCATACACTAGTCTATATGGAGACACACCAATGGGAGTTTTGTAAGCGGTACGGTAAGCCCAAAGAGCATCAACCAACCTCAAAGACCAATCTTTGCGATTTGGGTTTACCGTTTTCTCCAAAATTCTTTTAATTTCCCTATTAGAAACTTCCACTTGCCCACTAGTTTGTGGGTGGTATGGTGTGCCAACTTTATGCACAATCCCATACTTTTTCATGAGGCTCTCAAAAGGCCTATTGCAAAAATGTGTCCCTTCATCGCTAATGATAGCTCGGGGCATGCCAAAACGAGATAAAATGTGGTGTTTAAGAAACTTAATCACAACTCTATGATCATTGGTTTTTGAAGGTATGGCTTCAACCCACTTTGACACATAATCCACGGCCAAGAGTATATATAGGTTGCCAAAGGATGATGGAAATGGACCCATGAAGTCAATACCCCAACAATCAAATATTTCAATAATTAAAATGGGGTTCAACGGCATCATATTTCTTTTTCCAATATTCCCTCCCATCCTTTGGCACCTATCACATGCTTTGCAAAAATGAAATGCATCACTAAAAAGAGTAGGCCAATATAAACCACTTTGCAAAATCTTGGCGGCGGTTTTTCTAGCCGAAAAATGGCCTCCACAAGCATACTCATGGCAAAATGAAATAACACTATGAAACTCTTCATTTGGGATGCACCTTCTAATAATTTGATCCGGGCAATATTTAAACAAGTAAGGGGTCATCCCAAAAGAAACTCCGGCATTCTCTCACAAATCTCAACTTCTCTTGCCCTTTTAAATTTTCCGGAAAAATTCCACAAGCAAGATAATTAGCAATATCGGCAAACCAAGGAACATTTAAAAGGGCAAAGAGATGTTCATCCGGAAAAGTTTCAAGAATAGGCAAGGAGATTTTTGGCTTGGGAATGTCAATCCTAGACAAGTGATCCGCCACAACATTTTCCACACCTCGTTTATCCTTGATTTCAATATCAAACTCTTGAAGTAAAAGTACCCAAAGGATTAAACGAGGTTTGGAATCTTTCTTTGTGAAAAGATACTTCAAGGCGGCATGGTCGGTGTAGACAAGCACTTTTGAACCAAGCAAGTATGGCATAAATTTT
Source organism: Linanthus parryae (assembly GCA_023055425.1). Lineage (NCBI taxonomy): Eukaryota > Viridiplantae > Streptophyta > Magnoliopsida > Ericales > Polemoniaceae > Linanthus > Linanthus parryae. The sequence goes on along the minus strand of JALGPY010000004.1, from coordinate 97,011,456 downwards.
TCAATAGCAAACACCATGGCCAAAAGCTCTTTTTCCGTAGTGGAATAATTTAATTGAGCATCATTCAAAGTTCTACTTGCATAATAGATAACATGTGGTTTCTTATCTTCACCTCTTTGACCCAAAACGGCACCAACCGCATGGTCACTAGCATCACACATGATTTCAAAAGGAAGAGTCCATTTGGGTGTTTGCATGATAGGGGTCGTTACCAATAAATTCTTCAACTTTTCAAAGGCCTCTTGGCATGCACTAGACCACTCAAATGAATTTTCCTTTTGAAGGAGATTGCTCAAGGGCTTAGCAAGTGAGCTAAAGTCCTTGATAAATCTCCTATAAAATCCCGCATGACCTAGGAAATATCTAACATCCTTAACACATTTAGGAGGTGGAAGATTAGAAATCACATCTACTTTAGCCTTGTCTACACCAATACCATGAGAGGAAATAACATGACCCAAAACAATTCCTTGCCTAACCATAAAGTGACATTTTTCCCAATTTAAAACTAAATTCTTTTCTTCACATCTTCTCAAAACCATCTCAAGATTTCCAAGACAAGTATCAAATGAGTTTCCATGCACCGAAAAATTATCCATAAAAACTTCCATGCATTTTTCTACCATGTCCGAAAATATGCTTAACATGCAACGTTGAAAAGTAGCCGGGGCATTACACAAACCAAAAAGGCATCCTCCTATAGACAAATGTTCCAAATGGACAAGTGAAAGTGGTTTTCTCTTGGTCCATTGGATCTATGGCAATTTGATTATAACCCGAGTAGCCATCTAAAAAACAATAAAAATCATGACCCGCTAACCTTTCCAACATTTGATCTATGAATGGAAGGGGAAAGTGATCCTTCCTAGTGACGGCATTTAATTTTCTATAATCAATGCACATCCGCCACTTAGTAGGAACTCTAGTGGTCACAAGTTCACCCTTCTCATTTTCAACAACGGTGACCCCCGATTTTTTAGGGACCACTTGGGTAGGACTTACCCATTTACTATCCGAGATGGGGTAAATCATACCCGCATCCAACAACTTGAGCACCTCGGCTCTCACAACTTCTTGCATGTGAGGGTTCAACCTCCTTTGAGGCTCCCTTGAAGTTTTGGCATTTTCCTCTAAATGAATTCTATGGGTGCAAATGGAAGGACTAATGCCTCTAATATCCTCAATGGACCATCTTATGGCACCCTTGTAATCCTTCAAAACTTCAAGAAACCTCTTTTCTTGCTCAACATCAAGAGAAGATGAGATGATAATAGGATAAGTATCATTAACCCCCAAGAAATGCATATTTCAAATCTAAAGGAAGGGGTTTCAACTCACAAATTGGTGGAACCCTCTCAATGGGAGGTATCATCTCACTTCCTTGCAACTCACTATCAACACTAGAATGCTCATGAGTCGACTCAATGATTTGGTCAAGTTGGCCAAAGAGTCTCTCCCCTTCATCAAAATCAAATTCTTCTTCCATAAGAAGAGATGAAAGGGGAGTGTTATCATCATACAAAAATTCCAATTCTTCCAAATTGAGCTCACTTGAATCATTGGAACATGTAGCTAGAGTATAAATATCTTCAACACATGATTCTACCCAACTCACTTCACAAACATCATCATCATCTTGTGAGCTTGGGTGAATACATGCATTAAAAATATTAAGCTCTAACGTCATGTTCCCAAATGTAATATTCATCATACCACTTCTACAATTTATTATTGCATTAGAAGTAGCAAGAAATGGTCTTCGCAAAATAATAGGAATGGATGAAGTGCCACTAGCCAAATGGGAGGTGTCTAAAACTATAAAATCCACCGGATAATAACATTGGTTCACTTGAACCAAGACATCCTCAATAATACCTCTAGGGAATCTAGTGGACCTATCCGCTAATTGTAGAGTCACTCTTGTGGGTTTCAACTCACCCAACCCCAACTTCTCATACACCAAGTATGGAAGGAGGTTTACACTTGCACCCAAATCTAATAAAGAATTGTGAATTTTATGATCTCCAATGGTGCAAGTGATAGTAGGTGAACCCGGATCTTTATACTTGGGAGGGAGATTATTTTGGAGAATTCAGCTCACTTGCTCGGTGAGAAAAGCCTTCTTTCTCACTTGAAGAGTTCTCTTGAAAGTGCAAAGATCCTTGAGAAAGTTGGCATAAGCCGGAATTTGCTTGATAGCATCCAAGAGAGGGATGTTTATCTTGACATTTTGGAATGTCTCAAGGATATCTTGGTTGCTGGCTTTCTTAGTAGAGGCTAAAAGTCTTTGGGGAAATGGTGGAGGAACCTTAACTTCCTCACTTTCTTCCACTACTTGTTTCCCCTTATCAAGACTACTTTGTGACTCTTGTGAGTCGACAACTCTCTCTTGGTCATCACTCTTCTCTCACTCCTCTTCTCCCTAATTTTCATTGGACTCCCCACTTGAAAGTCCATTGTCAACAACCTTCCCACTTCTCAAAACGGTAATGGCCTTAGCATGTTCCATATGGTTAAAGCTTTGGCCCTTTGGGTTTTGTTGAGGTTGAGATGGGAATTTTCCCTTCTCTTGAGCATTTATGGTAGACTCCAACCTAGCTAATGCATTTCTCAACTCTTGGTTAGTTTGGTTTTGGGAGGCCATAAATTGCTCAAAAGTCTCATCCATACTCCTTTTGTTAGGAGGAACATAAGTGGAGCTTGAGGGGTTTACTTGGGTGTCTTGGCCTTGTCTCCATGAGAAATTTGGGTGATTCCTCCAATTGGAGTTGTATGTCTCCGAGTAAGGTGAGTTATTATAGGGCTTCCTATAATTTTTAGAATTTAACATATTCACTTGCTCACCCATGAGCTCTTGGGCTCTTAGAAAATCGGGACATTTGTTCAACTCATGAGAGTTATCACTACAAAACGAGCACAATGCCTCACTCTTAGCCTTAAGTTGATACATAGTACCTTTAGGCTTAGAGTTAGCATCCTTAGAAGGCTCACTAATGTCCCAAGATTGGACTTTCTCACAAATTTCATCTATACAATCCCAACCCTCATCTTCACCTTTTGTGAAAAAATCTCCCCCACTCATGGATTCAATTGTGTGCTTATGGTCGCATGGCAAACCATCATAAAAGGAGCTAATTAACCTCCATGTCTCAAATCCATGGTGAGGGCAAGCAATGAGGAGATCCTTGAAGCGTTCCCAAGCTTGAGGAAGTGGCTCTCCCTCCTTAGCACAAAAAGTAACAATTTGCCTTTTTATGGCATTTGTTTTGTAAGTAGGGAAAAATTTCTTAAGAAACTCTTTTTCTAACTCTTCCCATGTGCCTATGGTCCTAGGTCTCAAGGAATGAAGCCATGCCTTGGCTTTGTCCTTTAAAGAGAAAGGAAACAATCTAAGCCTTATGGTGTTACTAGAGACACCATTGCAATTAACCGTTGAGGCAATATCATTGAAATCCTTAAGATGAGAGTAAGCACTCTCGGACTCTAGGCCATGAAACTTGGGAAGAAGTTGAATTGTGCCCGGTTTGACATCAAAGTTTCTTTCATTTAATGGAAAAACAAAGCAAGATGGTGAACTTTGTCGAGATGGATGCATCAAATCTCTTAGTGAGCGAAATGGCATCATCTCATTGTTGCTACTATGTCCATCCTCTCCATCCATGATTTCAAAGCTATTAAGAAAGCTAGAATCGTTGGATTGGGCTAAACTACTACTATCACTAGTAGAAGTATTTTCACTAAAGGGATTTCTACCCTCTTCTTCAAATAAAGTGCGATGCAATCTATGAGTACTATCACGTTGCCACACACTCATGCAACCCAAGCTCAAATTAAGTTCAAGAGGGTTGCCTAACACAAGCTAGGAGTATGTTTTTGTGATTTTTTTACTTTTCGCTTTTTTTGGTTCCAAAGTTCAAAAATAAACCCGGAATTTTCTTCAAGCGTATCTAAAAAAAATAAAAACAAGCAAAACAAGAAAGTAACTAAAGAGTGAGTCTCTTAGCACCAATCCCCGGCAACGGCGCCAAAAACTTGTTGACGATAATTCCCAAGTATAGGAATATCGTTCTAAGTAGTACCCGAGTAAGAACGGGGTCGATTTCCACAAGGATTGGGAAAGAGATTAAACACTCTAAGCTAACTAGTAAACTTACTAAGCAACTAACTAAATTAACAAAACAAGTTTCCCAAAGGCTTTAGAGCTAGCCAAGCTTTGAATCCACCACTCAAGTGATGGAGCAAGAGTTGTTGATATTGCTAGAGCAAATAACTAAGAAAGAAAACAACTACTAACACTATTACTAATACGATTCAAACGAGTTTGCCAATAAGAGAGTAAGTTGGGTCAATCGATTCCAATAGATGCCGTGTGTGTGAGCATCAACACCTTAAGTTTATGTCAAAGAAAAGCATGGATTATATAGCAAGAGGATTTTGTCTAGCTCTTGTATTCAAGAGTGAAATGCAAAATCGAGTTATGTCAAGCATCTTTCATATGTAAACGAGAGCGTTTCCATATGAAAGATCAAGCCACAATTCAGATTTGATATTCAACACTTGAATACTACGAATTCGACATCCAACTTATAAGACTAGAAGAACAATTGAATTTCTCACACACAAGTCATCTATCTTCATCAATCAAACCCAACAAGTAGCTTAGTTGTTCATATTCAAGAGCAAGAAACAAGAATCAAGAGTATTCATAAAAATAGTCATTATATTCAAGCTCAAATACTCTTCAATTCCACCAAATAACACCAACTTGCTACCAAATGATGAACAAACTACTACAACTTGATTCCAAACTACACGAAACCAACTAATAGCAGCTAATTTAACCAAAATCATCAACTACCAGCAGCTAAACAGTCAGCTAACTGCTGCTGCAAGCACAAAATGAAGAACAGTGCACAAAACAGTGCTCCAAAACAGAGCAATTCGAAACCAGATCCAACCGGACCTAACCCTCTCTCCCTTTGGCTGTTTCAGGCTCCGTCTTAGCTCAGGACGAGCTCGGAAACACCAGAATGAACCCAGAATCGGTTTAGTACCGAGAGAGAAGAGAGAGAGATAGAGCTTCGGCTCAGCCAAAAGCGTGTTCGTCACCCCCCTCCTTCTTCTTTCTCTTCAGCTTATATAGGCAGTGAGAGGGGGTTTCGTAGCCCCCAAGTCTTCAATCTTCACCCTCCAATTCATCCTAGACCTTCCCCTTCGTTGATTTGAAGAAGCTTCACGAACCCTAGCTGATTTGGGGCTTTTCGTTTGGGTTGTTCTTGGGCCGAATTGAGCATTGGGTTAGGAAGAGGGTTGGACAAGGAGAAGATTGGGACCGGTTTCACGCGATTTGGTGAAGATTTGAGGTGGTTTTGGGCTGTGGGAAGCTTCGGCTAAGCTTCTTCCATGGCTGCTTGCTGGGTTTGTCTGGTGCGTCGGGGAGAGAGAGTGACGAGAGAGAGAGGGCAAGCTAGGAGTGAGCTGGGTTAGGGAAATTGCACCCGGCTCCCCCCTAGCTTGCTGGAATGTTTTAAAAGGCCCGGGTCCTTACTTAAAAACTTCTGAAAATGGCAATCTGACCCCCAATCCGTTAAAAATCCTTCAAATAAGCCATTAAAACGTTTCAAAACTTGCACTTAAGCCCCACTTCCGTTAGTTTCTTCTCTATTTTGCCCTCCTCTTCAACCTTTGACTCTTATTTCGACCTCTTTTCTTCTAAGTCTTCAATAACGACCCCATATTCTTCTCTTGTCTTCACAAATAGGTCTTCAAATCTTCACTTTAACTTGCAAATTAGTTGCTTTGTCTTCAACTTTAGCCTCTTTATCACTTGACTTCTTCAAATTAAGCCTTCAAATTCCTAGCCCCTTGCGTTTTAACTCAATTCTTTGCCTACAAAATGAGATAAGACAACCAAAACTACGAAAACAAGCATAAGTCTAGAAAGAGAGATAAACAAGATAAATTACACATATTAGCAAGTTAAGAAGAGTTTGTTAACATACTAAAATATGCAATTTTAATTCATCAACAGTCTACAGAGCCATATGACCAAGGGCGGACCCATGTTTTACACTAGCTGGGCCTAGGACATTATAAAATTTTAATTCTTTTCACAACTTTTATGATGTTTCTTGATATAGGTCCCTTAACTAAAGTTTCTACCACTTGGTGAATGAGGCGGGTATTAAGTGTATCGCACATACATACTATTTATCCTATGAGTTCAATCCCGGCCGTTGGTTTGTGTGAGAAAGGAAAGTTGTTACTCATAAAAAACGAGTAATATTGATCTACTTGTATTTTTTAGACCTAACATATTTGTCGTCAACTGGTTTCGAGCTCAAGACCGGATGGACTTTTAAAGTTTCGACCACTTGAGCTAGCACCAAATTGTCTATCTACTTGCATGTTTTGTATTAGCTAAAAGTAAATTAATAGGTTACATTTTCTCAAAATTCGGTTACAAATAATCCGATCTTTAAATCTAGCTGAACCTACTATATACATCGTTATACCGATTTGGAATTGCTCAGTCACATCTTTCGTGCTCTTGTTTATTATTTTCATACGGTATTCATCACATTTTCATGCCCTTCTTACATTATGTTTTTTAGGGAACCCCTCTTACATTATAGCCAGGCCCTGGGCCGCTCATAAGTTTCCTTTTCTTTATAATCTTGTATGATACTTTTTCATATAGGTTCCCCCACCTAAACAATTACAAATTGGACGCAACAGATTTCAAATTTATAAAATATAACTATAGATTATTTTACAAGGTATTTTCCTATTTGTTTTTTTTTTCGAGATTCATTTTCCCTTTTGGTTTTGGTGATTCGCTTCTTTGCTGCTTTAATTCCTGTCAATAACCATGTATTGTCCATCACATCACTTGGAATTAGGCCTTGCCAATTCTTGTCAATTCGCTTCTTCGCTTCTTTGCGTGTTGGATCGAACTGTGTCGGGTTGTAAACGGGTCGTCCCAAACTCAACTCTTTTATTTCGTGTCACTTTTGGTTGGACCTAAATTCGCTAAATTTGTAATGATTTTGTGTCATGTCGCTATGTCGACTTGGATATTGTTAGGATTATACCTATGCATTTTATGAGAGAATGGCCAATAATGAAAAATGGGATTATTTTGTTATATTTGGTGTGTTGTAACGGGTCACTTTCGAGTTTGCGGTTTGACACAAACCCGACTCGTTTATTCCCATGATACTTTTTGGTCGACCCGTTTTTTACCGTTGAAGGTTCGTGTCAACTCAAACCTGCTAACTTCGTATGTCGTTCGTGTCGTGTCGTCGTGTGAGGTCGGATATAGAAAGGGCTACATGGAATCATCATTCACTCTGTACAACGATTGTTTCCCCTCTCCATGTGACATAGATGTAAATTTCTAAAAAAGGAATAAACCTGTAGGGTAACTTAAAATGAGCATAGGGAAAGATAAAATGCGGAAAATCCGCGTATTTGGGGAATTGTGATCTGCTTCCTCTGGCATGTTGAGTTGCTACGTGCTATACGATATTATCCTATTTCTTGTGGGGACCCTATCATTGTTTCCGTCACGTGGTTGACCTTTCTATTTGTGGACTCTCCTGTTTGTATCTCGACGAGATATGTTATGTGATTCGCTGCTATTATCTTTTCACTGGTTTGTGAAATGCTTCTCGTGCTAAGGACATGAGTATGTGAAAAGTTCTTGTTGGTGCTTGTTAATGTGTGTCTAAGCGTTTCCCGCTAGGAAACAGACTGGGGGTAATAATCCTATGTACCGTACTGGTGGACCTCAAAGCGTGTCCTTGTATTTCATTTGTATTGATAGCCTGCTAGGCGTTATGACGTTAGCGGTGACTCTAAGACCTGAAACCCTAGCTTGAAGCTCATTCTAAGGGGGGGGGGGGATAATGTAATACCCAGTCTATTTACGAGGGCTAGTTTTGTAATTTAAACCGTGAAATAAATAAATAAATAAATGAATAAATAAATAAATAAATAAAATAAACAATTCAGTATAAAAAAATTTCGAGAAATGATTTTGTGAAATTTTCAAGATTTAAAATTTTATCCGTTAAGAAACTCGTTTGAGAGTTTCGAAAGCTAAATTAACTCGTGATGAAATAAACTTTCTGTCGTGTTTTGATATTTGAGTAAATTATTAATGAATTATTTTAGTAATAATTTTAGTGTAAATCTACACATTTTATGGGTTAAATGTTATATTAGTAAAACAATAATATGCCATGTTTATAATAAATACATGCACATTCTTTAAATTATTAGTAGCGAAAATTGAGAAGAAGTAATTTATCGTGTTTTAATCGTGTGAGATTATAGAAATATTACACTAATAGTCGTAAGTTAATACATTAATATAGTCTTTATTTTAGTTATTATCGCATGTGCAACTACCGCGACACTTGCTAGGCTTGCCACACCTAATAAAGTTTGTTACCCATAAAAAACTGAGTGATCTGCAACCATGCTTTGTGTTAGATGAAAGTAAATTAATCAGTTACATTCCGAATACATTTTGTAAAAAAATTAGTCGATTACAAATAATCAGATCTTATAATCTAGCCGAACTTACTCCATAAATTAGAATCCACTATCATAGCTTTATAACTAATTGTTACCGATTTGAAATTTCTCGTCACATCTTTCATGCTCTTTTTAATTATTTTCATACAATAGTGATCACATTTTCATGCCTTCTTGCTACAAGTTATGTACTCCAAATTATCTATTTGAACTTATATTTATATTTTTTTGTACAAGTGACTAACCGTCTGAATAGTTGTTAAGAATGGACAAGGAGCTTGCAATCAGGTCTGATATGTGGCCCAACTGATCGGATTGATCTTAATCTATGGTGTCAGAAATTGGATTGGAACCGAGAAATGGCAAACCGTTAAATTTGATTTAAATCATTTCTACTTGTAGAGTTTCCTTACCCATACAAAAAAAATTAAACTTCATTCAATGATATGACTAAGGAAAACGTAACGTTTGCTCTAGCCATGGTTTAGTAACGCATAAGCTCCAGAGTTCGGAAAAGCTAGAGAGTCGAATCTTCATTCCTACTCCTTATTGTGTTGTTTCGAGATAAGGCTAATAACCCCCTTCCTTGTCCTATTTATAAGAGCAGATTAGGGTTTCAAGTTAGGACGGCGGGCCTGATTTCATAAACACCATTAGGCCCTTCTTTGAGAGTTTAATGACCAATTAGCCTACACATCCATATGACCAAGGGCGGACCCATGTTTGACACTAGCTGGGCCTAGGCATTATGAAATTTCCATTCTTTTCACAACTTTTATAATGTTTCTTGATATAGGTCCCTTAACTAAAGTTTCTACCACTTGGTGAATGAGGCAGGTATTCAGTGTATCGCACACACATATTACTTATCCTATGAGTGCAATCCCGGCCGTTGGTTTGTGTGAGAAAGAAAAGTTGTTACTCATAAAAACGAGTGATCTTGATCTACTTGTATTTTTTTAGACCTAACATGTTTGTCGTCAACTGGTTTCGAGCTCAAGACCAGATGGACTTGTAAAGTTTCTACCACTTGAGCTAGCACCAAATTGTCTATCTACTTGCATGTTTTGTATTAGCTAAAAGTAAATTAATAGGTTACATTTGCTCAAAATTCGGTTACAAATAATACGATCTTTAAATCTAGCTGAACCTACTATATACATCGTTATACCGATTTGGAATTTCTCAGTCACATCTTTCGTGCTCTTGTTTATTATTTTCATACGGTATTCATCACATTTTCATGCCCTTCTTACATTATGTTTTTTAGGGATCGCCAGGCCCTGGGCCGCTCATAAGTTTCCTTTTCTTTATAAACTTTTATGATACTTTTTCATATAGGTCCCCCCACCTAAACAATTACAAATTGGACGCAACAGATTTCAAATTTATAAAATATAACTATAGATTATTTTACAAGGTATTTTCCCTTTTGTTTTTTTTTGAGATTCATTTTCCCTTTTGGTTTTGGTGATTCGCTTCTTTGCTTCTGTAATTCCTGTCAATAACCATGTATTGTCCATCACATCACTTGGAATTAGGCCTTGTCAATTCTTGTAAATTCGCTTCTTCGCTTCTTTGCGTGTTGGATTGAACTGTGTCGGGTTGTAAACGGGTCGTCCCAAACTCATCTCTTTTATTTCGTGTCACTTTTGGTTAGACCTAAATTCGCTAAATTTGTGTTGAGTTTGTGTCATGTCGCTTTGTCGACTTGGATATTGTTAGGGTTATACCAATGTATTTTATGAGAGAATGTCCAATAGTGAAAAATGGGATTATTTTGTTATATTAGGTGTGTTGTAACGGGTCACTTTCGAGTTTGCGGTTTGACACAAACCCGACTCGTTTATTCCCATGATACTTTTTGGTCGACCCGTTTTTGACCGTTGCAGGTTCGTGTCAACTCAAACCTGCTAACTTCGTATGTCGTTCGTGTCGTGTCGTCGTGTGAGGTCGGATATTGGAAGGGCTACATGGAATCATCATTCACTCTGTACAACGATTGTTTCCCCTCTCCATGTGACATAGATGTAAATTTCTAAAAAGGGAATAAACCTGTAGGAAAACTTAAAATGAGCATAGGGAAAGATAATATGAGGAAAATCCGTGTATTTGGAGAATTGTGATCTGCTTCCTCTAGCATATTGAGTTGCTACGTGCTATACGATATTATCCTATTTCTTGTGGGGACCCTATTATTGTTTCCGTCACGTGGTTGACCTTTCTATTTGTGGACTCTCCTGTTTGTATCTCGACGAGATATGTAATGTGATTCGCTGCTTTTATCTTTTCACTGGTTTGTGAAATGCTTCTCGTGTTAAGGACATGAGTATGTGAAAAGTTCTTGTTGGTGCTAGTTAATGTGTGTCTAAGCGTTTCCTGCTAGGAAACAGACTGGGGGTGATAATCCTGTGTACCGTACTGGTGGACCTCAAAGCGTGTCCTTGTATTTCATTTGTATTGATAGCCTGGTAGGCGTTATGACGTTAGCGGTGACTCTAAGACCTGAAACCCCTAGCTTTAAGCTCATTCTAAGGGTGGGGGGGGGGATAATGTAATACCCCGTCAATTTACGAGGGCTAGTTTTGTAATTTAAACCGTGAAATAAATAAATAAATAAATAAAGTAAATAATTCAGTTTAGAAATTTTCGAGAAATGATTTTGTGAAATTTTCTAGATTTAAAATTTTATCCGTTAAGAAACTCGTTTGAGAGTTTCGAAAGCTAAATTAACTCGTGATGAAATAAACTTTCTGTCGTGTTTTGATATTTGAGTAGATTATTAATGAATTATTTTAGTAATAATTTTAGTGTAAATCTACACATTTTATGGGTTAAATGTTGTATTAGTAAAACAATAATATGCCATGTTTATAATAAATACATGCACATTCTTTAAATTATTAGTAGCGAAAAATGAGAAGAAGTAATTTATCGTGTTTTAATCGTGTGAGATTATAGAAATTTACACTAATAGTCGTAAGTTAATACGTTAATATAGTCTTTATTTTAGTTATTATCGCATGTGCAACCACCGCGACACTTATTAGGCTTGCCACACCTAATCAAGTTTGTTACCCATAAAAAACTGACTGAATAATTAAGTTTAGAAATTTTCAAGAAATGACTTTGTGAAATTTTCAAGATTTTAAATTTTATCCGTTAAGAAACTTGTTTGAGAGTTTCGAAAGCTAAATTAACTCGTGATGAATAAACTCTCTGTCGTGTTTTGATATTTGAGTAGATTATTAATGAATTATTTTAGTAATAATTTTAGTGTAAATCTACACATTTTATGGGTTAAATTTTATATTAGTAAAACAATAATATGCCATGTTTATAATAAATACATGCACATTCTTTAAATTATTAGTAGCGAAAAATGAGAAGAAGTAATTTATCGTGTTTTAATTGTGTGAGATTATAGAAATTTACACTAATAGTCGTAAGTTAATACGTTAATATAGTCTTTATTTTAGTTATTATCGCATGTGCAACCACCGCGACACTTGCTAGGCTTGCCACACCTAATCAAGTTTGTTACCCATAAAAAACCGAGTGATCTGAAACCATGCTTTGTGTTAGATGAAAGTAAATTAATCAGTTATATTCCAAATACATTTGGTAAAAAAATTAGTCGATTACAAATAATTAGATCTTATAATCTAGTCGAACTTACTCCATAAATTAGAATCCACTATCATAGCTTTATAGCTAATTGTTACCGATTTGAAATTTCTCGTCACATCGTTCATGCTCTTTTTTATTACTTTCATATAGTAGTGATCACATTTTCATGCCCTCTTGCTACAAGTTATGTAATCCGATTTATCTATTTGAGCTTATATCTATATTTTTTTGTACAAGTGACTGACCGTCTGAACAGTTGTTAAGAATGGACAATGAGCTGGCAATGAGGTCTGATATGTGGCCCAACTGATCGGATTGATCTTAATCTATGGTGTCACAAATTGGATTGGAACCGAGAAATGGCAAACCGTTAATTTTGATTTAAATCAATTCTACTTGTAGAGTTTCCTTACCCATACACAAAAAATTAAACTTCATTCAATGATATGACAAAGAAAAATGTAACGTTTGCTCTAGCCATGGTTTAGTAACGCATAAGCTCCAGAGTTCGGAAAAGCTAGAGAGTCGAATCTTCCTTCCTACTCCTTATTGTGTTGTTTCGAGATAAGGCTAATAACCCCCTTCCTTGTCCTTTTTATAAGAGCATATTATGGTTTCAGGTTAGGACGGCGGGCCTGATTACATAAACACCATTAGGCCCTTCTTTGAGAGTTTAATGACCAATTAGCCTACACATCCATATTATGGTTTCAGGTTAGGACGGCGGACCCATGTTTGACACTAGCTGGGCCTAGGCCATTATGAAATTTCCATTCTTTTCACAACTTTAATGATGTTTCTTGATATAGGTCCCTTCACTAAAGTTTCTACCACTTGGTGAATGAGGCAGGTATTCAGTGTATCGCACACACTTACTACTTATCCTATGAGTGCAATCCCGGCCGTTGGTTTGTGTGAGAAAGAAAAGTTGTTACTCATAGAAACGAGTGATGTTGATCTACTTGTATTTTTTAGACCTAACATGTTTGTCGTCAACTGATTTCGAGCTCAAGACCAGATGGACTTGTAAAGTTTCTACCACTTGAGCTAGCAACAAATTGTCTATCTACTTGCATGTTTTGTATTAGCTAAACGTAAATTAATAGGTTACATTTGCTCAAAATTCGGCTACAAATAATCCGATCTATAAATCTAGCTGAACCTACTATATACATCCTTATACCGATATGGAATTTCTCAGTCACATATTCCGTGCTCTTGTTTATTATTTTCATACGCTATTCATCACATTTTCATGCCCTTCTTACATTATGTTTTTTAGGGAACCCTTCTTACATTATCGCCAGGCCCTGGGCCGCTCATAAGTGTCCTTTTCTTTATAAACTTTTATGATACTTTTTCATATAAGTTCCCCGACCTAAAGAATTAAAAATGGGACGCAACAGATTTCAAATTTTTAAAATATAACTATGGATTATGTTACAAGGTATTTTCCCTTTTGTTCTTTTTCGAGATTCATTTTCCCTTTTGGTTTTGGTGATTCGCTTCTTTGCTGCTTTAATTCCTGTCAATAACCATGTATTGTCCATCACATCACTTGGAATTAGGCCTTGTCAATTCTTGTCAATTCGCTTCTTCGCTTCTTTGCGTGTTGGATCGAACTGTGTCGGGTTGTAAACGGGTCGTCCCAAACTCAGCTCTTTATTTCGTGTCACTTTTGGTTAGACCTAAATTCGCTAAATTTGTGTTGAGTTTGTGTCATGTCGCTATGTCGACTTGGATATTGTTAGGATTATACCTATGTATTTTATGAGAGAATGGCCAATAGTGAAAAATGGGATTATTTTGTTATATTAGGTGTGTTGTAACGGGTCACTTCGAGTTTGCGGTTTGACACAAACCCGACTCGTTTATTCCCATGATACTTTTTGGGCGACCCGTTTTTGACCGTTGCAAGTTCGTGTCAACTCAAACCTGCTAACTTCGTATGTCGTTCGTGTCGTCGTGTGAGGTCGGATATTGGAAGGGCTACATGGAATCATCATTCACTCTGTACAACGATTGTTTCCCCTCTCCATGTGACATAGATGTAATTTTCTAAAAAGGGAATAAATTTGTAGGAAAACTTAAAATGAGCATAGGGAAAGATAAAATGCGGAAAATCCGTGTATTTGGGGAATTGTGATCTGCTTCCTCTGGCATGTTGAGTTGCTACGTGCTATACGATATTATCCTATTTCTTGTGGGGACCCTATTATTGTTTCCGTCACGTGGTTGACCTTTCTATTTGTGGACTCTCCTGTTTTTATCTCGACGAGATATGTTATGTGATTCGCTGCTATTATCTTTTCACTGGTTTGAAAAATGCTTCTCGTGTTAAGGACATGAGTATGTGAAAAGTTCTTGTTGGTGCTTGTTAATGTGTGTCTAAGCGTTTCCCGCTAGGAAACGGACTGGGGGTAATAATCCTATGTACCGTACTGGTGGACCTCAAAGCGTGTCCTTGTATTTCATTTGTATTGATAGCCTGCTAGGCGTTATGACGTTAGCGGTGACTCTAAGACCTGAAACCCTAGCTTGAAGCTCATTCTAAGGGGGGGGGGGGGATAATGTAATACCCAGTCTATTTACGAGGGCTAGTTTTGTAATTTAAACCGTGAAATAAATAAATAAATAAATAAATGAATAAATAAATAAATAAATAAAATAAACAATTCAGTATAAAAAAATTTCGAGAAATGATTTTGTGAAATTTTCAAGATTTAAAATTTTATTCGCTAAATTAACTCGTGATGAAATAAACTTTCTGTCGTGTTTTGATATTTGAGTAAATTATTAATGAATTATTTTAGTAATAATTTTAGTGTAAATCTACACATTTTATGGGTTAAATGTTATATTAGTAAAACAATAATATGCCATGTTTATAATAAATACATGCACATTCTTTAAATTATTAGTAGCGAAAATTGAGAAGAAGTAATTTATCGTGTTTTAATCGTGTGAGATTATAGAAATATTACACTAATAGTCGTAAGTTAATACGTTAATATAGTCTTTATTTTAGTTATTATCGCATGTGCAACCACCGCGACACTTATTAGGCTTGCCACACCTAATCAAGTTTGTTACCCATAAAAAACTGAGTGATCTGCAACCATGCTTTGTGTTAGATGAAAGTAAATTAATCAGTTACATTGCGAATACATTTTGTAAAAAAATTTGTCGATTACAAATAATCAGATCTTATAATCTAGCCGAACTTACTCCATAAATTAGAATCCACTATCATAGCTTTATAGCTAATTGTTATCGATTTGAAATTTCTCGTCACATCTTTCATGCTCTTTTTAATTATTTTCATACAATAGTGATCACATTTTCATGCCTTCTTGCTACAAGTTATGTACTCCGAGTTATCTATTTGAGCTTATATCTATATTTTTTTGTACAAGTGACTAACCGTCTGAACAGTTGTTAAGAATGGACAAGGAGCTTGCAATCAGGTCTGATATGTGGCCCAACTGATCGGATTGATCTTAATCTATGGTGTCAGAAATTGGATTGGAACCGAGAAATGGCAAACCGTTAAATTTGATTTAAATCATTTCTACTTGTAGAGTTTCCTTACCCATACAAAAAAAATTAAACTTCATTCAATGATATGACTAAGGAAAACGTAACGTTTGCTCTATCCATGGTTTAGTAACGCATAAGCTCCAGAGTTCGGAAAAGCTAGAGAGTCGAATCTTCCTTCCTACTCCTTATTGTGTTGTTTCGAGATAAGGCTAATAACCCCCTTCCTTGTCCTATTTATAAGAGCAGATTAGGGTTTCAAGTTAGGACGGCGGGCCTGATTACATAAACACCATTAGGCCCTTCTTTGAGAGTTTAATGACCAATTAGCCTACACATCCATATGACCAAGGGCGGACCCATGTTTGACACTAGCTGGGCCTAGGCATTATGAAATTTCCATTCTTTTCACAACTTTTATGATGTTTCTTGATATAGGTCCCTTAACTAAAGTTTCTACCACTTGGTGAATGAGGCAGGTATTCAGTGTATCGCACACACATATTACTTATCCTATGAGTGCAATCCCGGCCGTTGGTTTGTGTGAGAAAGAAAAGTTGTTACTCATAAAAACGAGTGATCTTGATCTACTTGTATTTTTTTAGACCTAACATGTTTGTCGTCAACTGGTTTCGAGCTCAAGACCAGATGGACTTGTAAAGTTTCTACCACTTGAGCTAGCACCAAATTGTCTATCTACTTGCATGTTTTGTATTAGCTAAAAGTAAATTAATAGGTTACATTTGCTCAAAATTCGGTTACAAATAATACGATCTTTAAATCTAGCTGAACCTACTATATACATCGTTATACCGATTTGGAATTTCTCAGTCACATCTTTCGTGCTCTTGTTTATTATTTTCATACGGTATTCATCACATTTTCATGCCCTTCTTACATTATGTTTTTTAGGGATCGCCAGGCCCTGGGCCGCTCATAAGTTTCCTTTTCTTTATAAACTTTTATGATACTTTTTCATATAGGTCCCCCCACCTAAACAATTACAAATTGGACGCAACAGATTTCAAATTTATAAAATATAACTATAGATTATTTTACAAGGTATTTTCCCTTTTGTTTTTTTTTTGAGATTCATTTTCCCTTTTGGTTTTGGTGATTCGCTTCTTTGCTTCTGTAATTCCTGTCAATAACCATGTATTGTCCATCACATCACTTGGAATTAGGCCTTGTCAATTCTTGTAAATTCGCTTCTTCGCTTCTTTGCGTGTTGGATTGAACTGTGTCGGGTTGTAAACGGGTCGTCCCAAACTCATCTCTTTTATTTCGTGTCACTTTTGGTTAGACCTAAATTCGCTAAATTTGTGTTGAGTTTGTGTCATGTCGCTTTGTCGACTTGGATATTGTTAGGGTTATACCAATGTATTTTATGAGAGAATGTCCAATAGTGAAAAATGGGATTATTTTGTTATATTAGGTGTGTTGTAACGGGTCACTTTCGAGTTTGCGGTTTGACACAAACCCGACTCGTTTATTCCCATGATACTTTTTGGTCGACCCGTTTTTGACCGTTGAAGGTTCGTGTCAACTCAAACCTGCTAACTTCGTATTTCGTTCGTGTCGTGTCGTCGTGTGAGGTCGGATATTGGAAGGGCTACATGGAATCATCATTCACTCTGTACAACGATTGTTTCCCCTCTCTATGTGACATATATGTAAATTTCTAAAAAAGGAATAAACCTGTAGGGTAACTTAAAATGAGCATAGGGAAAGATAAAATGCGGAAATCCGTGTATTTGGGGAATTGTGATCTGCTTCCTCTAGCATGTTGAGTTGCTACGTGCTATACGATATTATAATATTTCTTGTGGGGACCCTACTATTGTTTCCGTCACGTGGTTGACCTTTCTATTTGTGGACTCTCTTGTTTGTATCTCGACGAGATATGTCATGTGATTCGCTGCTATTATCTTTTCACTGGTTTGTGAAATGCTTCTCGTGTTAAGGACATGAGTATGTGAAAAGTTCTTGTTGGTTCTTGTTAATGTGTGTCTAAGCGTTTCCCGCTAAGAAACGAACTGGGGATTATAATCCTATGTACCGTACCGGTGGACCCCAAAGCGTGTCCTTGTATTTCATTTGTATTGATAGCCTGCTAGGCGCTATGACGTTAGCAGTGACTCTTAAACCTGAAACCCTAGTTTGAAGCTCATTCTAAGGGGGGGGGGGGGTGGGGGATAATGTAATACCCCGTCTATTTACGAGGGCTAGTTTTGTAATTTAAATCGTGAAATAAATAAATAAATAAATAAATAAATAAATAAATAAGTCTGTTTAGAAGTTTTCGAGAAATGATTTTGTGAAATTTTCAAGATTTAAAATTTTATCCGTTAAGAAACTCGTTTGAGAGTTTCGAAAGCTAAATTAACTCGTGATGAAATAAATTTTCTGTCGTGTTTTGATTATTGAGTAGATTTTCAATGAATTATTTTAGTAATTTTTTTTGTGTAAATCTACACATTTTATGGGTTAAATGTTATATTAGTAAAACAATAATATGCCATGTTTATAATACATACATGCACATTCTTTAAATTATTAGTAGCGAAAAAATGAGAAGAAGTAATTTATCGTGTTTTAATCGTGTGAGATTATAGAAATATTACACTAATAGTCGTAAGTTAATACGTTAATATAATCTTTATTTTAGTTATTATCGCATGTGCAACCACCGCGACACTTGCTAGGCTTGCCACACCTAATCAAGATTGTTACCCATAAAAAACCGAGTGATCTGCAACCATGCTTTGTGTTAGATGAAAGTAAATTAATCAGTTACATTCCGAATACATTTGGTAAAAAATTAGTCGATTACAAATAATCAGATCTTATAATCTACCCGAGCTTACTCCATAAATTAGAATTCACTAGCTTTATAGCTAATTTTTACCGATTTGAAATTTCTCGTCACATCTTTCATGCTCTTTTTTATTACTTTCATACAGTAGTGATCACATTTTCATGCCCTCTTGCTACAAGTTATGTACTCCGATTTATCTATTTGAGCTTATATCTATATTTTTTTGTACAAGTGACTGACCGTCTGAACAGTTGTTAAGAATGGACAAGGAGCTTGCAATCAGGTCTGATATGTGGCCCAACTGATCGGATTGATCTTAATCTATGGTGTCACAAATTGGATTGGAACCGAGAAATGGCAAACCGTTAAATTGGATTTAAATCATTTCTACTTGTAGAGTTTCCTTACCCATAAATAAAAATTAAACTTCATTCAATGTTATGACAAAGAAAAACGTAACGTTTGCTCTAGCCACGGTTTAGTAACGCATAAGCTCCAAAGTTCGGAAAAGCTAGAGAGTCGAATCTTCCTTCCTACTCCTTATTGTGTTGTTTCGAGATAAGGCTAATAACCCCCTTCCTTGTCCTATTTATAAGAGCAGATTAGAGTTTCAGGTTAGGACGGCGGGCCTGATTACATAAACATCATTATGCCCTTCTTTGAGAGTTTAATGACCAATTAGCCTACACATCCATATGACCAAGGGCGGACCCATGTTTGACACTAGCTAGGCCTAGGCCATTATGAATTTTCCATTCTTTTCACAACTTTTATGATGTTTCTTGATATTGGTCCCTTAACTAAAGTTTCTACCACTTGGTGAATGAGGCAGGTATTCAGTGTATCGCACACACATACTACTTATCCTACGAGTGCAATCCCGGCTGTTGGTTTGTGTGACAAAGAAAATTTATTACTCATAAAAACGAGTGATCTTGATCTACTTGTATCTTTTTTAGACCTAACATGTTTGTCGTCAACTGGTTTCGAGCTCAAGACCAGATGGACTTGTAAATTTCTACCACTTGAGCTAGCACCAAATTGTCTATCTACTTGCATGTTTTGTATTAGATAAAAGTAAATTAATAGGTTACATTTGCTCAAAATTCGGTTACAAATAATCCGATCTTTAAATTTAGCTGAACCTACTATATACATCGTTATACCGATTTGGAATTTCTCAGTCACATATTTCGTTCTCTTGTTTATTATTTTCATACGGTATTCATCACATTTTCATGCCCTTCTTACATTATGTTTTTTAGGGAACCCTTCTTACATTATCGCCAGGCCCTGGGCCGCTCATAAGTTTCCTTTTCTTTATAAACTTTTATGATACTTTTTCATATAGGTCCCCCCACCTAAACAATTACAAATTGGACGCAACAGATTTCAAATTTATAAAATATAACTATAGATTATTTTACAAGGTATTTTCCCTTTTGATTTTTTTCGAGATTCATTTTCCCTTTTGGTTTTGGTGGTTCGCTTCTTTGCTGCTTTAATTCCTGTCAATAACCATGTATTGTCCATCACATCACTTGGAATTAGGCCTTGTCAATTCTTATCAATTCGCTTCTTCGCTTCTTTGCGTGTTGGATCGAACTGTGTCGGGTTGTAAACGGGTCGTCCCAAACTCAGCCCTTTTATTTCATGTCACTTTTGGTTAGACCTAAATTCGCTAAATTTGTGTTGAGTTTGTGTCATGTCGCTATGTCGACTTGGATATTGTTAGGATTATAACTATGTATTTTATGAGAGAATGGCCAATAGTGAAAAATGGGATTATTTTTTTATATTAGGTGTGTTGTAACGGGTCACTTTCGAGTTTGCGGTTTGACACAAACCCGACTCGTTTATTCCCATGATACTTCTTTGTCGACCCGTTTTAGACCGTTGCAGGTTTGTGTCTACTCAAACCTGCTAACTTCGTATTTCGTTCGTGTCGTGTCGTCGTGTGAGGTCGGATATTGGAAGGGCTACATGGAATCATCATTCACTCTGTACAACGATTGCTTCCCCTCTCCATGTGACATAGATGTAAATTTCTAAAAAGGGAATAAACCTGTAGGGTAACTTAAAATGAGCATAGGGAAAGATAAAATGCGGAAAATCAGTGTATTTGGGGAATTGTGATATGCTTCCTCTGGCATGTTGAGTTGCTACGTGCTATACGATATTATCCTATTTCTTGTGGGGACCCTATTATTGTTTCCGTCACGTGGTTGACCTTTCTATTTGTGGACTCTCCTGTTTGTATCTCGACGAGATATGTTATGTGATTCGCTGCTATTATCTTTTCACTGGTTTGTGAAATGCTTCTCGTGTTAAGGACATGAGTATGTGAAAAGTTCTTGTTGGTGCTTGTTAATGTGTGTCTAAGCGTTTCCCACTAGGAAACGGACTGGGGGTAATAATCCTATGTACCGTACCGGTGGACCCCAAAGCGTGTCCTTGTATTTCATTTGTATTGATAGCCTCCTAGGCGTTATGACGTTAGCGGTGACTCTAAGACCTGAAACCCTAGTTTGAAGCTCATTCTAAGGGGGGGGGGATAATGTAATACCCCGTCTATTTACGAGGGCTAGTTTTGTAATTTAAACCGTGAAATAAATAAATAAATAAATAAATAAATAAATAAATAAATAAATAAATAAATAAATAAATAAATTAATTAATAAATAAGTCTGTTTAGAAATTTTCGAGAAATGATTTTGTGAAATTTTCAAGATTTAAAATTTTAGCCGTTAAGAAACTCGTTTGAGAGTTTCGAAAGCTAAATTAACTCGTGACGAAATAAACTTTCTGTCGTGTTTTGATTTTTGAGTAGATTATTAATGAATTATTTTAGTAATAATTTTTGTGTAAATCTACACATTTTATGGGTTAAATGTTATATTAGTAAAACAATAATATGCCATGTTTATAATAAATACATGCACATTCTTTAAATTATTAGTAGCGAAAAATGAGAAGAAGTAATTTATCTTGTTTTAATCGTGTGAGATTATAGAAATATTACACTAATAGTCGTAAGTTAATACGTTAATATAGTCTTTATTTTAGTTATTATCGCATGTGCAACCACCGCGACACTTGCTAGGCTTGCCACACCTAATCTAGTTTGTTACCTTTAAAAAACCGAGTGATCTGCAACCATGCTTTGTGTTAGATGAAAGTAAATTAATCAGTTACATTCCGAATACATTTGGTAAAAAATTAGTCGATTACAAATAATCAGATCTTATAATCTAGCCGAACTTACTCCATAAATTAGAATCCACTATCAAAGCTTTATAGCTAATTGTTACCGATTTGAAATTTCTCGTCACATCTTTCATGCTCTTTTTTATTACTTTCATACAGTAGTGATCACATTTTCATGCCCTCTTGCTACAAGTTATGTACTCCGATTTATCTATTTGAGCTTATATCTATATTTTTTTGTACAAGTGACTGACCGTCTGAACAGTTGTTAAGAATGGACAAGGAGCTTGCAATCAGGTCCGATATGTGGCCCAACTGATCGGATTGATCTTAATCTATGGTGTCACAAACTGGATTGAAACCGAGAAATGTCAAACCGTTAAATTGGATTTAAATCATTTCTACTTGTAGAGTTTCCTTACCCATAAATAAAAATTAAACTTCATTCAATGATATGACAAAGAAAAACGTAACGTTTGCTCTAGCCACGGTTTAGTAACGCATAAGATCCAGAGTTCGGAAAGGCTAGAGAGTCGAATCTTCCTTCCTACTCCTTATTGTGTTGTTTCGAGATAAGGCTAATAACCCCCTTACTTGTCCTATTTATAAGAGAAGATTAGGGTTTCAGGTTAGGACGGCGGGCCTGATTACATAAACACCATTAGGCCCTTCTTTGAGAGTTTAATGACCAATTAGCCTACACATCCATATGACCAAGGGTGGACCCATGTTTGACACTAGCTGGGCCTAGGCCATTATGAAATTTCCATTCTTTTCACAACTTTTATGATGTTTCTTGATATAGGTCCCTTAACTAAAGTTTCTGCCACTTGGTGAATGAGGCATGTATTCAGTGTATCGCACACACATACTACTTATCCTATGAGTGCTATCCCGGCCGTTGGTTTGTGTGAGAAAGAAAAGTTGTTACTCATAAAAACGAGTGATCTTGATCTACTTGTATTTTTTTAGACCTAAAATGTTTGTCGTCAACTGGTTTCGAGCTCAAGACCAGATGGACTTGTAAAGTTTCTACCACTTGAGCTAGCACCAAATTGTCTATCTACTTGCATGTTTTGTATTAGCTAAAAGTAAATTAATATGTTACATTTTCTAAAAATTCGGTTACAAATAATCCGATCTTTAAATCTAGCTGAACCTACTATATACATCGTTATACCGATTTGGAATTTCTCAGTCACATCTTCCGTGCTCTTGTTTATTATTTTCATACAGTATTCATCACATTTTCATGCCCTTCTTACATTATGTTTTTTAGGGAACCCTTCTTACATTATCGCCAGGCCCTGGGCCGCTCATAAGTTTCATTTTCTTTATAAACTTTTATGATACTTTTTCATATAGGTCCCCCCACTTAAACAATTACAAATTGGACGCAACAGATTTCAAATTTATAAAATATAACTATAGATTATTTTACAAGGTATTTTCCCTTTTGTTTTTTTCGAGATTCATTTTCCCTTTTGGTTTTGGTGATTCGCTTCTTTGCTGCTTTAATTCCTGTCAATAACCATGTATTGTCCATCACATCACTTGGAATTAGGCCTTGTCAATTCTTGTCAATTCGCTTCTTCGCTTCTTTGCGTGTTGGATCGAACTGTGTCGGGTTGTAAACGGGTCGTCCCAAACTCAGCTCTTTTATTTCGTGTCACTTTTGGTTAGACCTAAATTCGCTAAATTTGTGTTGAGTTTGTGTCATGTCGCTATGTCGACTTGGATATTGTTAGGATTATACCTATGTATTTTAGGAGAGAATGGCCAATAGTGAAAAATGGGATTATTTTGTTATATTAGGTGTGTTGTAACGGGTCACTTTCGAGTTTGCGGTTTGACATAAACCCGACTCGTTTATTCCCATGATACTTTTTGGTCGACCCGTTTTTGACCGTTGCAGGTTCGTGTCAACTCAAACCAGCTAACTTCGTATTTCGTTCGTGTCGTGTCGTCGTGTGAGGTCGGATATTGGAAGGGCTACATGGAATCATCATTCACTCTGTACAACGATTGTTTCCCCTCTCCATGTGACATAGATGTAAATTTCTAAAAAGGGAATAAATCTGTAGGGCAACTTAAAATGAGCATAGGGAAAGATAAAATGCGGAAAATCCGTGTATTTGGGGAATTGTGATCTGCTTCCTCTGGCATGTTGAGTTGCTACGTGCTATACGATATTATCCTATTTCTTGTGGGGACCCTATTATTGTTTCCGTCACGTGGTTGACCTTTCTATTTGTGGACTCTCCTGTTTGTATCTCGACGAGATATGTTATGTGATTCGCTGCTATTATCTTTTCACTGGTTTGTGAAATGCTTCTCGTGTTAAGGACATGAGTATGTGAAAAGTTCTTGTTGGTGCTTGTTAATGTGTGTCTAAGCGTTTCCCGCTAGGAAACGGACTGGGGGTAATAATCCTATGTACCGTACCGGTGGACCCCAAAGCGTGTCCTTGTATTTCATTTGTATTGATAGCCTGCTAGGCGTTATGACGTTAGCGGTGACTCTAAGACCTGAAACCCTAGTTTGAAGCTCATTCTAAGGGGGGGGGGGATAATGTAATACCCCGTCTATTTATTAGGGCTAGTTTTGTAATTTAAACCGTGAAATAAATAAATAAATAAATAAATAAATAAATAAATTAATAAATAAGTCTGTTTAGAAATTTTCGAGAAATGATTTTGTGAAATTTTCAAGATTTAAAATTTTATCCGTTAAGAAACTCGTTTGAGAGTTTCGAAAGCTAAATTAACTCGTGACGAGATAAACTTTCTGTCGTGTTTTGATTTTTGAGTAGATTATTAATGAATTATTTTAGTAATAATTTTTGTGTAAATCTACACATTTTATGGGTTAAATATTATATTAGTAAAACAATAATATGCCATGTTTATAATAAATACATGCACATTCTTTAAATTATTAGTAGCGAAAAATGAGAAGAAGTAATTTATCTTGTTTTAATCGTGTGAGATTATAGAAATATTACACTAATAGTCGTAAGTTAATACGTTAATATAGTCTTTATTTTAGTTATTATCGCATGTGCAACCACCGCGACACTTTCTAGGCTTGCCACACCTAATCAAGTTTGTTACCCATAAAAAACCGAGTGATCTGCAACCATGCTTTGTGTTAGATGAAAGTAAATTAATCAGTTACATTCCGAATACATTTGGTAAAAAATTAGTCGATTACAAATAATCAGATCTTATAATCTAGCCGAACTTACTCCATAAATTAGAATCCACTATCAAAGCTTTATAGCTAATTGTTACCGATTTGAAATTTCTCGTCACATCTTTCATGCTCTTTTTTATTACTTTCATACAGTAGTGATCACATTTTCATGCCCTCTTGCTACAAGTTATGTACTCCGATTTATCTATTTGAGCTTATATCTATATTTTTTTGTACAAGTGACTGACCGTCTGAATAGTTGTTAAGAATGGACAAGGAGCTTGCAATCAGGTCTGATATGTGGCCCAACTGATCGGATTGATCTTAATCTATGGTGTCACAAACTGGATTGAAACCGAGAAATGTCAAACCGTTAAATTGGATTTAAATCATTTCTACTTGTAGAGTTTCCTTACCCATAAATAAAAATTAAACTTCATTCAATGATATGACAAAGAAAAACGTAACGTTTGCTCTAGCCACGGTTTAGTAACGCATAAGATCCAGAGTTCGGAAAGGCTAGAGAGTCGAATCTTCCTTCCTACTCCTTATTGTGTTGTTTCGAGATAAGGCTAATAACCCCCTTACTTGTCCTATTTATAAGAGAAGATTAGGGTTTCAGGTTAGGACGGCGGGCCTGATTACATAAACACCATTAGGCCCTTCTTTGAGAGTTTAATGACCAATTAGCCTACACATCCATATGACCAAGGGTGGACCCATGTTTGACACTAGCTGGGCCTAGGCCATTACGAAATTTCCATTCTTTTCACAACTTTTATGATGTTTCTTGATATAGGTCCCTTAACTAAAGTTTCTGCCACTTGGTGAATGAGGCATGTATTCAGTGTATCGCACACACATACTACTTATCCTATGAGTGCTATCCCGGCCGTTGGTTTGTGTGAGAAAGAAAAGTTGTTACTCATAAAAACGAGTGATCTTGATCTACTTGTATTTTTTTAGACCTAAAATGTTTGTCGTCAACTGGTTTCGAGCTCAAGACCAGATGGACTTGTAAAGTTTCTACCACTTGAGCTAGCACCAAATTGTCTATCTACTTGCATGTTTTGTATTAGCTAAAAGTAAATTAATATGTTACATTTTCTCAAAATTCGGTTACAAATAATCCGATCTTTAAATCTAGCTGAACCTACTATATACATCGTTATACCGATTTGGAATTTCTCAGTCACATCTTCCGTGCTCTTGTTTATTATTTTCATACAGTATTCATCACATTTTCATGCCCTTCTTACATTATGTTTTTTAGGGAACCCTTCTTACATTATCGCCAGGCCCTGGGCCGCTCATAAGTTTCATTTTCTTTATAAACTTTTATGATACTTTTTCATATAGGTCCCCCCACCTAAACAATTACAAATTGGACGCAACAGATTTCAAATTTATAAAATATAACTATAGATTATTTTACAAGGTATTTTCCCTTTTGTTTTTTTCGAGATTCATTTTCCCTTTTGGTTTTGGTGATTCGCTTCTTTGCTGCTTTAATTCCTGTCAATAACAATGTATTGTCCATCACATCACTTGGAATTAGGCCTTGTCAATTCTTGTCAATTCGCTTCTTCGCTTCTTTGCGTGTTGGATCGAACTGTGTCGGGTTGTAAACGGGTCGTCCCAAACTCAGCTCTTTTATTTCGTGTCACTTTTGGTTAGACCTAAATTCGCTAAATTTGTGTTGAGTTTGTGTCATGTCGCTATGTCGACTTGGATATTGTTAGGATTATACCTATGTATTTTATGAGAGAATGGCCAATAGTGAAAAATGGGATTATTTTGTTATATTAGGTGTGTTGTAACGGGTCACTTTCGAGTTTGCGGTTTGACACAAACCCGACTCGTTTATTCCCATGATACTTTTTGGTCGACCCGTTTTTGACCGTTGCAGGTTCGTGTCAACTCAAACCAGCTAACTTCGTATTTCGTTCGTGTCGTGTCGTCGTGTGAGGTCGGATATTGGAAGGGCTACATGGAATCATCATTCACTCTGTACAACGATTGTTTCCCCTCTCCATGTGACATAGATGTAAATTTCTAAAAAGGGAATAAATCTGTAGGGCAACTTAAAATGAGCATAGGGAAAGATAAAATGCGGAAAATCCGTGTATTTGGGGAATTGTGATCTGCTTCCTCTGGCATGTTGAGTTGCTACGTGCTATACGATATTATCCTATTTCTTGTGGGGACCCTATTATTGTTTCCGTCACGTGGTTGACCTTTCTATTTGTGGACTCTCCTGTTTGTATCTCGACGAGATATGTTATGTGATTCGCTGCTATTATCTTTTCACTGGTTTGTGAAATGCTTCTCGTGTTAAGGACATGAGTATGTGAAAAGTTCTTGTTGGTGCTTGTTAATGTGTGTCTAAGCGTTTCCCGCTAGGAAACGGGCTGGGGGTAATAATCCTATGTACCGTACCGGTGGACCCCAAAGCGTGTCCTTGTATTTCATTTGTATTGATAGCCTGCTAGGCGTTATGACGTTAGCGGTGACTCTAAGACCTGAAACCCTAGTTTGAAGCTCATTCTAAGGGGGGGGGGGATAATGTAATACCCCGTCTATTTATTAGGGCTAGTTTTGTTATTTAAACCGTGAAATAAATAAATAAATAAATAAATAAATAAATAAATAAATAAATAAATAAATAAATAAATAAATTAATAAATAAGTCTGTTTAGAAATTTTCGAGAAATGATTTTGTGAAATTTTCAAGATTTAAAATTTTATCCGTTAAGAAACTCGTTTGAGAGTTTCGAAAGCTAAATTAACTCGTGACGAAATAAACTTTCTGTCGTGTTTTGATTTTTGAGTAGATTATTAATGAATTATTTTAGTAATAATTTTTGTGTAAATCTACACATTTTATGGGTTAAATGTTATATTAGTAAAACAATAATATGCCATGTTTATAATAAATACATGCACATTCTTTAAACTATTAGTAGCGAAAAATGAGAAGAAGTAATTTATCTTGTTTAATCGTGTGAGATTATAGAAATATTACACTAATAGTCGTAATTTAATACGTTAATATAGTCTTTATTTTAGTTATTATCGCATGTGCAACCACCGCGACACTTGCTAGGCTTGCCACACCTAATCAAGTTTGTTACCCATAAAAAACCGAGTGATCTGCAACCATGCTTTGTGTTAGATGAAAGTAAATTAATCAGTTACATTCCGAATACATTTGGTAAAAAATTAGTCGATTACAAATAATCAGATCTTATAATCTAGCCGAACTTACTCCATAAATTAGAATCCACTATCAAAGCTTTATAGCTAATTGTTACCGATTTGAAATTTCTCGTCACATCTTTCATGCTCTTTTTTATTACTTTCATACAGTAGTGATCACATTTTCATGCCCTCTTGCTACAAGTTATGTACTCCGATTTATCTATTTGAGCTTATATCTATATTTTTTTGTACAAGTGACTGACCGTCTGAACAGTTGTTAAGAATGGACAAGGAGCTTGCAATCAGGTCTGATATGTGGCCCAACTGATCGGATTGATCTTAATCTATGGTGTCACAAACTGGATTGAAACCGAGAAATGTCAAACCGTTAAATTGGATTTAAATCATTTCTACTTGTAGAGTTTCCTTACCCATAAATAAAAATTAAACTTCATTCAATGATATGACAAAGAAAAACGTAACGTTTTCTCTAGCCACGGTTTAGTAACGCATAAGATCAGAGAGTTCGGAAAGGCTAGAGAGTCGAATCTTCCTTCCTACTCCTTATTGTGTTGTTTCGAGATAAGGCTAATAACCCCCTTCCTTGTCCTATTTATAAGAGAAGATTAGGGTTTAAGGTTAGGACGGCGGGCCTGATTACATAAACACCATTAGGCCCTTCTTTGAGAGTTTAATGACCAATTAGCCTACACATCCATATGACCAAGGGTGGACCCATGTTTGACACTAGCTGGGCCTAGGCCATTATGAAATTTCCATTCTTTTCACAACTTTTATGATGTTTCTTGATATAGGTCCCTTAACTAAAGTTTCTGCCACTTGGTGAATGAGGCATGTATTCAGTGTATCGCACACACATACTACTTATCCTATGAGTGCTATCCCGGCCGTTGGTTTGTGTGAGAAAGAAAAGTTGTTACTCATAAAAACGAGTGATCTTGATCTACTTGTATTTTTTTAGACCTAAAATGTTTGTCGTCAACTGGTTTCGAGCTCAAGACCAGATGGACTTGTAAAGTTTCTACCACTTGAGCTAGCACCAAATTGTCTATCTACTTGCATGTTTTGTATTAGCTAAAAGTAAATTAATATGTTACATTTTCTCAAAATTCGGTTACAAATAATCCGATCTTTAAATCTAGCTGAACCTACTATATACATTGTTATACCGATTTGGAATTTCTCAGTCACATCTTCCGTGCTCTTGTTTATTATTTTTATACAGTATTCATCACATTTTCATGCCCTTCTTACATTATGTTTTTTAGGGAACCCTTCTTACATTATCGCCAGGCCCTGGGCCGCTCATAAGTTTCATTTTCTTTATAAACTTTTATGATACTTTTTCATATAGGTCCCCCCACCTAAACAATTACAAATTGGACGCAACAGATCTCAAATTTATAAAATATAACTATAGATTATTTTACAAGGTATTTTCCCTTTTGTTTTTTTTCGAGATTCATTTTCCCTTTTGGTTTTGGTGATTCGCTTCTTTGCTGCTTTAATTCCTGTCAATAACCATGTATTGTCCATCACATCACTTGGAATTAGGCCTTGTCAATTCTTGTCAATTCGCTTCTTCGCTTCTTTGCGTGTTGGATCGAACTGTGTCGGGTTGTAAACGGGTCGTCCCAAACTCAGCTCTTTTATTTCGTGTCACTTTTGGTTAGACCTAAATTCGCTAAATTTGTGTTGAGTTTGTGTCATGTCGCTATGTCGACTTGGATATTGTTAGGATTATACCTATGTATTTTATGAGAGAATGGCCAATAGTGAAAAATGGGATTATTTTGTTATATTAGGTGTGTTGTAACGGGTCACTTTCGAGTTTGCGGTTTGACACAAACCCGACTCGTTTATTCCCATGATACTTTTTGGTCGACCCGTTTTTGACCGTTGCAGGTTCGTGTCAACTCAAACCAGCTAACTTCGTATTTCGTTCGTGTCGTGTCGTCGTGTGAGGTCGGATATTGGAAGGGCTACATGGAATCATCATTCACTCTGTACAACGATTGTTTCCCCTCTCCATGTGACATAGATGTAAATTTCTAAAAAGGGAGTAAATCTGTAGGGCAACTTAAAATGAGCATAGGGAAAGATAAAATGTGGAAAATCCGTGTATTTTGGGAATTGTGATCTGCTTCCTCTGGCATGTTGAGTTGCTACGTGCTATACGATATTATCCTATTTCTTGTGGGGACCCTATTATTGTTTCCGTCACGTGGTTGACCTTTCTATTTGTGGACTCTCCTGTTTGTATCTCGACGAGATATGTTATGTGATTCGCTGCTATTATCTTTTCACTAGTTTGTGAAATGCTTCTCGTGTTAAGGACATGAGTATGTGAAAAATTCTTGTTGGTGCTTGTTAATGTGTGTCTAAGCGTTTCCCGCTAGGAAACGGACTGGGGGTAATAATCCTATGTACCGTACCGGTGGACTCCAAAGCGTGTCCTTTTATTTCATTTGTATTGATAGCCTGCTAGGCGTTATGACGTTAGCGGTGACTCTAAGACCTGAAACCCAAGTTTGAAGCTCATTCTAAGGGGGGGGGGGATAATGTAATACCTCGTCTATTTACGAGGGCTAGTTTGGTAATTTAAACCGTGAAATAAATAAATAAATAAATAAATAAATAAATAAATAAATAAATAAATAAATAAATAAATAAATAAATAAATAAATAAATATATAAATAAATAAATAAATAAATAAGTCAGTTTAGAAATTTTCGAGAAATGATTTTGTGAAATTTTCAAGATTTAAAATTTTATCCGTTAAGAAACTCGTTTGAGAGTTTCGAAAGCTAAATTAACTCGTGATGAAATAAACTTTCTGTCGTGTTTTGATATTTGAGTAGATTATTAATGAATTATTTTAGTAATAATTTTAGTGTAAATCTACACATTTTATGGGTTAAATTTTATATTAGTAAAACAATAATATGCCATGTTTATAATAAATACATGCACATTCTTTAAATTATTAGTAGCGAAAAATGAGAAGAAGTAATTTATCGTGATTTAATCGTGTGAGATTATAGAAATATTACACTAATAGTCGTAAGTTAATACGTTAATATAGTCTTTATTTTAGTTATTATCGCATGTGCAACCACCGCGACACTTGCTAAGCTTGCCAAATCAAGTTTGTTACCCATAAAAAACCGAGTGATCTGCAACCATGCTTTGTGTTAGATGAAAGTAAATTAATCAGTTACATTCCGAATACATTTGGTAAAAAAATTAGTCGATTACAAATAATCAGATCTTATAATCTAGCCGAACTTACTCCGTAAATTAGAATCCACTATCACAGCTTTATAGCTAATTGTTACCGATTTGAAATTTCTTGTCACATCTTTCATGCTCTTTTTTATTACTTTCATACAGTAGTGATCACATTTTCATGCCCTCTTGCTACAAGTTATGTACTCCGATTTATCTATTTGAGCTTATATCTATATTTTTTTGTACAAGTGACTGAATGTCTGAACAGTTGTTAAGAATGGACAAGGAGCTTGCAATCAGGTCTGATATGTGGCCCAACTGATCGGATTGATCTTAATCTATGGTGTCACAAATTGGATTGGAACCGAGAAATGTCAAACCGTTAAATTGGATTTAAATCATTTCTACTTGTAGAGTTTCCATACCCATAAAGAAAAATTAAACTTTATTCAATGATATGACAAAGAAAAACGTAACGTTTGCTCTAGCCACGGTTTAGTAACGCATAAGATCCAGAGTTCGGAAAGGCTAGAGAGTCGAATCTTCCTTCCTACTCCTTATTGTGTTGTTTCGAGATAAGGCTAATAACCCCCTTCCTTGTCCTATTTATAAGAGCAGATTAGGGTTTCAGGTTAGGACGGCGGGCCTGATTACATAAACACCATTAGGCCCTTCTTTGAGAGAAGGACCAATTAGCCTACACATCCATATGACCAAGGGTGGACCCATGTTTGACACTAGCTGGGCCTAGGCCATTATGAAATTTCCATTCTTTTCACAACTTTTATGATGTTTCTTGATATAGGTCCCTTCACTAAAGTTTCTACCACTTGGTGAATGAGGCAGGTATTCAGTGTATCGCACACACATACTACTTATCCTATGAGTGCTATCCCGGCCGTTGGTTTGTGTGAGAAAGAAAAGTTGTTACTCATAAAAACGAGTGATCTTGATCTACTTGTATTTTTTTAGACCTAACATGTTTGTCGTCAACTGGTTTCGAGCTCAAGACCAGATGGACTTGTAAAGTTTCTACCACTTGAGCTAGCACCAAATTGTCTATCTACTTGCATGTTTCGTATTAGCTAAAAGTAAATTAATATGTTACATTTGCTCAAAATTCGGTTACAAATAATCCGATCTTTAAATCTAGCTGAACCTACTATATTCATCGTTATACCGATTTGGAATTTCTCAGTCACATCTTCCGTGCTCTTGTTTATTATTTTCATACGGTATTCATCACATTTTCATGCCCTTCTTACATTATGTTTTTTTGGGAACCCTTCTTACATTATCGCCAGGCCCTGGGCCGCTCATAAATTTCATTTTCTTTATAAACTTTTATGATACTTTTTCATATAGGTCCCCCCACCTAAACAATTACAAATTGGACGCAACAGATTTCAAATTTATAAAATATAAATATAGATTATTTTACAAGGTATTTTCCGTTTTGTTTTTTTTTCGAGATTCATTTTCCATTTTGGTTTTGGTGATTCGCTTCTTTGCTGCTTTAATTCCTGGAAATAACCATGTATTGTCCATCACATCACTTGGAATTATGCCTTGTCAATTCTTGTCAAATCGCTTCTTCGCTTCTTTGCGTGTTGGATCGAACTGTGTCGGGTTGTAAACGGGTCGTCCCAAACTCAGCTCTTTTATTTCGTGTCACTTTTGGTTAGACCTAAATTTGCTAAATTTGTGTTGAGTTTGTGTCATGTCGCTATGTCGACTTGGATATTGTTAGGATTATACCTATGTATTTTATGAGAGAATGGCCAATAGTGAAAAATGGGATTATTTTGTTATATAAGGTGTGTTGTAACGGGTCACTTTCGAGTTTGCGGTTTGACACAAACCCGACTTGTTTATTCCCATGATACTTTTTTGTCGACCCGTTTTTGACCGTTGCAGGTTCGTGTCAACTCAAACCAGCTAACTTCGTATTTCGTTCGTGTCGTGTCGTCGTGTGAGGTCGGATATTGGAAGGGCTACATGGAATCATCATTCACTCTGTACAACGATTGTTTCCCCTCTCCATGTGACATAGATGTATATTTCTAAAAAGGGAATAAATCTGTAGGGTAACTTAAAATGAGCATAGGGAAAGATAAAATGCGGAAAATCCGTGTATTTGGGGAATTGTGATCTGCTTCCTCTGGCATGTTGATTTGCTACGTGCTATACAATATTATCCTATTTCTTGTGGGGACCCTATTATTGTTTCCATCACGTGGTTGACCTTTCTATTTGTGGACTCTCCTGTTTGTATCTCGACGAGATATGTTATGTGATTCGCTGCTATTATCTTTTCACTGGTTTGTGAAATGCTTCTCATGTTAAGGACATGAGTATGTGAAAAATTCTTGTTGGTGCTTGTTAATGTGTGTTTAAGTGTTTCCCGCTAGGAAACGGACTGGGGGTAATAATCCTATGTACCGTACCGGTGGACCCCAAAGCATGTCCTTGTATTTCATTTGTATTGATAGCCTGCTAGGCGTTATGACGTTAGCGGTGAGTCTAAGACCTGAAACCCAAGTTCTGATTCGAGCTTCGAGGATGAAGCTCATTCTAGGGGGGGGGGGGGGAGAATGTAATACCCCGTCTATTTACGAGGGCTAGTTTTGTAATTTAAAACGTGAAATAAATAAATAAATAAATAAATAAATAAATAAATAAATAAATAATTCAATTTCGAAATTTTCGAGAAATGATTTTGTGAAATTTTCAAGATTTAAAATTTTTCCGTTAAGAAACTACACATTTTATGGGTTAAATGTTATATAAACTTTCTGTCGTGATGAAATAAACGCTCTTGAGAGTTTCGAAAGCTAAATTAACTCGTGATGAAATAAACTTTCTGTCGCGTTTTGATATTTGAGTAGATTATTAATGAATTATTTTAGTACACGCGTCACTTGACTTCTGGTTTCTGCACTTTCTTCGGAGATAACCTTCTCAGCTGGTTGTCCAAACGACAAGCTACTGTCTCCCGTTCTAGCGCCGAGGCTGAGTACCGTGGCGTGGCCTACGCTGTTGGTGAGCTCTGTTGGCTTTGCAATCTTCTTCTTGAGCTTAAGGTTCGTCCTCCGAAGGTCTCACTCTGCTATTGTGACAATGTTAGTGCAGTATACTTATCGGGTAATCCGGTTAAGCATCAACGCACGAAACATATTGAGATCGATCTTCAATTTGTCCGGGAGAAAGTTCGTCTCGGTCAACTTCGGGTTCTTCATATACCGCTGATTTTCGGTATGCGGATATCTTCACCAAATGTCTGTCTTGTCAGTTATTTGAAAGGTTCCACTCCAATCTGAACGTTCATCATTCTCCCGCTCCGACTGTGGGGGTGTAATAGCGATAGTACACTTAGTTTAGGGACTAAAGTATAATTAGTGTTGTATTAGTTTCGTTTATATTGCTAATCAAAGGAGAAGTCCAGAGAAGACAATTTGACTATCGAACAGAAACATGTTAAGTCCTCCCTGAAGGGCCATGCTATCACCCAACTCGTGTTTGCTAATGATCTCCTCCTTTTTAGGAAAGCTACTACGTCCAACCGTTCCACTTTCGAAGAACTCTTATGTGATTTCTAAAACCTCTTTGGTCAAAAGATCAACTTTAACAAGTACATCATGTACTCCAAGAACACCCCCTAACGCGACTACGACTTATGCTTCTTTGCTTGGTGTTAGAAAGAGATCAAACTTGGGTACCTACCTAATATCCCCAATCCTGAACTCAAAACCTTCTAAGCTAACTTTTAATTCATTCTTGACAACGTGAAGAAAAAGCTGGGAGGCTGGAAGGCAAGCAAGCTTTCTATACCTGGAAGAGATACTATGATTAAGAGTTCCCTTGTCACCATATCCATCTATGCTATGCAAACCTTTAGACTCCCTGCCTCCACCTCAAAGATATCGACAAGCTTTGCAGGGAGTTATTGTGGAAAGGCACCAGGGAAGGAAACAAACTACACAATATTGCTTGGAGCACAATCACCAAACTAAAAATCCTAGGGGAATTGGTCTTAGGAAGGTTAAAGCTGTAGATGGAGCTCTCCATGCTGGCTAGTACTGGAGATTGATCAAGAACAAGGACAAATGTAGTGTAAGGACCTCTATGGCAAATATAATAGTGGCTCCTGGGGGTGATAACGCCTTTTGCATATGCCACGTCAGTAGATGTCCAAAAAAAATCCTGATTTATTGTTTCTTATTTCTTCATAATCTTTAGAACGAGATTTTTTTTATATCGTGTTCCCATTCACGTCATTTTATGTTAAACCTTTTGTACAATTTTTTTGTTCACCTAGACTGCTACAAAGATTCTTGTTCATT
Organism: Linanthus parryae; assembly: GCA_023055425.1. Lineage (NCBI taxonomy): Eukaryota > Viridiplantae > Streptophyta > Magnoliopsida > Ericales > Polemoniaceae > Linanthus > Linanthus parryae. Next base: position 96,975,728 of record JALGPY010000004.1, on the reverse strand, counting down.
TATTCTTCTGCGTAGGATTTCCTTTTTTTGTGGGAACCCATAGCTACAAGTCTGCGGGTGCACAATAAGTAAACCCTGCTTTAATTTAGAATGCAAACTAAAAAAGTAAACTAGCATGCGCAAGCCTTGATTGACAAGTCCCAACTAAGAACATCAATACATATCTGGCTCCTTGGATTCCTCAAATTTCATATCCCAAACCTCAAGGAAAACAACCAAACATAAAACATGCATGCGAGGCCAACTGAGCTGCAACCCGAAGGGTCATAGTGGTTTCTCTTATTAACTAACCAAGGTGGGTTGGGAAAAGTGGTGGACGAATCCGGATTCGTTAGATGCTTTTTTGTGCTCATTTGCAGCTGGAACCATCCAGAACACCAGGCTCCCAATCTGATTCTTCCTTACAGAATGTACCAATTGCTTGTGAACTAGCCAAGTCTAATATCACTTCCTATTTGTGTGACCTCACGAGCATTCTGACTCGTAATGCATAAATAAATAAAAAATAGCACTGGCAATACAGAATATCAGTCTCTTGGTAGCCAATGCTCCTCACTTATCCTCCATCTTTTCCTGTGGAATTAATCCATTAGTGATGTTGCAAGAAATTTCCTTTTTTTGTGTTGTTGTCAAAAGCAGCTTATAATTCATAATAGACAGAAAACTATCTATCTCATTTGTTACTTGTCTTTATTAGTGTTTCAATCCAAAACATTAACAATCAGCTTAACCAAATACTACTACTAGCTGATATTCAAAATCATACATCAGGTGGTGTCACAACCAGTTTAGGCAAAAGTAACTATGTTTTTGGCACCTGCGCTACAAATTTACTTCACACTGATCCAACGAAATAGAAAGTAATGGCTGTCCAGAAAACCTATAAAGGTAGGATCTGTTAGAAGCCAAAGTTAACCTCAGCATCTTTTGCGCTTCAGCATCTTCAAATGATTCAGCATACAAGAAATGGCTTCCTTATTTGTGGCCTTTCTGTTCTCCTTGAAGTTCCATATCTCAGACACCAAGTACCGACCACTTGGATTATACTCATTCATTTCTTTCAGAGCAGTTATGACTGCTTCATAAATCTCAGCTCCCAATTTCTTTAGAAGTTCCACAAACTCATCGGCCTCATTTGCCATTTCCTAATAACCCAGAGAAGATGTCGTATTGAGCAGTCATAAGACATAATTATGGCGACTATTCATTGGCATAAAATAGGAAACATGATCGCATACCTTATAACTACCATCCTCGGAAGCGACAACCATAAAATGGTGCCAGCTTGGGTCTCCTACTAGCCGCTGCCAATAAGAGCAGAGTTCTGCAGCCTTTATCTCCGCTTCTGGACCAAATTCCTCTTGTAATGCTCTTCGAAAGGGCCTCATATCGATTTCACCCATTCTTCTTAGTCTAATGCAATGTCCCCTACTAACCAGGTCTGCGAAACCCTGAATACAGAACAAGAAACCAATAGTAAGGATTCTCAGTAATATTAGTTGTGTCACTGCTGGTTTGTATCTCAAAACAATAATGAATGGATTCCCACATTCCTATGCTATAGAAGGGGTTAACTAAAACTTTTAAACTTGCTAGGGATGACCAGCGCCGGAGCCAGGAAATCAAACCAGCCGGGGCAAAACATGATTTTTTATGCTCGACGGGAATTTTCAAATTCCAGCCGTGGGGGGGGGGGGGGATGCGTTTGTGTATTTTTTTAAGGATCTTAGTGTAAAATAACTGTAAGTAGAGGGTTACTAGTGAAGTTTTCAAAAAATCAGGAGTCGAAATTGCCACCCCAAGTCCTCAAGTGCCTCCGCCCCTGGGGATGGCAACTGATCGGGTTTGGATCGGATCACCCTATATTCAAATCATATCCACATGGCTTCATATTGGATTTTACCTAGTTAAAATAGGAATATCCAACAGATAATAGTGATTGATATGTTCAGTTCATGTGACCTTTGATAATCATGGATAACAATCAAAATTGGATTAGTTTACACTGTACAATTATAATTTATCAATTTCATTGTAACGAACTCATTGATATTAAATTTAAAATGTCATTTAAAGTAAATATGGTAGATAATATATTTATGTTAAGAATCAGAGAATTAATTGGGAGAGACAATAAGAGAGATCTTATTGATGTATGTAGAATAGTCTCCAACCCTACACCCTTAATATAGATATTAGGGCGGGCTAATAGGCCTAGCTCTAAAACATAAAACATGAGCTACCCACTATGGTGGATATTCACCCTAAGCCCAAATACAAATTTCATAACACTCCACCTTGAATATCACCATAACTATGCCTCGTTAAAAACCTTCTCAAGAAAAACCCGGTGGGAAAAATCTATGACTAAGGAAAAGAGTACATTGGTGATGGGACCGGTATGGTTTACCTCGTTAAAACCTTATCACGAAAAATCCAGTGGCAAAAACCGTGATGAAGGAAAAAGAGTACAAACATTAAGAATACCGAATCCCCCTCATGATAGCATCAATCATAAAAGCCCCCTGAGATGGCGCATCCCACACTTTTGGATATGTAGCTTCAATGTTGAGGCTGGCAGTGCTTTTATAAATAAATCTGCAGGATTTTCACTTGACCGTACTTGCTGAATAGTGACTATGCCTTCCTTTTGAAGCTCATGGGTGTAGAAGAACTTTGGAGATATGTGTTTAGTGCGATCACCTTTAATGAATCATTGCTTAAGTTGTGTGATGCAAGCGGCATTGTCTTCATGTAATGGCGTCGGGCTTTCTTTGTTGAATGAAAATCCACAAGCTTCTTTAACATGATGCACCATTGATCTCAACCATACACATTCTCTGCTAGCTTCATGAATTGCAAGGATCTCAGAATGATTAGAAGAAGTTGCTGTCATTGTCTGGTTCATCGATCGCCAAGATATTGTTGTGCCGCCATAGCTGAATACATATCCTGTTTGTGATCTTGCATTGTGTGGGTCCGACAAGTAGCCAGCATCAGCATATCCAACTACAGAAGCATTTGAACCTCTAGGATAGAATAGACCCAAATCTGAAGATCCACACAAGTATCGCAATATATGCTTAACTTCATTCCAATGCATGCGAGTAGGATTTGAGCTAAACCTGACCAAAAGATTAACAGAAAATGCAATATCTGGCCTAGTACAATTTGCTAAATACATCAAAGCACCAATTGCTCTAAGGTATGGTACTTCAGGACCAAGTAATTCTTCGCCATCCTCTTGTGGACGAAATGGGTCATTGTTTACATCAAGTGACCTAATTACCATCCGGGGTAGTTAATGGATGTGCTTTGTCCATGCTAAATCTCTCAAGTATTTTCTTAGTATAATTTGATTGATGAAGTAAAATACCTTCTTTCAAATGCTCGATTTGTAAACCAAGACAAAATTTAGTCTTTCCCAAATCCTTCATCTCAAATTCTTTTCTCAGATATGAAGCAGTTGTAATAATCTCTTTAGGAGTTCCGACGATATTCAAATTGTCTACATAAACTGAAACTATCACAAATCCCTTAAGAGATTTCTTTATGAATATGCACGGACATATCTGATTATTGACATACTCTTCTTTCAATAAGTATTCACTTAAGCGATTATACCACATCCTTCCAGATTGTTTCAATCCGTACAATGATCTCTGGAGTTTAATTGAATATGTACTACGTGGTTGTGTTGCTTTAGGCAACTTAAATCCTTCAGGGATTTTCATGTAGATATCGCTATCAAGTGACCCATATAGGTATGCTGTCACAACATCCATCAATTGCATGTCCAAATTTTCGGATGCAGCTTAACTGATTGAGAATCGAAAACTTGTCGCATCCATAACTGGAGAGTATGTTTCTTCATAATCAATGACTGGTCTCTGCGAGAAACCTTGAGCTACAAGTCGAGATTTGTGTCTTTTAATCTCATTTTTCTCATTGCGTTTCCGCACAAATACCCATTTTGATCCAACGGGTTTCACATCACTTGGAGTTTGAACTAGTGGTCCAAACACCTTGCGCTTTGCTAGAGATTTATTTCAGCCTGTATTGCTTCTTGCCATTTTGGCCAATCCTCACGTCGTTGACACTCATCAACCGATCGTGGTTCGTGGTCGTCACCACTTATCTCAAGTGCAACATTAATGACAAATGTGTCATCAATGACAACATTGCTTCGTTCCCATATATGTCCGGAACATATGTAATTGATCGAGATCTCTTGATTTTCAGGTACCATTTCCTCTTCAGGGGCTACATTTAGATCAATTACTCTTGGTAACTCATCACCAACACTGGTGTTATCATTTGTTGTCTTTTTAGAATCATTTAGATTTACTACAGTTGCTTGATTTATCTTCCTTTTTCTAGGAACTAAATATTTTGAGCCTACAGGTCTTCCACTCTTTTGGCGTGCTCTAGATTCATTCGCTTTTATGCTTGAATCTTGTCTTACTGGGACTATTATCCGTGCTGGAGCATTCACAGCTGGTATATCGGATTTACAACTTTACTTGTATCCACAAATGCATCAGGCATTTCGTTTGCTATGCTTTGCAGCTTGAGAATTCTTTGGACTTCAAATTCACACTGTTTAGTTCGTGGATCCATGTGTGATATCGTTGAAGTATTCCAAGAAATTAAATATCGAGCTTCAGGCTCTGACTTGTCTCCCCCCTATTTCGGGAATACTGTCTCATCAAAATGACAGTCTGCAAAGCGTGCTTGGAATAAATCCCTGTTAGGGGTTCCAGATATCTAATAATAGAAGGGGACTCAAACCCCACATAAATACCAAGTCGCCGCTGGGGACCCATCTTACTACGATGTGGTGGCGCAATAGGAACTTGCACAGCGCACCCAAAAAGACGTAGGTGGGAAATATCTGGTGGTTGGCCAAGTACAAGTTGGGAGTTCTTAAGATAAGAAGTAGGACGCTAGCGAATTAAAGCGGCAGCATGTAAAACAGCATGTCCCCAAACAGAGATGGGAAAATTTGTTTTCATCAATAAAGGTTTAGCTATCAATTGAATTCTTTTTATAAAAGATTCAGCTAAACTATCTTGGGTGTGTACATGGGAAACGGGGTGCTCAACATGTATACCAACTGACATGCAATAATCATCAAAATACTGTGATGTGAATACACCAGCATTATCTAGTCGTATCGACTTAATAGGATGATCAGGGAAATGTGCTCGTAGCTTAATTATCATGCCCAAAAGACGGGAAAAAGCAACATTTCGTGTGGTCAATAAGCACACATGTGACCATCTAGTAGATGCATCTACTAACACAATAAAATAATAAAATGGACCACTAGGTGGATGAATTGGTCCACATATATATCCTTGAATCCTCTCTAAAAACTTAGGAGTTTCAACTTTCATTGGTGAAGGTCGTATTATGAGTTTCCCTAGAGAACACGCATTACATGGGTGTTCATTTGGTAAAAGAATCTTCGGGTTCTTTAAGGGATGTCCAATTGAATTCTAAATAATATGCCTTATCATGTTGGCGCCTGGGTGACCAAGTCGATTATGCCAAAGCATAAATTTTTCTGGATCACATGGTTTCATAACGACATTTATTTCAACTGCTAGGATAGAAGTGTGATAAAAACCCAGAGGATAAAGCAGGAAATTTTTCTAATACATGCTTCTGGCATGAAGTATTAGAAATAATGTACATATACTCCATATTGTACTCATTGTGAGTTTCAATATGATATCCGTTGAGACGGATGTCTTTAAAACTTAGCAAATTTCTGCTGGATTTGCTAGAATATAAAGCCTCTTTTATATGGAGTATTGTTCCACCCGGCAAAATAATTGATGCTCTTCTGGAGCCCTCAATTAGACTAGACATACCAGAAATTGTATGTACATTTTCTTGAACTAGTGACAAATTCAAGAAATACTCCTTATGGCGCAGTATTGTATGTGTGGTTCCACTATCCACCAAACACATGCCATCGCCAATCACCATAGTATTTAAAATTGAAAGACATGAAACAAGTAAATAAAAATTGGGATGTAAATCTAGAAATAAATATTCAATTCAAATTTCATAGTCCAAAATCCTAAGCAAATGACATAATCCAAAGCAAAAACATAAATCAAAGTCCTAATATCATAATCAAAGTCCTAACTCAAGTTCCTAAATTTGAAGTAAATGAAATTGTAATCCTAGAATGAAATTTGAATAAACTAAACGGGCTTGCTCAAATGTTCTGAGTGTCCTCCATCACTGCATCAAAATCCGTTCCAGTGTAAAAGAGATCGTCAACGTTAAAATCTGTGAGTTGCGCCTCGAATTCAACATGGTTTGTATCAGGTTTACCCTTTAGAGATGCCTTGTAGAGATCAACCAAGTGCCTTGGTGTACGACAAGTACGAACCCAATGTCCAGTGGCGCCACATCGATGGCAAACATTGCGATTAGGAGCATGATCTCTGTTCGCAATGACTGGGGCATTATCTTGCCTTCTCCCATTATTTCTCACCCTGTTATGGCGATTTGCACCTCTTTTGGAGATATTAGAGTGCACATGACCCAAGTCGTTATTCGTTCCACGACCACGACTGCGATTGCGACCGCGTCCACGTCCATGACCACCGTGTGGATGATTCTGGCCATGCGAAACTACAACATTCACTTCAGGGAATGCATTTCCACCCTCTTCAGGGAGTGGGGCCGAACCAGTTGGTCGTTGTGAATGATTTTTCATCAAAATTTCTCTATGCTGTTCAGCAAGCAAAAATCATGGAATAAGTTCCGAATATTTTGTGAACCCACGCTCTCGATATTGCTGTTGCAGGAGCACATTCGAGGCATGAAAGGTGGAGAGAGTTTTCTCTAGCATCTCTCCATCAGTAATTTTCTCATCACACAACTTCATCATAGAAGTGATTCTAAAAAGTGCCGAATTGTAAGCACTGACTGATTTGTAATCCTGGAATCGCAAGTGGGTCCACTCATAACAGACTTGAGGGAGAATAACATTCTTCAAATGCTCATAACGCTCTTTTAGGCTGTTCGACAAAATAAGGGGATCCTCAATATTGAGGTATTCCATTTTTAATCCATCATGGATATGGTGGCGTAAGATAATAAGAGCCTTGGAACGGTCCTGCTCGGATTCTGTATTTCTATCGACAATAGTTTTTCCCAGACTTCTGGCTGAAAGGTGCAACTTTGTGTCGAGGATCCATGACAGGTAATTTTTCCCAGAGATGTCAAGTGGAGCAAACTCAACATTTGTGATATTCGACATCTAGAACAATGATTAAAGTGTCCAAGTTACTAACAACTTTTTAACAAGTAATGAAATTATAAACAAATGGTAAAAAAATAAAATATTAAATCTTAATTAAGCATTAACGATAATAGTAAACGCAGTTCATCCTATTCAGGAGGGTGGATCATTATGCAATATTTTTAGCTATCTCTTCAGGAGATTTCTAATTAAAATGTTTTAGAACTTTAGGTTCTAATGTTCATAACTACAGGTTATGATATCATGTGATATGTAACTTCGGGTACATATGACATGGCCAGTATAGCATCGATGGCGATTTCAAATCCTCTTCAGGAGGTTCGATTTTTTTTTTTTTTTTTTTTTTTTTTTTTTTTTTTTTTTTTTTTTTTTTTGAGATCCAGAATGAGAGAACAGAAGAATAAAGTAGCAAAAAAAAAAAAAATGCATAAAATTAAATAAATTACAGTAGCAAAGTATGACCTCTTCAGGAGGTTTACACGAAAATTGTTGGACATCTCTTCAAGAGATGTAACAAAAATTATGACTTCAGGTCATAAAAGAATTGTCGTACCTTCATGTTACGATTAATATTTCGTGTAATCCATAACTTCGGGTATGGATTGTGACTTTTGCAAGTCTATTAGAGACCTCTTCCGGAGGTTAAAAGAATTATATGACATCTCTTCAGGAGATGTAACTACCATTATGACTCCAGGTCATAAAAAAAATAGTACCGCAACTTTAGGTTACGATGAAGTTTCTTGTTCCATATCATCAGGTATGGAAAACGTAGGTTCAATATTTAACTTAGAGACCTCTTCTGGAGGTTCTAATATGATAAAATTGAACTGATACATACAAAAAAAATTGAACACGCAAAAAACAGTAACCTAAAGGACCATAAAAAAAAGAAAAAGAAATAAAAATGAATAAAATGATACTGTATGCGATTTGACCTAGTTCCTGCATATGACAATGAGCCTACCTACTGCTCATGTGGGCGGCCACATGTGTAAAACTGTAAAGTCGAAGAGTCATTTATTTATTTTTTTAATTTATTTTTTTGTTGAAGACTTGTGGTAGAATGTATTACACCAAAAACAAACTGTACACATACTTTTTGTTCTTCTTATAAACTAGGTTTCGATGGAAAATTTCAAGGCATGTAGATGACCTTATCTGTAATGATAATGTCCAGTAAAATCATTCTTCTGTTTGTTTTGTGTGAACGGAATAGTTGAGAGAAAAAAAATATTCATACCTTCTTGGCTTTGAATCTTAAAATTTCTCCAGAGCAAAGTGCTGATAACGTGTTAAGAATCAGAGAAGTAATTGGGAGAGACAATAAGAAAGATCTTATTGATGTATGTAGAATAGTCTCCAACCCTACACCCTTTATATAGATATTAGGGCGGGCTAATAGGCATAGCTCTAAAACATATAACATGGGCTACACACTATGGTGAATATTCACCCTAAGCCCAAATACAAATTTCATAACAATTTATAATTATATTATTGAACTTATTTAGGAGTAGTTGTCTAATCGGATTGGATCGAGTTTAACTGGTCACAAAATATGTGATCAATTTCCGACCCATTTATATGGATCCGTCAGATCTTCTCGCTTGAGGTCAGATCATGCCAGATAGCCTACCGAATCATATCCAATTGCCATCAGTAAACGTTGTCCAACTCGGGTTCTCTTTTTCTAACAAATTGCCTCAAAGAACAAAGTAAATCATACCTGAATTAATACTTTCTGGACTTCCAATAACTCATCATTGCTTTGGCGCTCTTTGAGGAGTAGCACTTGGTTAAGGTCCTCCAAACTTTCTATATCTTCAATTTTGTCCTGCACTTCCTCCTTTAAGCTCTCAACGATTGGTTCAGGTGTCGCGTCATTTTTGAGAAAGAATTTCGCTTTCAACATTTCAATCGTCATTTCCAATTTATGTTTAGCATCCAGCTCGCCGCCTAACTGAACTGTCAAAGTCGAGCTTTCCTATTTTTCAATTCTTGGAAGTTCAGTTTAGCATAAGCTTTTCAAATCAAGTCTTTAAGACTTAAAGTGGAACACGAAGAAAAAACACTCATCACCTGCAACTTAGCTGAAGGTCTTCAACTCTAGTCCATATGTTAGGCGTGACATGTAAGAGCTTCTCCGAAAGATTAGCTTCTTTCATAGCCTCCTGCACGTCTCTTATTGCATTCAATGTTCAACATCAATCCAGCACATATAAACGGATTTTATAATAGGGAAGATAATACTTCACCTGCAGTTTCTTTTGAAGATCTTTAATCTTCTTTTCCAATTTCTGTTTAAGTTCTATTTGCCTTTCTAGCTCAGCAATCATATGTAGTGAATCCAGTTTTTCCCTCTGCAAGCATAATTGATTTAAAACTAGTAATTCCTTTACGGAAGAAAAAATGAAATCTCCCAAGAGTTTTGGTTTTCTGATACCCTGAGGTATACCTTCTGCTCTGCAATGAGCTGTCAGACATTCTCATGTTGATCGTTGGAAGTCATATTAATTGCAGGAAAACCTGACCTATTCTAAATAAGAAAAAGAAAAATGTGATAGTTACATGGACAAGGAGAAATATTAATGGGAACTACTCGCATATATGCTAACAACGCATACCTTCAAATGGAGGAAAGTAGCGGCCATACTTGTTTCTGTTCAAATAAGATACAAGATTCTAACTAAACAGAGTAACCATATCAAAACTTATGGAGATTTTTCTCCTATGGTGCATTTAACACAGAGAATGTAATAGAGATTTCATGGGATAAGTCGCCGAAATCTCTGTTCTTGATTTGCAGAAATTTTTTTTGGGGACACGAAGATGATGATCGAAAAGTTAGCTGGATTTCATGGGATAAGTTAAAGAAATCAAAAGAAGAAGGAGGAGTGGGCTTTGCAGACTTACAAGCTTTCAATTTGGCAATGCTCCGTAAACAGTTATGGCGAATTATGTGCAACCCAGAGGCGCTTCTGAGTAGAGTACTGTTAAGTAAATATTGTTCCAGAATTTCAATTCTGAACATAGAAGCTACATCACAATGCTCCTACACGTAGAGAAGTATTATGGCAAGTAAGAGTATTATAAATGAGGGTTGGAGATGGAACATAGGAACAGGTGACAAGATTGAAGCGTTCGCAGATCCATGGATCCCATCAAGGTTTCCATTCAAAACCATCACAAACAAGCCTTCACAAAATTATAAAGTCGAAGATTTTATTATGCATAACGAAGGTAGCTGGGACTTGCAAAAACTACAAGAAGTGTTCTGGCAAGTGCATATTGAAGATATCATCAAGATATCTCTACCAAATTTACCCCAACCTGACCTTATCTAATGGATCCACACAGATACGGGAAATTACAGTGTTAGAACAGGTTATCAGATAGCTTTCAAGCAATCAAGCTCGCAACAACAAAATTCCAACCACCAATCGGGCATAGAAGGGGATCAATGGCTCAAAAAATTCTGGAATTTGAAAATTCCAAAAAGAAATTTATACCCAGTGTGGAGAGGATGGGGAAGAGCTCTTCCAACAAAAGCAAATCTAGCAAAAAGGGGCATTACCGTATCAATTAAGTGTGAGGCATGTGGTAGACAGATCGAAGATGAATCACACATCTTTTTGCACTGCGAAATTGCCAAAAAAGTCTGGAAATGGGCCTTCCCAGCATTTGATCTAAAAATAAAGAACAGAGATTTCAGCGACTGGATCAAGGAAAGGGTTGAAAGCATCAAAGAAGAAACACAACTACAACTCATATGCATGTGTCTTACTGAACTATGGAGTAACAGAAATCAACGTATTTTCAAAAACAAAGGGTCCATCGCAGAAGAAATCGTTATATCAGCCATTGAAAAGCTTAAAGCTTTCGAATCAACTAGATCAAAATCAACCACCCCTCCGATTCCACCATCTCAGACCTGGCGACCGCCCGACCTGAGATTCATTAAAATGAATGTGGACGGTGTGTGGGATAGAACGAAATCTATCGCCGGCGCCGGAGGTGTCATCAGGGATGGGGACGGAAGGTATATAGTCGATTTTTCCAAACGGATCCCGTTTGGAACCAGACCCAGAACGGCCGAAGGGCAAGCTCTCCGTGACGGAGTAAAGTTCGCCAGCGATCGGTGTTACCGGAATCTGATAGTTGAAACCGAATCTCTCTCTATAATCCAAGAAGTGGAAGGGATAAGAATTGGAGATGGAAAGTATGCCTGAGAAGTAACAAACATCATCAAAGACGCGTGGAACATTTCGAGGAGCTTCGAAACGGTTCGTTTCCAACACTGCGGACAGGTAAAGAACCGGGCAGCCCATTTACACGCCAAAAATGGGCTGCTAGAAGTAGGTTTATTTTTCTGAGCCCCATTGGGCATCTAGAACTATTGCAATTGATGTAATGGGCTTCGCAAACCCAACAGTTTGAAAGTTAATTGAAGCTGTTTCTCAAAAAAAAAAAAAATGTTTCACGACGATATCCAAACATACCACATTAAAAGAAAATGAGGTACAATCCCCCATAATTAACAAAAATGTTTCGGTCGTTCACCGAAATCGTTGGTACCAAACTATGTGTAAGGTTCAGCTCCATACAAACCCCATCATATTTTCCGGGAGGTGCTGTCAAGGTTGTCAAATCTACCTTCAAAGCAAGTCCAAACTAATGGACAAATTCCATGAGTGTCTTCCTCAAAGTACTCTACTGGAACACCTCACAGACGAATCTTAACCGGAGTAGCTCTAACAGATTCAGCAAACATGTCAAAATTTGGATTACATGTTTTTACTGTGAGATAGTTTCCTTGAATCATCCAAGGTCCTTCCAGGAGAACTCTTAATCTAATCCTCCTTCAAGTAAATGCATGTAATAAAAACCATTCCCAATACTTGTCACGACCCAAATTTTTCTATTAAGAATTTAAATAGATAAAAAACGTGATTTTTGGCCTCGATTGAAATTCTGACTGTATCTTTTTTCAATAAATATAGCGGAAATTTTAAAATATACAACACTTTTCAGTTCCAATAAAAATACCATTTTCCTATCGATTTGAAAATAATCGTTTACGAATATCAAATACAAGAATGATAAAAAATATTACAAACCATTTGGAAAATCCATTATTCTAATCTGTCTATAGTTTTCATTCTGCTGGTACAGTACCTGTATATATTTGAGGGTGACGCCTAACCACATGTGTAGAAATATAATTATAAATTAAACTGTAACAGGTTATCAGACAATAACATGGATCAAGAATCATGCAATTATCATGCTCAAGAGACATCATTTGAATGGCATAATATATCTTAACTTTAAATATATTATTTCCTCTCTTATTTGATAGGATTCATGTAAATAATTATGATCGAATGAATATGAAAATGACGTTTTATTGAAATTAAAAAATAGTTTTCTATTTCTAAACGTCCGCTATTTTTATCGAAAAGTGATACAATTCGTATTTCTATCACAGCCGAAAAGCTCATGTTTCAGAGTTGAATTCTTAATTAACTTAAAGAGAAAATTCAGTCGTGACAAGTGATAAAAACTCTTATCAACTGCCATAGTGCGTCTAATCACTACTAGAAATATTAGCAAAAACGTCATTACATTAATGCGGTATTTGCTAAAATTAATGCTGTATTTAGCAAAAACAGCATTAATTGCAGCATTAATGCTAATGCTGCATTAGCCATTGCTGTTTTTTGCATTGCAGCATTAAGCTAATGCTGCTAGCAAAAACAGCATTACTTGCAGCATTAACTAATGTTGCACAGTTATACTCACACCCTGCAGCATTAACACACTAATGCTGCATTTTGGAAAGAAATTGCAGCAGTATTGAACTTTAATGCTGTATTTTTACACATAATTTTGCAGCATTTTGTTGATTAATGCTGCATTTTTATTGCTTTTTTTTGCAAAGTTCCTTTGTTTTATCTCATACTTCAATTTATTCTGCATTTTTACACTATCATTACCCCTCAAAAATCTGCTTTGTTAAACATTCTTCATCCAAAATCAACAAGAACACAATAACAGGAACACAACAAGAACATATAATAAACACACAAAAATTTAATATAACAAATTCTCATTACAAATTTATATCCATGTACAAAATCACCATACATCCCCAATTCTACATCAAAAGAACATATTGAATGTCCATAAAAAACACCTAAACTAACAGATTTAAACAAAATCCGATCACTGGATACAACATTCATACATCAAAAACCAAGAATTTTGATCACTGGGACTTGTAAACTAATAATGCTGATCCATTTGTCTTCGAATTTGATCACTGGGACTTTTCCTTCTGGGTTCACTTCCAAAAACCTAAACAAAAAAACATCAATGCCCAGATCTGGAACGCAGAGGGACTCAGAGCCACCGGCGTCCGAACCACCGCCGGAGGCGAAGAGGACGGCAGATGCTCCGATCTGCAAAGAGAGAGAGAGAGAGAGACGGAGAGAGAGAGAGAGAGACTCACCGCGTCGTACCTTCTTTGGAACCACCGCCGGCGTCCGAACCACAGCCGGAGGCGAAGAGGACGCAGATGCTCCGATCTGCAGAGAGAGAGAGAGAGAGAGAGAGAGAGAGAGAGAGAGAGACTCACGGCGTCAGTGGTGGAAGGTCACCGCCGCAACTACCTTTGTCGCCGCCGGATCTGGAGATCCATCGCCAAATCGCCACTGTCTCTCAGATCCGTCCATCTTCTTCTCGAATAGACAGCAACGGGGACGACTAAGGAGGTGCCAAATCGCCACCGTCTCTCAGATCCGTCCATCTCTTCGCCATCTTTGCCGGCGGCTTCGACGGCATCGACCCTCCACCAGCAGCTCTCTCTCTCTCTCTATCTCTCTCTCTCTCCTCTGTGTGTGTGTGAGTATTCAAATGGGGCTGCTGTGTTTGGTGTGGGTGTTGTTAGGGTTTTGTATTTGCTAATTTTGGTTAATTTTGAATTCCCCCCAAATGTTTAGTGAAAATTTTGAATTCCCCCCAAAAGGTTTGAGATAGCAGCATTACTTTTTGTAATGCTGCAATACTAAGCTTTTTTTTTTTTTTTTTTTTTTTTTTTTTTTTTGTAAAAAACAACATTAATGTGATTAATGCTGCAAATGATTTTTTTTCAACATTTTTTATTGCAGCGTTAGTTTGTTAATGCTGCAAAGTAAAAAAATAGATTTGTGAAAAAGCAGCATTAATGTGATTAATGCTCCAATTTGTATGAACATTGCAGCATTATTGGATTAATGCTGCAATTTTTACGCTGTTTAGCCAAAAATTGCAGCATTATTGGATTAATGCTGCAATATTACATGACTTAGTTTGCAACATTAATACTAATGCTGCTTTAGGGTATCAATTACCGCATTTGTTCAAATGCTACAAATAAAATATGGTATTTGCTAAGATTTCTAGTAGTGAATCAGTCTCGTACATCGACTCTTTTATTAGAACCCCAATAATCAGCACCGTGCTCCACGGCCGTTGAAGATGCCGGAGATGAGATCCACCGATCTTGATACAAATTCACTCATCAGCAGAGATCTCAGATATAATCCTGAATGAATCCAAGAAATCTTATCCATCTTCCTCATCATTCTCCATGAAAATCTCTTTTACTAGGTGTGCACAAGAGATTCCGGCAGGGAGACCTCCGTGTACACCGTACGTAGTGGATCAGGGATCGCACAGGAAGAATAGGGGTGTGTGTAGGGAGAGAGTAAGTCAGTAGTAATGTCTGAGAGAGAGACAGAGGTTTGGCAGAGCTTCCGCGTATGGCAGTGTGTCCTCCTTTGTATGGAAAGGTTAACGATATATATATACTGGAGAACATGACCGTTGTAGTGTGGTTAATGCGCCCATTAATGGCGGCTTAATTAGCTTAACCATAACGGCACGTTCGTCCGAGTATATAGGAACCGTTAGAGCACGTGGTGCGTGAGTACCGGAACCGTTACGAGGTTGACCGGGTTTGACCGGATTGACCGGGTTTATGGAGCTCGTGCCATAAATCTCTCAAAACAGTTACTAAAGGTCGCGCGCGGGCCTGGCTCGCACGCGACAGGGCTTACTCTAGCCTCCAGACCACAAAGTCCCTACAAGTCCCGTGCAGTGGTATGCGAGGGCTCTGTCTCGCAGCCCCCACATGGATCAGCTCGGCTGGTGATCCTGTGTGTGTGGAGCACAATATGGTGTGCTGGATGGTTGCCACGTGGCCTAGATCTGCCATGTCATAAAGCAGTATCTACATTAGCCCCCTTTCTGCGCGTGAAGGCTCATAGCTGTATAGGCTTCCATGCGCGGAAACCAACATGCGCGTCGTCGCCACGCACCAATTCAAATACGGGTAGGTTCAGCCCCCGTGCGTGTCATTATGACCTAAAACCCCTAGAGTCGTGCCGTCTGACCTTTAGGGTTTTAGGCGTGACGTCAGCCCGTCCTGTGATTGCGCGACACGACGGTGACGGTTGCGATTCGACTACTGAAGGGACGCAACCCTTCATTCTTCTGGATAAATACCTTGTATCCCATTATTGCAAAGCATCACTTCTTTCTCTTAAAGTGAATGGTACCCGGAGATCTTCGAGAGCAGATCCAGATAATCAATCACCAGTTCAGAACTGCAAATCGTATTCTCCAATTGTGTATATCCAAGCAAGCTTCAAGGAAACAAGGTTGGCCTCGTTTACTTTTGATTTAAAATACCAGTGTTTGCCTTGAATCGCGTTGAATCTGTAAATCCATGAACTTTGCGAAGAGGCTTTTGATCTTTGAACCCGCTTCGTTTTAATCTTTCAACAATATCAACTCCCCAATTTCTGAAATCGGCACCGGAACTGTTTGCTTTGGTTTGCATAGATCTCAAATTCCAAAATTCAAACTGAAGTGTGGTGTGGTATTTCTCCCCCCTTTTTCTTGCCCTTTCGCAGGAATGGCCAAGACAAGAGTAACCAGACCCGTCAAAGAAGACGAGGAGATGCCGGAGCTTCCGCAGGCTCTGTGGCGTAAAGCCCCCTTTCTAGGCGGGAAGGATTTTTATCATGCGAGGGTGAAGGCGAAGAGGATGCCTGATCCTGTTCCTGCTGAGCAATTGCTGACGTTGACTCGCCCAGTTAACTCAGCCCTGCTCGAGTGGGTTGGTTCCGAGGATGTAGTTCGATTGGGGATCGAGAACGGGCACTTCCCGTATACTGCGATTTCTACTCAAGCGTTCGTCCAGAAATTGGACTACATGGATGAGTGGATTGACCACGTGTTGGATCATCACGCCGAGACTCTTGATAAAGCCGGCATTTTCTTTGCTATCCGCGCTATGAAGGGTGCTGCCGTGAAGTTGGATCAGTCCATGCTTCTAGACCTTCTGTCCCGTTATTCGCCCGCGACTCACACGTTTCATTTTGCTGAGTTCGAGGCTGCCCCCACGCTCGAGGACGTTCAGATGCTGTATGAGCTTTCCCCCATGGGCGAGGTGGACCCCTTGAGCCACTTGAGGACATCTGCTGAAATGGCCTTGTACACGCAGATGGAGGAGTGCCTAGCAGAGGTAAAGAAAATCTCCACTCGGTGGACCACTACAAAGCCTCTTCCGAACTGGCAGCTGGTGGATACGTCTGCGAAGAATACCTGGAACAAGTGGTTGCAGTACTTCTTCCGAGACTATGCGAACGGCAGCATTACTAAGAAGCTTTTGAGCGAGGACCCGGAGGCCGAGAATTACGTAGAGGGCAAGGGTTATCATTTAACCCTTTGTGCCTTTCTCTGTGCTTGGCTGTCGAGGTATCTGATTGATGTTCACCCCCATGACGGGGTCTTCTACCATGTGCTGCCACTTGCCGTGAGGCTCGCTCTTGGCCAGAGAGTCGCACTCGGACCCTTGGTCCTGGGGACGCTATATTACAGGCTGGATCAGCTGGTTCTGGCGATGAGGGAATCGCGTGGCCGCCTCGATGTTCTGACCTTTGTCAATATCAGCTTTTTGACAATGTGGGTTTTCGAGCGCTGGCCGTCTTATGCTCCAACTCCCCTCCCACTTGAGAAGTGGTGTCCCCCAGGCGAGACGGAAGCGCGCAACAGCGGAAGGGCTGCGAGATGGTTTGGAGCAAGCAACACCAAGTGTACTTGGAGTTTGATATGCGACAAACGAAAGGAGTTTACTGCCAGGCCTTATGCCACACGTGTTGAGAATGTACGGTGGTTTCCAAAGCTATACCCTTCCAAAGGTATGGTCTTGTCAGAAGACCTTCTCTTTGAAAAGGGGCCGCATTTCCACGAACGCTATCGTGACTTCTTCTGCTGGTGTCTGCGAGGTTCTCTTCCTGCCCTTGCAGAGCATATTCGTGAGCTCGCGCCACGGTATGAAAGACTTACAGTGGATGTTGACCCTACTCGAGTCTCTCCTCAGTTTGGTTTTGACGCGGTGGCCCCATCGATCTGGCCCCAGTCTATTATCAGAGGGTGCTACAAGCGTTTGCTGACAAAGGAATGCAAGACGGTCCTTATGAGCAATCTTCCCTTTGAGCAGCCTGCGGGGACTCGCAAGGGTGGTTGTTCCCAGAACTGGATCGCATACTGGGTTGCCCAGCAAACGAGGATTGAGACGGAGGCGGCGGCGCAGCCAGGAAAGGCCCCCTTGATCAAGAGAAACTCTTTTCCGTTTCGCCCCAATTGCAGTTTGAGCGAGTCTGAGTATGGTTGCTACTCGCTGTGGGACCGCGAGAATCATTTGTGCCCCGATTTCATTCTGAAGGAGCAAGTCGACGCAATCAGGAAGGGTGACGCGCAGGTCATCAAATATAGCAAGGCGTTTGCTGAGGTAAACAATTTCCTTATGTGCTTTGAGCCTTTTGATTTCCTCGCGCTGATGCTTTTCGTTCTGTATTGTTCAGTGTCATGTGCGGAGGTTCGCAGCTGGTGATCG
This sequence comes from Linanthus parryae, assembly GCA_023055425.1. NCBI lineage: Eukaryota > Viridiplantae > Streptophyta > Magnoliopsida > Ericales > Polemoniaceae > Linanthus > Linanthus parryae. Next base: position 96,957,492 of record JALGPY010000004.1, on the reverse strand, counting down.
CTCCAAATCGCTGGTGGACACCATTGTTGCCACTAGAAGGAAGGGGGAGTCGTACCGGCTAGCATGGAGGATGGATGCCGAGGTCGAAACAAAAGTTCGCGGAGTCATGAACACTTTTGCTGACTCGCTGATAGACAACCCTCCAGCTCCGTCTCCTCCTAGAGATGACCCGTCCCCTCCAGCGACTGCGGCGCCGAGAGTGAAGAGACCTAGGCAAAAGGGAATTACGATTTCTTCCCCTAGGAGTGCTCCAGCTTCTTCCCCAGTGAGGTCCCTTTCCATCAAGGACAAAGGCAAGGGTCGTATGCCCAGCAAAGTGCGAAAAGATCTCGCAGTTGAGACTTTCGTTCCATTCAACCAAGAGGAGGAAGAGAGACAGGAGCCCCAGGCAAGTGATGAAGAAGAAGCAACGGTTGTGATGTGCGAGGAAGAATCAGGAGGTACTTCCGTCGCATCTCCTTGCCCTTTATCTTGACTTCTTTGTAGTTCTTTTCTTTGAACCAAATATGTATTTGCAGATGATGATGATGAAGCCGTCGGTGGCCTTGTGGCCAAGAGGCAAAAGAGAGATGCCCATTCTGGCATTTCAGATGATCCCATAAGCGAGGATGTTCTTGCTGAATCCCGGAAGACAGCCGCGGAGGCTGCTGAAAGAAGAAGGCAGCGAGAGGAAGAGGAGCTCGAGCGTGTGAAACAGCGGAGCCTCGAGGAGCAGCATGTTGACGACTTAGTGCGTCCAGTTGGCGAGGAAGACGAGCTTCCCGAAGAAGTGGCTCCTCATGTGGAGGAGGAAGATGAGGTTCCTGGAGAGGATGCAGCAGAGCTAGAGCAAGTCCAAACGGACTTCGCAGAGATCGCAGGTGGCGATAAAGGTGAGATCTTTAATCTCGCAGTTACTTATAGAGATGTAATTGTGGGTGCGTTAAAGCACGGTGTGTCAAAGCCCGACATTCGCCGTTGGTTGGTAGGCAAATGCGGAGAACCCTCAGGTAATTATTTTGAGTGATATGCGCATACTAGGCTGTAGCCACTTGAGGCAGAATCATGACTGGTTTACTCGCATCCCAGGCCACGCTTCTCTGAAAGATTTGCTTAGTGAGGATACACTGATAGGGCACGGTTCCACGTCCCTAGTGTATGATGAGGATACCTCAATCCCACCTTCGCGTGGAGGTGCTTATTCTTAGCTTTAGTAAAGATAGCGAAATAACTTATAACACAAGTTACCTCACATTATCGCATTTGGCATCGCAGGTCAGGCTGAGGAACCTGAGCTGGAGCAGAGAAGTCAACCTTCTGCATCCCACGTTCCAATTTCGAGCTCCCATACCGAGAAGCCCGTCGCAGCTGCTGGACACGTAAGTGAGCATCTCGAGGACGTCATCGAACTCTCCGATGATGTCGAAGCCGATGTTGTGCCGATGGACGAAGGTGTCCGTACCGGTGGTGAGGAAGAAAGGACAAGTGATGCTAACATTTTCGCATCTGGGAGTGTCCTCCGCCCGGCGACTTCGGCTGTCCCTTCGCCTTCGGCGATGACTGAGCCAGAAGCACCTATTCCTGCGTGGAGCATTTGGGGTTCGCAGGTTGGGAATGTAGTCGCTGCTGGTGCGGCCTACACTCTTCCTCCTGACTACGAGAGGTTGGAGCTCGCAGCTGATAGGAGAGCCATGGAGCGAGGGCAGTCTTCGAACAACCCAGTGGCCCGCATCCCTTCTCTTCATGAGATTCTGGAAGGCACTGGTAAGTAAAGATTTACCGTTCGCACGTCGCATTATTTGCTTGCGAGTTCTGATATTATAACCATTTTTGATGTCTCAGGTTTGAAGCAAACCGATGTAGACTGGGTGGTTCGAATGCGTCTCAGATACCCCCGATCGTTTGTGAGATCTCTGGAGATCGGACCTTTTGACAGGAGGCTATTCCTTACTGAAGCCATCTGGATACTGGAGCAGCTGTCTGCGGCTACACCTGCGACCATTTCGGCCCAGAGTGCTGAATTGCTGTGTGGCATGTGCCAAAATCTCCTGTTCAAAGTCCAAGGCAGACTTGGTTTCAAATTCCTCAAGGACAGAGTTACACTGATTCGCGCAGCTGTAACTTTGAATCTCGGTCACCAGAATCTCGCAGCTGAGATGCAGAAGGTGGAGCAGCAAAAGCATAAGGTTGATGAAGCTGTGAAGCTGTATCATGAAATGAATGCCAAGTGCGAGCAACTGAAGCAAGAAGTGAAACAAGTGGAGAAGCTGAGCGAGCAGTTCGAGCCCCAAGACTCCTTGATCAAGAATTTGTTTTGACTTTTCAAATTTTGAAAAGAAAACAGAAAAATGGCTGAAACATTAATGTAATGTTTTGAAACATTAATGTAATATTGCTAGGGTTTCTCCCCCCCTTTTTTTTAACAACAAACAATGAGTTTGCCCGTTTTGCCCTTTTCGGGATTTGATTGGACATTTCTGTGCATATCCAATTATGACATCAGCAATTGATTTTCTGCTTGATTTTCGCGCTAATTTCTCGGCAGATAAGCACGCTTCCGTTGGGAAGTCCATCCGAATCATGACTATCCGTCATTTATTAGGATACGCAACTGAATCGTCGTAGCCTTTAGTAGGGTAATTGATTGTTACCGCTTTTCAAGGCGTAAGTGATTGAACTTACCCTCTTTTTTGAATTTTGCTGACTCATCTTAGGCAACCGAAGAGTCTCCACAGGGCCTATATAAACCCTGTCTTTGCCATTTGGGTTCTTCATCCCAAACATGTGCTTTGCCGTGAGTCCTTGCGACTGCTGGCTTCAACGCTTGTTTTTCGTTGATTCATGGCAACTAGGAGTTTTGAATCCTGAGTTTGCGCTTTGTGTTATAGAAATAGTTTCCAAGATCCACTTTATGAGGCTTATTGCTGTTTATAACCATCATAAAGAGGATGCAGATAATACCTCATGTGTGTTCGAAGAAATTTCTTCGTGTATTATGTGTGCAGGTCATGTTTCCGGCCGCCTCGTGGCGAGGTGCAGCGCCAAAGTGACCATGCTACCGTCTCGTAATGAACGGCGTGATTCTTCTTCAGCATCTCCGAAGAAGAATCCGTCACTTTCACGTTTGTGAGCCCGGGGTGACGAGCCGTCGCGTTCATCCCCGTCTACAAGGAGCCCTTGCCCTTTGGAGCTTCTGCTTGCCTGTGGATCGCCGGAACCGGTGGTTCCTTGGGCAAATGTTATGGGGAGCCTATCTGACAACGGTCTTGTCGGATAGCGGAATGTCGAGCGTACGGCTTCATGTGGCTCTTTTTAGAGCAAGATCCCCCTTGCTACAGATGTTCACCCACAGATCTGGGCATCGTGTAGCCGGCGTTTGAAGCCAGGGCGGTTCATTCTTTGCAGTCCGGGTTTCCGTACCGTGTCTCTGCTGGCTTATCAGCCATTTTTCGAATGTATTGTTAGCCATGTTGGCTGTGTAGTTAGATGCGAGCTTTTCGCTTGTAAGCTGCTATCTAGATAGATAAATTGTAAGTCATTTGACTCATAATGATATATAGCTTTTGTATTATTTGCTCTCTTTGCAACGAAATACAATTTCGCATGCGTTTCGGCTTATTTTGCCTTGCATAATGCCATGTAATGATTTCGCACATGCGACATCAATGCGCAGATGTTTCGCTAGATCATTCGAGATCGTAATTTCGCAGCTGTGCCATCTTGACGGATGGGCTTGCAGGTGGTCGTTGTAAATCGTATGAGATCACGTTCACAACTTTGCTATCGTAACAGATAGTTTTTAACAAATCAATTAAGATCATTGAGCGATGCGAATTGCTATCATAGAAGATAGGCTTTATTAGAGAATTGCTTGAGATAGTTTCTCGCATAAATTGCTATCGCAGCAGATAGACTTCTAGAAGATCTAGCAAGATGGTTCTGCAGTTACGTTGCCATCGTAACAGACGGGCCTGGGTGATCAACTAAAATCACTTTGCGTATAAATTGCTACCGTAACAGATAGGCTTGAGAAGATCATATAAGATCGCATTTGTGTAAACCGCTATCGTGAGAGATAGGATTTTGATGATCGATTGAGATTGGCTTAAAAAGATCATACAAGATCGCACTTGAGTAAACCGCTATCGTGAGAGATAGGATTTTGATAATCGATTGAGATCGTTTTTGTATTTTTGCTGCTATCGTAGGAGATAGGCTTTGGATGATCACTTAAGATCACATTTGCATCGGCTGCCATCATAAGGGATGGGCTTTAGATGATCAATTAAGATCGCGTTTATGTTGACTGCTATCGTGAGAGATAGGCTTTGGATGATCATTTAAGATCGCATTTGCATTGGCTGCCATCGTAAGAGATGGGCTTTTAGATGATCAATTAAGATCACGTTTATGTTGACTGCTATCGTAAGAGATAGGCTTTGGATGATCACTTAAGATCGCATTTGCATTGGCTGCCATCGTAAGGGATGGGCTTTAGATGATCAATTAAGATTGCGTTTGCTATCGTAAGAGATAGGCTTTGATGATCAATTAAGATCGCGTTTGCGTTTGGCTGCTATCGTAAAAGATAGGCTTTAGATGATCGATTGAGATCACGTTTGCTATCGTATGAGATAGGCTTTGATGATCAATTAAGATCGCGTTTGCGTTTGGCTGCTATCGTAAAAGATAGGCTTTAGATGATCGATTGAGATCGCGTTTGCTATCGTATGAGATAGGCTTTGATGATCAATTAAGATCGCGTTTGTATTTGCTGCTATCGTAAGAGATAGGCTTTGATGATCAATTAAGATCGCATTTGCGTTTGGCCGCTATCGTAAAAGATAGGCTTTAGATGATCGATTGAGATCGCGTTTGCTATCGTAAGAGATAGGCTTTGATGATCAATTAAGATCGCATTTGTATTTGCTGCTATCGCAGCGAATAAATCATTGTTAACAGTAATAACAAATTAAATAGAGCGATATAAACAGCTAGAAATATGAACTTCTCATTTGGGAGAATTCTTTTATTATGACATTCTCATATGTGAGAGATAGGATTACAATCCTCTCATATGGGAGAGGAGATTGCGTTAATCATAGCCACATGAGACATTAAGCAACGTTATCATAAAACGTATGAAATAAGAGAAGTCAAGGATAGTACTTCTTGATCCAGCGCATGTTGACTGAGCTTGGAGTTGAGGTTGTGCCGTGCAACCTTCGTATGCTGCAGTAGCCGCTATCGAAGACTTCTGTGACTTCGAAGGGTCCTTCCCAATTAGCTGCGAACTTTGGGTGAGTTGCTTCTCGCATGCAGTGATCAGATGCGCGCAAGACCAGGTCGCCAACTGCGAAATCCCGTCGCTGGACTGTCTTGTTATAGGCGCGAGCGATTCTCTCTTGGTACCGCTTGTTAGTCCTTTTGGCTTGTTCTCGCTTTTCTTCCAGCAAGACTAAATCATGATCGCGTTGATTTTCATAGAGTGCATGGAAGGCCAGCCTTGCCGAATTGACTCTGACCTCCGCAGGTACTACAGCTTCGGCCCCATAACATAGCAGAAATGGCGAGGCCCCTGTAGGTGTCCTTGGAGAAGTTCTGTAGGCCCACAGAGCTATGTTAAGGGAGTCGGCCCACTTCTTGTGGTCATCTGCGACCATCTTGCTCAGAATTCTCAACAGCGTTTTGTTAGTCGCTTCGGCTTGTCCGTTTCCCTTTGGATAATAGGGGGTAGAGCATATCTGCCTGATATTGTACTCCGCGAGTTTCGTAGCTACCTGACGATTAACAAAAGGAGTACCGTTATCTGAAAGAATAGTATTTGGGATTCCGAACCTGCATACGATGTTTTCCTGGATGAAGTTAACCACAGCCAGCGCGTTTGCCGTCTTCAGTGGTATTGCTTCCACCCATTTGGTGAACAGCTCGGTTGCAGTGAGAATGAAATGGTTCCCATGTGACGTTGGTCGGATGGGGCCGATGAAGTCCAAAGCCCATGTGTGAAATGGCCATGGCGTCCCTAATGCATGTAGATCCACGGCAGGAGCGTGCACTAGGTTCCCTTTGAATTGGCATTCTTGGCAGCGTCGCACCTTGGTGCGGCAATCAACTTCCATCGTGGGCCAGAAGTATCCGATTGAGAGGAGTTGTCTGCATAATTTCGCACCTCCCTGGTGTTCCACCTGATGAGAAAGGTCCATGACTTCTTGTGCTTCCCTGCCGTCTAGGCATCGCAGCAAGTTACCCTCGTGACCTTTTCGCCAAAGCAGGTTTTCCTGAACCAGGTATCGAGAGGCTTTCCTCTTCAATTTGTCGGCTTCTTTTCTCGATTCGGGTACGGTGCCCTGGGTGAGGAATTCAAACAACGGCTTCCTCCAGTCTGTGTCGTCATCGGTTAGAGCGATGAGTAGAGAATCTTTGATTAGTGCGCAACTTTCGCACTTCCCTTGTATCAGGGCTGCAGCTGTTGACATGCCTGGCCAATGAATGCCATATCTATGAGCTTTCCTGTAGATTGACACCTCGCTTTCTCCGCAAGCGTGTTGGTGAATCTTTTCTAACAGCTGTTGTCCCTCTTGCTCGGAGACACATCGCATGAGTATTCCTCCAGGACCCTTGTAGTAAAGGGTGTTGTCGTGGATGCAGTATCCTTTCGTGAGTACCCAGCTTTCGCTGCTGGTGCCTTTCGCAATAGCTTGCAGGATTGCTTTTCGCCAGTCTGCGTCATCCATGTGTTCATCGTCGCACGCATCTTCTGTTAATGCTGACGATGTTCGCACTTCGATGGAAATCCTTGCGGGGCATTTGTCTATGCTGACCTTAGATCCCAGAGTTGCTAAGGCGTCTGCATGCCTGTTGTCCGCTCGGGGCTTGTGCTCGTATTTCACGTCGCAGAATTGCTGCATCAGCTTTTGCACTAGGGTGCGGTATGGCAGGAGGTTGATCTCCTTTAAACCATATTCGCCCGAGGCCTGCTTAACAATCAGTTTGGAATCTCCCATGACTGTTAAGTTGCTCACTTCCAAAGCTTTCGCCGCACGGAGCCCCGCGATCAGAGCCTCGTATTCCGCCTCGTTGTTCGTGACTGCGAAGTTGAGTTTTGCGGACATCTGTATGACTTCCCCGTCCGGCTTTGTCAAGACTATCCCAATGCCTCCGCCTTTTCTGGTTGACGAACCGTCAAAGTGGAGGGTCCAATAGGGCACGTCGATCGCGTAGATTTCAGGGCCTTCGAGCTCTTCCTCGATCACAGGTTCGTGACTGTTGTCGGGAAACTGTGCCAGTAGATCTGCTACCGCCTGCGACTTGATCGCTCTTGGTTTCACGCATGTGATATCGTATTGAGAGATGGTCATGTACCATTTTGCCAATCTCCCGCCCGGAGTAGTGTGAGTTAGCAGGTATCTTATGGGGTCGCTTTTGGTGACCACCACTACTTTGTGCGATGCAAAATAGTGTCTCAACTTCTCTATTACGAAGAATAAAGCAAGGCAATGACGTTCGATGTCTGTGTACCTTGATTCAGCAGGCTGCACAATGCGAGAGATGTAATAGATGGGCCTCTCTTGGCCTTCATACACCTGAGCCAAGAGTGCTCCTATAGATTTCCTTGTCGATGTAAGGTATAGCAGAAGTGGTGATCCCAGTTGAGACGCGATCATTATCTTTGGGGATGTGAGTAACTCCTTTAGCTTTTCAAATGCGGCTTCGTGATCAGGAGCCCAGTTGTACGCGGCGTCCTTCTTGAGAAGAGTGCTGAAGCAGCATGTGATTTCGGCGATTGCCGGGATGAATCTCCGCAGATATGACAGTTTTCCCAAGAATGTTTTCAAGGTACTTTGGTTGTGAGGTGGCGTCATGCTGGTGATGGCTGACACTTTCGCAGGGTCAGGCTCGATCCCTTGGCGATGGACTACGCATCCCAGAAACTTCCCCGAAGTCACGCCAAATGCGCATTTCATGGGGTTCATTTTCAGTTGAAAGCTCTTGCATCTGTTGAACACCTTTCGCAGGTCTGCAAGGTGATCTGCTTCATGCTTGGATTTGACTACCAAGTCATCCACATAGAATTCCACTTCTTTGTGCATCATGTCGTGGAATAGAGCCATCATGGCCCGCTGATAGGTTGCGCCTGCGTTCTTAAGACCGAATGGCATTACCGTGTAGTTGAATACCCCCACGGGGGTGATGAATGTAGTTTTCCTTGCATCTTCGGGATCCATCTTGATTTGATTGTACCCGCTGAAGCCGTCCATGAAACTGAACATGCGATGGCCTGCCGTTGAATCAATGAGCAAATCGATGTTAGGCAGTGGGAAATCGTCCTTAGGGCAGAAGCGATTAAGATCTCGGAAGTCCACGCAGATGCGGAGCTGTCCGTTCTTCTTCACCACCGGCACGATGTTGGCCAACCATGTGGGATGGTGATTTGGCTCTATGAACTTGGCGTCTAGGAGTTTGACAATCTCCTGTTTGATCTTCACGTTGAGCTCTGGCCTGAAGCTTCTGGTGCTTTGCTTGACCGGTTTAGACCCTGGGATAATGTCTAAACGGTGCATGGTGATGCTCGTGTCCAGACCCGGCATCTCGTCATATTCCCATGCGAACACGTCCTTGTATTCAGTTAGGAGCTGCAGCAGTCCTTGTTCCTCTTCGCTTGTGAGGTCCGCACTCAGGAAGACTGGCCTTTCCTTTTCCTCGTTCGGGCTGAGGAACACTTCCTTAAGCTCTTGCTTTTGTGGTCTTGGCCTGTCTTCCATGCATTCGGGCGCTTCTTTGAGTTTCTCATCTGAAGTGCCCTGTGTTGGCTCTTCTGTCAGCGCAACTTGCTCGATTTGATAGATTTGCCCAGGGACATCCCCATGCCCGTGTGAGGACGTCCCCGCGCACCTTCATATGCGATAGCATTTCTTCCCGTTGGCGTAGAAGCTCTCTATCTCCTTACCCTCGGGGTCATGCTTTGCGATCCTCTTCAGAGTGTACACATTCTTCCGATGATATGCGATGCGCGGCGCCTCTTCGTGTGTAGGCGGCTTTTCCTTGGCATCTCCCCTTGTCACCATCACGCCTGCAGGTGACTGGTCCTTGATGTCCTCCCAGAGAGGTAAGGGAGTAGGGTTGAATGGTCCGGGTGTTTGCTCGTCCGCCATCTCGGTGAACCACACTGCCTCGCTGAGATGTGCTTCGTCTAAGTTGAACGGGTTAGTTGAGGCCGGTATCTCGACAATCCTGTCGTTCCAGATAGCTTTCATCACTTGGTGAGCCGTCGAAGGGATTGCGTCAAAGCGATGAATCCAGGCCCGACCTATGATCATGTGATATGTGGTGTTCGCGTCTATGACATAGAACTTCGCCGAGCACTTGATTTTGCCGATCTGAACGCCCAGGCGGATCCATCCGATCGTCATTCTAGAATCACTTCCGAATCCCACCAGCGGGGATGGACGCTTGACTACCTTGTGCTCGGGGATCCCTGCTAGCTTCAGCGTGTGGAGTGGAACAACGTTGACCGCTGCTCCTCCATCGACGAATGCTCGCTTGAATTCGACGCCGTTGATGATGGCGGTCACGTACAGGGGCCTCTGGTGGCTCGCATCTGTCTTCTTGTCGCTGGCAGAAAAGGTCATAATCTTTTCTGTGGAACGGGACGCCCTGACGACTTTCCCGTTGGAGACCACGAGGTCCTCCTCGTAGTCCTCTGCTACCCTTAAGATTGCTTTCGTCATGTCCGCTCGACATGAGCCCGTGCGACCCTTTCATGCGGTCGGCGCGCTCATCTTCCGTGTCCATGCTATAGTCTTCATCTTCATGGACTTCAGCAATGATGGGCAGACCATCTTCTGCGACTTCTTCCAAGTCCAATATCGAGATCATGGCGACCTCTTTTCCCTTTGAGCCCGAATCTGTATGGGCAGGCAGCGGGTTGTTGCGCACATCCTTCCGGTGGTCGCTGACGATGAGTTCGCCGTTCTTCATCTTCTGATCGAACGCGAATCTGAGCTTCTTGCACTCGGCTGTGGGGTGCATGACCTTGCCGTGGTATTCGCACCACTTAGGGTCTCTCGTCATCTCCTTGGAGGGTGCTTTCTCGAGCGGTGGCAGGACGCCGTCCTTACGCCACTGTCTGCAGAGATCGCTTGCTCCCTCCACCGAGCATGGCAGAGGTGGTGCATCGAAGTTTGCAGCCTTTGCTTGCTTCTGGGGTGAAACTGCGTTGACCTCAGCTTCGCGTCCCCGCTTGTAGCCAAATCTGCCGATCTTGTAGGTGGTGCCGCTCGCAGGTCGTTCTGGAGCGCTCTTCTTTCTCTGTCTCTCGACGATGGGCTCGATGTTCATCGTGCATTCGATGAGCTTTGAAAACGTTGGTGTTTGTAAATTGATCAGCATGCTTTTGTATTCATCTCGCATGCACTGCAGGCATATCTCTACGAGCCGGCTTTCGAGCATTGGATCCTTGCACTCCAAGGATTTCGCTCTGAATTTCTTGATGAAAGTAATTCCATCTTCCTCGCGTTTCTGATACATCCGCGAGAGATGGATCATCGTCACCTTTTCTTCCATCTGGAAGAACTTGGTATAGAACTTCTGGACCATGTCGTCCCAAGTTTTCACAGATCCGGCCTCCAATGTTCGGTACCATTTGTATGCTACACTCCCAAGAGTTTTTGGGAATTCTCGCATCAGCAGCTTGGGATCAGCTCCGTATGGACCCATGACATCGATGAAACGCATGACATGCTCATGAGCGTTTCCATTGACGTCCTCGAACTTGTCCCATTTGGGAGCCTTGTACCCCGCCGGGTTAGGCATGAGATAGATCTCTCGTGGGATGGGTGGATCGTTGTCTAGCTTCGGGATGATGGTATCCGCGAACGACTGATGAGCCAAGATGGAGTCCACGCGCTTCTGCAAAGACGTCATGCATTCTGGAATGCTTCCCTCGGTAGTTGGCGGAGGGGTTGCCGTAGGCGGTGGCGACACATATGCCGCCGGAGGATTGGGAGTGTGTTGACCACCCGCGTTTGCCCAGATTGTTGCTGGTGGAGGCAGAGTGTACTGCAGAGCTGGGTTGGACGCCAAAGCCGGGGGCTGAGAGGCGTGAGCAGCAGGGGGCAGCATTTGTGCCGTTGACCCTTGGACCGAAGGCAGCTGCGTGGCCGACGGTGGAGTTTGCAGATGAGGGTTGGGAGGCGTGGCCGACACTCCCAATCCTGGAGCGGTAGGGGTTCCTCCTCCCTGAGGGATAGCGGTGGCAGGTGGAGGATTTGGCGCAAGAGTGCCCAGAACGGCCAAGATCCGTTCTAACTGCGCGGATTGAGACTTGAGAGCTTTTGCCTGACTTTGGACAGTGGCGTCCAAAGACTCTAAAGTTGGCGCCTCGCCGGGAGTCGTCGGAGTACGGCGAGCCTCGTCTCCCGAGGGAGTTTTGGTGGAAGGAGATCGGTTGCTGACATCGTCCTCCTGAGACATGGTTGCTTTTGCTGGTAAGTTTCACGTCGGGTTCACCAAAATGTGCACAAGAGATTCCGGCAGGGAGACCTCCGTGTACACCGTACGTAGTGGATCAGGGATCGCACAGGAAGAATAGGGGTGTGTGTAGGGAGAGAGTAAGTCAGTAGTAATGTCTGAGAGAGAGACAGAGGTTTGGCAGAGCTTCCGCGTATGGCAGTGTGTCCTCCTTTGTATGGAAAGGTTAACGATATATATATACTGGAGAACATGACCGTTGTAGTGTGGTTAATGCGCCCATTAATGGCGGCTTAATTAGCTTAACCATAACGGCACGTTCGTCCGAGTATATAGGAACCGTTAGAGCACGTGGTGCGTGAGTACCGGAACCGTTACGAGGTTGACCGGGTTTGACCGGATTGACCGGGTTTATGGAGCTCGTGCCATAAATCTCTCAAAACAGTTACTAAAGGTCGCGCGCGGGCCTGGCTCGCACGCGACAGGGCTTACTCTAGCCTCCAGACCACAAAGTCCCTACAAGTCCCGTGCAGTGGTATGCGAGGGCTCTGTCTCGCAGCCCCCACATGGATCAGCTCGGCTGGTGATCCTGTGTGTGTGGAGCACAATATGGTGTGCTGGATGGTTGCCACGTGGCCTAGATCTGCCATGTCATAAAGCAGTATCTACACTAGGCTTACTAGAACATCTCGGAGTCGCCTGGTAACCAGAGATAGAATCATCACAATCAGACACCACCGTGCTAGCGATGAAAAGTCGCTTGAAGCTCACCTGATTACGGTGAAGAGAGCCATAGGAAATTTCCGGAGAAGAAGCTCCGAATACAAATTGAGGTGGATGTGATTTTTCGGGGGGGATCTAGAGAGTAATTGTCAACATCCATTCTTCAAGGCCGTTTCTGTGCGTCATGAAGTTTGCATTTCAACAGTATATTTCTACACACATATTCACCAATCCCTCTGAGTAAATAAACGCATTTCTTCTGCTTATATCATAGTTGTCCGTTCTACTCCGGATGGGTCTAGATTATCGGTGAAAAATTCCGGTGAGTTACGTCCAAAATTATCAGTGAAATATTCCTATTTGGGGCGTGGTCCAAAGAATCTTGGGAAGTTATCCATTTAAAACAGCCAGCTATCCACTTTCTATTAACATAAGCAAGAGATCTTCCTGGGAGAATGGCAGTGCTATTACCAAACACAAGGTCATTTCTCATTTTTCAAATAAACCAGCAGGCAAAAAAAGAAGTGGTTTGCCAATGGCTCTTACAAACAAGATTGGGAGAGCCATTACCAAAAAACCCCTCATCTAGGGTTAAGGAAGAGATGGGGTTAAGAGCAGGGGGAATTTAGCTCTTCCCAGAAGATACGGTGATTGCATGATCTAAAGAGATTGTCAAGGGTTTCAACTTGTGTCCCACCGTTACGGAAAAGGCTGGAGTGATCAGGGAGGATCCAACTGAGGGCTACATTTGAATGGAGTTTTTCAGGGTAGATAATCCAAACAAAGAATGTGATTTTAGGAGTGAGGTGCAGCTTTGAGATCAAGGACCAAGATCTATGCTCACGGGGCCAATTTGAGTCAAGGCTGATACATGAGTCAGCATAAAGCTGTCTAGAGGCTTCAGAGACCCATTTAAGAAATTAAGGCATGTTAGAAAGAGGGGTGAAGGGGGTGCTTAAGATGGCCCTGGTAATACTTGATGGAAGGGAGACGAAGAGAGGCGTACCATTCTCCCAGCATTGCCACATATTCTTAACAAACATAGGTTATGGAATAAATCCATTGTTTGCTATAACATGCAATTTCCTTCTTATTTTATTCATCAAAAGCAACTTTTTAGTCTTTCATAGTGTTTGAATGCCAAACATTCACAATCAGCTTCACCAAATACTAGTACTAGCTCGTAGTAGCTGATATTCAAAATCATACATCAGATGGTCTCACAACCAGTTTAGGCAGAAGTAGATATGTTTTTTATACCTACACTAGAAATTTACTTCACACTGATCCCACGCAACAGAAATTAACGATGGTCCAGACAACTTATTAAGGTAGGATCTGTTAGAAGCCAAAGTTAACATCAGCATCTATTGCGCTTCAGCATCTTCAAATGATTCAGCATACAAGAAATAGCTTCCTTATTTGTGGCCTTTCTGTTCTCCATGAAGTTCCATATCTCAGACACCACGTACCGACCACTTGGATTATACTCATTCATTTCTTTCGCGGCAGTTATGAGAGCTTCATAAATCTCAGCTCCCCGTTTCTTGAGAAGTTCCACAAACTCATCCGCCTCATTTACCGTTTCCTAATAACACCTGAGAAGATGGGGTATTGAGAAGACATAAGACATAATTATGGCGACTACTCATTGGCATAAAATAAACATGATCGCATACCTTATAGCTACCATCCTCGGAAGCGACAATCGTAAAAGGGTGCCAGCTTGGGTCTCCTAATAGATGCTGCCAATAAGAGCAGAGTTCTGCAGCCTTTATTTCTGCTTCTGGACCATACTCCTCTTGTAATGCTCTTCGGAAGGGTTTCACATCGATTTCTCCCTTTCTCCTTAGCGCAATGCAATGTCCCATACTGACCAAGTCTGTGAAACCCTGAATAAAGAACAATAAACCAACAATATGGATTCTCATTAATATTAGTTGTGTCGCTGCTGGTTTGTATCTCATAACAACAATGACTGGATTCCCATCATTAGTACCTGTCTGTATGCTATAGAAGGGGTTAACTAAAACTTTTAAACTGGCTAGGGCTGACAAAGGACCGGGTTTGGATCGGATCACCATATTTACAAATCCGATCCACATTCATTCATATTGGATTTTACCCGATTAGAATAGGATTATCCAGTGCATAATAGTGAGTGATAGGTTCAGTTCATCTAACCTAAGATAATCATGAATAACAATCAAAATTGGATTAATTTACAGCCTCCAATTATAAATTCATTATTTTAATCTTAACAAACACATATATATTAAATTTATAACGTTATTTAAAGTTTAGATGGTAAATAATATATTCATTATTATATTAATAATGTATATAATTTAACTTATTAGGTATAGTTGTTTAATCGGATCGGATCGAGTTTTTGTGGTCACGAAGTCGATGATCAATATCCGACCCATTTATATGGATCCTCTAGATCTTTTCCCTTAAGGTCGAATCATTCCAGATACCCTACCGACTCGGATCCAATTGCCATCCCTAAACCTTGTCTAACGCGAGCTCTCTTTTTTCCACCAAAATAAATATGGCCTCAAAGAACAAAGGAAGTCATACCTGAATCAATACTTTCCGGACTTCCAATAAGTCATCATTGCTTTGGCGCTCTTTAAGTAGTAGCACTTGGTTAAGGTCCTCCAAACTTTCAATATCTTCAAGTTTGTCCTGCAGTTCCTCGTTTAAGCTCTTAAGCTTGGTTCAGCTGTCATGTCATTTTTGACAAACAATTTGTCTTTCAAATTTTCAATTGTCATTTCCAATTTATGTTTAGCATCCAGCTCGCCTCCTAACTGAACTGTCAAAATCGAGCTTTCCTGTTTTTCAATTCGTGGAGGTTCACTTAAGCATAAGCTTCTCAAATCCAGTCTTAAAGATTTAAAGTGGCACAAGAAGAAAAAACACTCATCACCTGCAACTTTGGCTGATGCTCTCTAACTCTAGTCCGTGTGTTGGGCGTGACATGTAAGAGCTCCTCGGAAAGATTAGCTTCTTTCATAGCCTCCTGCACGTCTCTTCTAATTACTTAGAATGTTCAACATCAATCTCTCTCGCTATCGCTCGAAGGTACTTCGCTCGATCCAACACATATAAATGGATTTCGCGAAAACAATACTTCACCTGCTGTTTCTTTCGAAGATCTTTAATCGTATTTTCCAATTGCTGTTTAAGTTCTATTTTCCTTTCTAGCTCAATAATCATATGTAGTGAATCCAGTTTTTCCCTCTGCGAGCATATTTAATTAAACTAGTTAATACTTTACGAAAGAAATAAAATGAATCTCCCAAAAGTTTTGTTTTTCTGATACCAAACGAGGTATACCTTCTGCTCTGCAATGAGCTGTAGGACATTCTCATCTTCATCATTGGAAATCATATTAATTGCAGGAAAACCTGGCCTATCCTAAATAAGAAAACGTAAGAAAAAGAAAAAAAATGCAGACAGTTACATGGACAAGGAGAAATATTAATACGGAAGTACTCACATATATGCTCAGAATGCATACCTTCAAATGTAGGGAAGTAGCGGCCATACTTGTTTTTGCTCAAATAAGATACATGATTCTAACTAAACAGAGTAACCACATCAAAACTCTGGGAGGTTCGTTCCCTTAGGGTTCATTTAACACAGAATTTAATTCCTTATATTAGCATGATATATCTCTTGAATCGAATTTTAATCTTATTTCTTCTTCCATATTCCAAGACTAACACACCCTATATATTGAGGAATGTAATGCTTCTTGGATTGCACCCATTTTCTCTTATTTCCTTTTCCCCATTCGAAGACTAACATGCTCTGTTTAGGCTGTCGTCTGCCTCACAAATCTTAATTTCATTTCCCTCTCTATCCGGCCTACAGGCATTTTCAGCAGCTCGACAGTATTTTTAGTCTCTTTGATCGTTCATGTGTGATCGTTAGAAATCAATTATCCT
This sequence comes from Linanthus parryae, assembly GCA_023055425.1. Classification (NCBI taxonomy): domain Eukaryota; kingdom Viridiplantae; phylum Streptophyta; class Magnoliopsida; order Ericales; family Polemoniaceae; genus Linanthus; species Linanthus parryae. Next base: position 96,941,362 of record JALGPY010000004.1, on the reverse strand, counting down.
TGTTACAACAAGTTGTTGTGATGATTAGACAGTTTTGACAATTCTCCCTCAGTTTAACTTGAAACAATTGAGAAAGACAGTGTAGTCCAGTAATACATTTTAAAAGTCAAACTTTAAACATATGGAAGATTAATTTTGTTCAGTGTTGGAATATAATATCTAAGTGGTGGTCAGGGGTCTCCTACATTGGTTTAATTACTTGACAACGTTGTTCATATGGAGCGGATATAATTAAGGAACATACATCCATTTTTAGAAGGAAAAAATGCTATGAAAACTTTGTGCAAACCATTTTAAGACTTGGGATTGAGAGTTAGCCCAAACGGAGAAATTTTAAATTAACAAATTCAATAAAAGATACAAAAATTACAGAGCAGTGATCGATATTTTACAACAAAGCAACTCTAAAGGGTGAAAGCAGCTTACACACCAAGTCTTTCTACCTCCTCGAGCCTCAATCTCCTTTCTTAATGTATTTTTAGCTACTAAAAGCATGTAGTATTGTTTGGCTTCAACTGAGAAGATGGATCATCCAATAAATCTTTACTAGTCTCCTTTATATAGAAGGACCTTCTTGTTTGACTTCCTTATTTCCTTTGTTTCAAAAAATAAAAATCCTTATCGAAAGTAGGACTAGTCATTTATTACATGACCAACTTTTAATTTCACTTCCCATATAGGGTCTTCCATTGGTTGTAGGCGAGAGATAAAATTAAAAAAAATTCAACAGTCATATATTAAAACATATGAAGTGATTTACAAGGCTGGCAAATATAGAGGGAAGCATAGCAGTCCTCTATATAGAAAAAACTAAAGTTCATCCATTTTTCTCCACCCTTAATATTAGTGTCTATGTGGGGTTCTGCAACTGGTTGTTAGATTTTAGAAAGACATCAAAATAAATGATTATCAACAATCATATCGTGACACATAAGAGGTGAACTAAAAGGGTGACAAATATAAGGCGAAGCTTATAAGCCCATTTTATGGATAATGATAAAGTTCACCCATATTCCTTCACCATTTAACCTTACCGCCCGTGTGGGGACCTACCATTGATAGTACAATTTTAAAAGAGATCAAAAAAAATAATTATAAACACTAATGAAATAGAAAGTTTCTTTGAAACTTTAATTATCTTTCTATCTTGTTGTCAATTCGCCGGATAAAGACTTGGATCTAGAGTAGTTGATTGTATAAGTTAAAAATGATGTGAGCTTCTTTTGTACTCATTAGTATGCTATTTGGTTCCATTTTTATTGAACCTTTGTAATCTTTATCTTGTCATCACAAGAATATCAGTTCTTTCCTAAAAAAATAATAGTTCTGCGTGTTATTCCCAAATTAAAGTAAGAGCTCAAGTTTAGTTATTTCAATATGATTGCAGCTTCTTTCCCTTCTGATTGACCAAACCAACTTCTTCACCTCTTCATCTAAGAATCTTTACATTTCTAGTTCACAAGGAAGCTGACATGAACATTTGTTAGATAGAGCCTTGCAACACAATCGCATGGGGCTATATCCTGAAAATAAAAATAACATATCAAATCAAACATGATCACTAAATTAAATACCAGCCGTGAACAATTTAATCTTTCCTTGTGGGTGTGTTGTGAACATGTCAGAATGGGAAGGTCGAGAGTACATGACACTTGCAGAAAATATTTCAACTTTATCATCAAAATACCAACATGGGCATAGTAAATTGGCTAAATTGCATCGGTGGTACCCACAATTTGTTTTTTTTAGATTTGTACCCAAAGTTTCAATTGCAACATCCGCGAAACCCATACATTCAGTATGTTGCATTAATGGTACCCAGCGTTAACTTTCCATCCGTTTGTTGGATGAAAATTTGCAACAAGACTAGCACGCCCCTAATTCTCACCTCTATAATTTTGTATATAGTTTGTATAGAAAACTGAATATATTTTTATTTATTTACATATATATATGTAATGTATATGAATTATTTGTCATATTAATAGATAAAATTTTAAATATTGTTACTCACAAGTCTAAATTTTATAAAATATCAATTATATTAAATTTAATTTAATTTTATTAAATTTAATTTAATTTTATTAAATTTAATTATATTTAATTATTTATTTTTAATTATTTACTTGTCATATTATAATAATAAATTTACTATAACTTTTTTCATCGATACTTTTTAGTAAAAATATGTAGTTATTTTTTATTTTATTTTTAAAATATATGATACTATTTAATATATATATATAGGTAAATAATTAAATTTTAAATATTAATGTTATGCAAAATTTAAAATTTGTAAGTAAAATTTTCAACTTTATAAAAAAATTGAATGCAAGTGAGGGCTACACTATGGTGGAAAGTTAATAGAAGGTACCATCGTGGCACAAAAGTGAAAGTATGGGTATCGTCAATGTTGCAATTGAAATTATAGGTATCAAATCCACTCAAAATCTAAACAATGGGTACCGCCGATGCAATTTAGCATAGTATATTACATCATTCACATCAGACAGATGTTGAAAAACTAGTAGATGGTGGTCATGGGAAAATATAGCAGATGCTTAAGTTCCTAAAATATCTAAATTTCCATATTCAAAGTGATATAGGTTATGAAATATTGGGCTAGTTTACTGGTGAATATCCACCACATATTGTAAGCCCATTTATATTATTATTAGTCATTTAGCCCACCCTAATGCCTATATAAGGAGGCTTAGGGTTGAAGAATAATACACATATAAACACTATTATCTCCCTACATCTTGTCTCTCTCTTTATTTCTTGTCTCTCAATTCTCGTTTCACAACACGTTATCAGCACGATTGCCTTGGTGAGAGATTCGAAGATCCAAACACAAAGAGCCAAAACAAAAAGGTAAAACATAGCTTACTTTCTCACTCGTATTTGTACATGAAAGGAGGAAGAGATTTTCCTATTTTATGGCAGAGAAGTTTCTTCTATGATCCTTGAGATTTTTCCGTATACACGTAGCTCTAGTATGTTTGACTATAAATTGGTTTTAGAATCACTTGCACTAGTGAAACCCTACATAGGTAGTAGGTGTACTACTTTTGGTACTAGAAGAGTGTCCTCTTTCATTCCGTTTCCTATAAACGGGTTAAAAAATCTATTTTTTAAACTTACCCCAACCAAAATCTAACCCTCTAAATGACAAAAACAATGAATCTTAGCTGTAGCATTTGGTCTAATTATGGCGGCTGTTAGGTTTCACATATATTTATAAGGAAACAGAATTTTATTAGGTTTCTACAACTGTTTTTGCTCCCTAATAAATTGCCGAATAAAATAAAGACCCTTCTAGTCTTTGCTCTCGTCCAGCTTTCACAAAAACATAGACATTTATTTTTTATTATTGTGGTGAGGGCACTATATGATCGATACGCACGCCATAACAGAGTTGTTGGGATAACAGAGTTCGTCAAATTCGGTAGTTTCAATACACTAAGTTATTTATTTCATTATTTATTAAATCCTTAAAAAGAGGTTTCACATTGATAGTCTTAACTTAGGCTGAACTTTGGGTATGCTTAGAAAAATTTGTATTCCATACCCGAAGCTATGGATTATACGAAAGTTTGATTGTAATCTGAAGTTACGGCAATTTTTTTATGACCTGAAGTCATAAAATATTTTGTTTAATCTCTAGAGAGATGTTTTACGAATATCGCATTTATTCCAGCCCTTGGAGAGGATTTATAGTGGCTATTGATATTCTCATAATCCATAGTTATAACATTACATCACTCATAACCTGTAGTTATGACTTTCATAACCTGAAGTTATGATAACATATAATTAGCGATATCCTAAAGATATTGCTACAATTTAAATAATGATCAACCCTCCTGAAGAGGATTTATAGTGGCTATTGATATTCTGATATATAGCCATAGTCGCTATTGATACTTCTATCTAGCGATGCAATTTGAACTAGAAGTACAAATTACATGCAGTTTCTCATAACCTGAAGTTATGAAATTTATAAGAATATTTATCTCCTGAAGAGATGTCCACAAATTCTACAATTGATCAGCCCTTCTAAAGATGCTGAATTGCGTTTTTGAAAGTCAATTTTATTATTCAGTTCCTTTTACACGTTATTCTTTTTATCAAAGTAGAACATTCAGAAGATGTTTTTAGTCCATGAAGGTTTTTTGGATAAACACATTATATGCACAAAAAGTTATTTTCATACAAGAACTTATGGAAACATAATATTTTCACATGGAGTTATAAAATAATATCAAATATCTCCCTGAAGAGAGAATCTACAACCACTCATTTTTTAATAAAAATGATCGACGTTTAAGTCTCTTTTTGGGTTTCTTGGAAGAAACTTTGATTAGAGAACTATAGCGTCCAAGAGATTCCTTATTGTCAATGCTTTTATTTAAATTTGAGGATTGGTTTCTACAAATTACGTATGAGACAAATCGATGCCTGAATCATCTACAAAGTATCATCATGGTTAGGATCATATAGCTCACACCATGAGGGGGAGAATGGGTACTATTGCATCACGTGAGCCAAAATATCATTGTTTCTACGGGTATGTTCTAATTCAAAATACCAACAAAATGGATAGCTTCTCAACTAATGGGTATCGGTTTGGACATACACTTTAAGCATAAAATGGTTGCTTGTGTAAATATGTTGATCCTCCAGAAGAGGAACATAAATATAAGCATCCAAAATAAGTTGGGATATTGATATATTACTCTACAAGATGGGAACACAAGATTATGAGGAAAATCTTGAAAAGTTATCATTAATATGGATCAAAGCCAAAGTTGGTAGTTGAATAGCCCTGGAAGAGGCTCATAGCCCTGGAAGTAGCTAAATATACTACATATGATCCTACAAATTAATGATTATTATACTAAGCGCTTTAAGAATAATAACGGTTAAAGGAAAAAAGTGTTAACTAGATAATTAATGGCCAAAAACAACGTCAACACACGCATAACAATGTCGGGTTACATAATTATGTAGAGCATAACGTATAGTACTCAAAGTACTAACAACCCAAAGCATAATTAAAATATATGCGAATACTACATATTCGTTGTTAAGCGTGGGATCCATGTAGATATTACAAATCCGCTACTAAGCGTGGGATATATATCCGCTTTAAGTGTGGGACTTACGTTTGAGTTTATGTCCACTTTAAGCGTGGGACTCATAAATGAGAACATGATATGGTATTCATGATGAATTCTCATAAACATGATCATCTCGTGGTGATGATGATGATAATGTATTAGTCTCGTGGACTAAGGAACAACAAAAGATGGGTTGAAATGTAACTAGTTACAATACAATCGTACGAATCACAAATTTGTGAAATTTGATGGAGGTTGGTTCGCATGAGAAATAATATTTGCCTGAAGCAAATCAAAAATGTACACTCGCGAGTTGTTATAGGTGCATATGCATTTTACTTAGTTCGATTATTATCGAATATTGTTAGATTTTTGTATTGCAATTGATTTGTTTGTCAGGTACAAAGGTGTTAGAAAGACGAGGAGATATAATCCAAATGTGGCACTCTTTTTTCTTCGCTACAATTTTTTTTGTCCCACTGGGTTTTTCCAAACAAGGTTTCAACAAGGCTGCAGAGATTATTCAGATGCGTTCCAGAAGAATGTCATCTCCGATGTTGAGCATATAGAATTCACCGATGTACTCTTTTTCCTTAGTCATTGATTTTTCCCACTGGATTTTTCATGATAAGGGTTTAACGAGGCATCATAGTCGTGAATATTCAACGGGGAGTGTTATGAAATATTAGACTAGTTTATTGGTGAATATCCACCACATATTGGAAGCCCATTTGTATTGTTATTAGTCCATTAGCCCACCCTAATGCCTATATAAGGAGGCTTAGGGTTGGTGAATAATACACATCTCAACACTATTATCTCCTTACATCTTGTCTCTCTCTTTATTTCTTGTCTCTCAATTCTCGTTTCACAACACTATAAATAATTAATCGTTGAATCTCCACTCCAGAGAAATCTATATATATATATATATATATATATATATATATATATATATAAGCATAGAAGTCCTCTGGTTTAACCTCGATCTGCCATTTGTCATTCATTATTTCTCTTGGTGGAGACATGTGTGCGCTTATTTGGACCATCCAACAAATAATAATAATAAACCTATCACAATATGAAAATTCAAATACAACGTGGCAAATGAGTCATCCATAACCCCCAAATTAAGAGATAGTAAATCACTTATTAATTACCAACATAAATAACCACCATCATGCTTTTCTTAACATGAGTTATGAGTTTTTTATCTTTGGATTCTAACACTTCTACAAATGAAAAAAAAAGTTTTCTTTTTGAAAACAAACTATAACCGTCAAATGTTAAATAAACATTAATGTCCAAGGCTCTAAGCATTATTTGGTGAGCTATAGTAGTTTTTTAGGAAAATAGTAGCTATTATATATTCTATTAGGTGTATAACTTTAGTTCAAATTCAAACACATGCTGAAATGAGAAAAAAAAAATGCCATTTTTTAGGGAAGAGAAAAAAACAAATTTGAATTAATGGTGGTGTTGAATGCCTCAATCATCATTTACAATAATATGATTATATATTGTATCGCTACAATTTTTCCTTCAATATTTTTCATAGTAAAACTTATAATTTACATATTGTTTTCAGATATTGTGATGTTAATTTCTCTAATTCAGATATGAGTACGGTTAGTTAACAAATGAGGAAGTTAAAATATGAAAAATGAAAGAATAAAAGATTGCATCAAATTTATATTAATTGCTTTCCTAACATCATTTTCCTACAAGTTTGAAACTAAAATGTTAACATTAATGCCACACGTAACCTTCAAATGTTACTAACGTTTTCTTATACATGTAATATTCCTAACATTTTTGTGACTTAAGTTTCTTGAGGTATATGCTTCAATTCCTTTACACATGCAACGACAAAAGAATTTGAAGCTTCTTTCTGTTTGAAAATTTCTCCACCAGGTATCTTCTTCAACTTCTATTTCATGTTCTATTCAGACTCACAAGATTTGAAGTTAGGAGCGAAATAATGAGTTCTGGCACAAATTTATGAAAAACGTGATTCTCAACTATAAATGTTCAAATATTTATTAATTTCATGCTTTTTCTCTAGGAATGATCAATATGTAACATGAGTCATCGTGGTTGTATATGTCCAGATAAAATGTATGTTTCCTGAATCATTGTCTTTTTGAGAAAAATGTTTCATGAATCATATTAATTTTGAACGAGTAAGTACATGCTAATCAGTGGATATATGACATTAATATTTGAGATGTTTTGTTAGTCATGAGATTAATTTTTGTCGTATCTAGGAAAGAAAAAGGACATAGAGGTGCAAGAAAACACTGTAATTTCAATAGTTTCTGATTATTTACGTGGAAATATATTATTCTTACTCTAAGCAAATCTATCCAAGAAAATCAGTCCCTATTTTTGTGAAAATAAAATTTTGAAAAATAAAATTTTCTCAAAAAAAATTGAAAAATAAAAGAACCTTACGAGGGTAAAGATAACACATGTTGAAAATATCACTATGAAAATTAAAACAACCTTAATGCAACATCTCTGAGCTCAAAGCATACAGCTTACTTTGAGCATCAAATTATAAATCTTCTGAGTATTAATGCAATTACACCCTTGGTTAGTGAGACCTCTCTTGAACGAAGACATAATAAATCAAATCGACGCTCCTTTTTCGGATAGAAGGAGAGGATATTAAAATACCCATCAACTATAAAATTCCAAACATAATCTTAATTTAAATTACACACTTGAGACTTGAAAACACCTGTGAATCACATGATCACGCTTATGCTGGACTACATAGGGGACCTTTGGAGAAAATAAATGATTCGGCTCTCTATAATATATTTGAACACATAATTCAACCCGAATTAAATTCAAAACTATTTATTAATTTCAGTATACTTAAAATTATAAATGTATTGCGACATTTATTCTCATAATTATGTATGAGCTCATGTTATTAATATTAGATAACTCCCCACGTTAATGCCGGTCTACTCTACTGACAATTTTGATCTCATCAACATCTTATGTATTCCCTGATCTAGATCGCTCAACCATTATTCGCTATGTCTGGTTACAAATAACCAGCTGTCCAAACTTGGTATAAGAAAAACCTAGTGAGCTCCCAGGAAGGTACATCATTCTCATACGATACGTGGATTCCATGATTCGTTTAGCTTCCACCAAATCATAAGAGTCATTATCCAATTTACCAGGATTATTGACTCGCATTTGAATCTCACCCAATATATTAAAATAATGATTAATCAATATTATGTCCACGTAAAAAATTATAGATTAAGATTTTCCAATATTACCAATAATAATGAACTATTATATTATCTCACTTCGGCCAGTCCGAAATAATTATATTTCGTATGGCGGTCCTGTTCAACATATACAAAGTATGCTAGTGTAACAAGTTGAAACTATATCGTTTCCTTGACTGAGATGTGTCACTATAAAGTTAGACTACATTCGTTACGATGGTTTGTCCAAAATCATGTAGATTGTGAACCCTTACTTATATTCGATAAATAACTGACAATCAATCTCGCGCATGCTCTAACTCGTCTGCATGCCCGATTGTCTTAGATATAGAACATTGGATATAGAACATTGGACTTCGTAATGCATATTTATATGTAAAATAATAAATAGCATTTGCATACTCACGTGTTTGCTAAATTAAGACGTAAATATTTACTTTATTAAGAATATTAATTCAACCATAAAATATGGCTTTCTGAATACAATTCCCAACATTTCTAATTAAAATAAATTGAAAGCATTCTGGTATAAATCAAGTATTATATAGTGATATGTTTTAATGATAACTATAGATTTGGCAAAAAAAAAACGATTTACCCCCACAAACTTTCAATTTGTTGTCAAAATCAATCTCGAAGTACTAGTTTGGTCAATTTTAACCCTATACTTCAATTCTGTCGGCGATTATAGGATTCCGTTTATTTTAGACCTTAAGTCATTATTTCTATAAACATTTCAGAGTTTTTAGAATTAACAAATATTAATATGGAAATATTTAATAATCAATATGCGAGTTTACCATTTTTGACTTTATGACCTAGTAAACCCTATTAGACTCCTGGCAACCATCATTGGTTTAAAGACGACGTTTGAGCAGTCTAAGTAAGAGACGGAGATTCACATATTCACATATTGAGAGATCAATAAAATCCTAGACCTTCCAAGATGGATTCACTATAGAACTAGTACGAAGAACGAACGCAGTCACAAGCACGAAGAACACACTCATATAAGGGCGGCAGAGGAAAAAAAGGGGAGAGGCCAAAAAGGACATACTACACCGGTGAAAAACTTATTTTCCTCCTATTGTGAAATCTTACTATTCAAAAATTAGCAAATACATGGGGGTGTTGTAAATGCAACAAGGTTGTTGGTGCATTAAAAATTGCCCAAGAGTACAAAATCTGATATTTAGTAGAGCCATATTTTTACTCTTGTTGCTAAGTTGTCTTGTGATGCCAATGCATGAAAATGTTAAAGGATTTTAAAACAGCATCCATAATCTTAGTTTAATGTGGAGTTTCATAATATGTCATATTTAAATTACATCCAAGCTTGTAATTTGATTACGTTTATAGGCATGTAATCTCGAAACTATTCACTCATGTAATGTCTGTGTGAGTCTTAAAGCCTTAAAATATGGCTTATATAATATTTAGAACTTCTCAATATTAGGGTTTTCTGTTGTGTTTTATGTGGACAGGGGTGTAACGGAAAATTTTAATAAGCGTTTGTGCATTAAGTGAGCTTGTGTATCAGGTAAATAGTAGTATTAATTATGTTGTAAATATGTATTACGGCTCTTTCTACATGTCTTTTGTTTCAGAAAGTATGGATGTTCACTTTACTGTCAGTATGCACTATAATGGTTGCATCACAACATCACAATCAGGCTTTCTACAATATTCGAATGGCGGTATTTTGAAATGCAAAGTTGATCCTGACGGATGGTCCAATGAAGAAGCCACATATTTACTGAAAGATATTGGGATACAGAAAGTTAGTCTAAGTGTTTTATTCAGTGGCTGGAGTAAAATTTGATGAGGGATTAAGGGATTCTAAAGATGACAACGATGCACTGAAGATTTGTAATTTTGCGTCTAAAGGTTATGGCATCCATGTGTATGTTACTCAGAAAAAAGCTCGGCAAAATCAGCATGTTCCCATTGCTGAAAGTGTGTTCAATGTAAGAAATACCCCTCTTGTGAGAAACATAGTCGAAGTAAATGTGTGTATAGCTGATGCTGACAATTTAGGTCGGAGTGCTAAGTTAAATGATGAGTTTAATGGTAGACTAGGAGCTACCTGGTTCAAGATTTAGGAATTATCAAGATGAAGGGGTAGAGGTAAACATGCAATCAAGGCTAGATGAGAACATAATTGAACCGGATGTTGAAAATGAGAGTGATGAAGTAGAGGAAGAAGATGTTGGCAACGAAGAATTACCTGAGATGTATGATCCAGATTATGTCGATCCTAGTGGGGAGGGTTTGTGGGGCATCTTTGTGCAGGACCAAGAAATGATTACCGTAAAAGTGGACAGCGGCATGGAAAATTTGAATTCATCAACAACCAAAGCGAAGTGTAGTGTAGGATTTCAGCCTAACAACCACACCGAGTATGGTCAAGCACCCGAGTACACTACTGCTCCAATGAGCTTATTTGGGCAAGACGTAGATGACATTTGAGATAGTTATGGTGGTGAACCACAAGAGACGTATGTAGACACTGGAAGTTTAAATGAGACAAAAGTGTAAATGAGACAAAAAAGGAGGAGGCACTGCCTAAGAAGAAAAAGTATGTTGAGTTCAGGAGGCAGAAAGACATGAGCAACCCCGTGTTCATTACGGGGTTGATTTATAAAGATCATAAAGAGTTCAAAGAAGCTATGAAAAACTACGAGATATACAATAACTATAATTTGACGGCGAAAAAGCAAGAATCCAAAAAGGTTTTGTACACATGTGTTCCCACTTGTCCCTGGAAGCTGTATGCAAGTTGGAATAAGGAAATAAATGCATTACATGGTGAAAACATTTAATAATATTCATAATTATAGTAAAGCATATCATTCGAGCATGGTTGGTAGTAAGTGGGTTGCTGTTAAGATGATGGATAAGATAAGGAGAGATCCACAGTAAAAGATCAGTGAGATAATTGAAGACATAAAAGAACATTATGAGGTTGAAATCAGTGTGAGCAAGGCCACTAGGGCTAGAAAATTTGCAAGAATGTTGGGGATTGAGAGTTTTGAGGAAGAATATAGTAGAGTAAGAGCTATGGGTACGAATTGCTAAGAACAAATCTGGGGTCAACAGTGAAATATGGTTTAGGAAGCCCAGATTTGTACTTTAAAAGAATGTACATGTGTCTTGCTGCTTGCAAAAGGTGTTTAAATCACATTATAGGCCGGTGATTTCTGTGGATGCTTGTCATTTGAGAGGGCCTATCTCTGGTAAACTTCTATCCGATGTGGGGATAGACGCAAATGATGGAATGTACCAGATCGCATTTGCTGTGGTTGAGGGTGAAACTAAGTAGACTTGGAAATGGTTATTCAACAACCTAATACAAGATATTGGATCCGCTCATGAGCATGGTTGGATTTTTATTCCCATCAACAGAAGGTTCGTGAAGTTAATTATAACGATTGTTGTTGTTAATTTCAGCATTTTTTGTTTCCTGACATGTTTTAATGAATTTTATCTCTTTTCTTGGGAGCGTTTGATGCCTGCATTGGCTGATGTATTCCCAGGTGAACGACAAAGGCTATGCCTTAGGCACTTGTATGCTAACTTCAAGAAAAAATATCTAGGGCTGGCCTTGAAGGAATTAAGGCGGCAAGGGAAACTACACAAGTGGGATTTGAGAAGAAAATGACGGAGATCAAGTTGCTGGATTGGAAAGCTGAGCAATATTTGCGAGGTATTAACCCAAAATACTGGTTTAAGCACACTTTTGCCGCATACGCGAAGTGTGATATGTTGCTAAACAATCTTGTTGAATGTTCCAATTCTAAAATTATCAAAGCTAGAAATAAGCATGTGATTACGTGTCTTGAGACAATAAGGAGGTACATAATGAGTCGAATAAATATGAATAGAGATGCAATGGTAACGTACAATGGCCCAATATGTCCAAGGATACAAGCCAAGCTAGAGACTAACAAGAAAGAGTCGTTAAAATGGATATCTCGGTGGAATGGCCTGGATAAATATGAAGTGTCCAGAGGAAAACTAGTTTATGTAGTTGATATGAAGAAGAAGAAGAAGAAGACATGTAGATGCTATAAATGGGACATCACTGGGATTCCATGTGAGCATGCTTGCTCTGCTATTTTCAAGATGAATGAGCTATGTGAGAACTATGTTGATCCTTATCTGAGTAAGGAGGCCTTCTTGAGAACTTACTCCATGTATGTTGAGCCTGTGAACGGGGATGAGTTTTGGCCAAGTGCTTGAGGACTTCCAATTCTTCCGCCGAAGTTTAGAGTCCGACCGGGTAGGCTGAGGCTTGGAAAGAGGAAAAGAGATAATGATGAGCCATCAGACCCCACCAAGTTATCAAGGAAGCACACAAAGATACTATGTAGTAAATGTAGCAAGGGTGGGCATAACAAAAGACATGCAAGTTGCAACATCCAACCAACCATGAGGTATGTGTATTGGGTTTATTTCATAAAATATGTTGTTTATTAATCCTTTTTGGAGCTATAATAACGAATTTTACTGATGTTGCAGGAGGACTATGGTAATAATACAGATGCACAGGTTGATGCCAACAATGTAATTAAGAAGGTCTATAAACTCTACAACTTGTAGCTTCATGCACAAAGACTAAGTTATATCAAACAAGATCAGTCAAGTTGTATGACAATATTCATCATTTTTATGCAGGCTGGAAGCAACAAAAGGGCACTTTGTATGGGCTATAGGGTACCAATCGATAACCAACAGCGCAGAGTGACGAGAGTCAGCAAAGAAGACACGATCACTGCTAGAAACAGCAGTCAAGTACAACAATATCACGAAAGTGGAAGTACAAATTTGTTGAAAACTAATAAACTTTCTAGATAATTGTAGAAAGTAACTAATAGTAATTATCTAGAAGTAATGGGCTATGGAGGAATGCCCTAGAAATAATTTTGTAATATCTAGAAGTGTTGGGCTAAACTAGAATAGCCTAGAAATATCTGTGTATTAACTATAATGTTAGGGGGCTTGTTGTAGTATAGTCCAGAACCAAGGTCTAGATAGAAAATATAGAAAATTCTAGAGAAACTTGGTGGATTCCTCCACCATCCTATGTAGTCCTATAAATAGGACAAGATGTACTATGTTTCTACAATGAATCAACTAATGAAGAGGTTCTCTCCTCCATCACAAGTGCACTACTCTCTACTCTACAACACCACTACTCCTCTCTTCTAAACACTTCAACTTTACACTACAATCCATATTAGTCCCTCTCCACCAAACACCAACCTACACACTTCCGCACCACTCCTCTCCTACAACAACAAACACCAACATCATCACCCCCTAAAAACCAACAAAATTTGAATCAAGTGGGAGACTCCCAAGTATCATCGCAAGGAAGTATGAGAAGAAGTGAGCCAACAACTGTCAAATGGTATGGTGGGCACATGAACATATGACACAATTATGAAGGACAAGGGCATCTTTTTCTTATCCGAGTTGAATTTTTGATTAATAGTTTAGAGGCAATTCTGTTTATCATTTGATACCATATTAGACCGACTGGTGTATTGTTTAAAATTTGGAAGACATGAACTTTATAGAATCCAGTGATTTATTTTAGTGAGTGATTTGTGAATCCGTTGATTTGTTTTGTTGCTGGCTGAAAACAAGTCTGGGTTGAATATATAGAGCTGGGAAGAAAATACAGAGTCTCTGCTTTTGATTCTTCGATTGTTTTGGTCCTGAATTGCAATTGTTAATCCAACATCTGGACTTCCATCTATGTACTTGGCTGTGCCAAAAATCTTTCTGTTTCACTTAGAGAAGCTTTCTTTTGTTCCTTGTGGATTTCATTATTTAAGGGCTTAAGGTTATAAAGAAACAAAACAAGTATTAGACGGCCTTCTGCATATATGAACATTGATGTACATTGTTTTTTTTTCCTATTGAGTTTTAATATTACTATACCTAATTAATATTAAGTAGAAATATTTTTTTAATTGTAATATATTTTTCTTAATAAATAAGGAAGAGTTTATGGCTAATTGTTATTGATCTTCAATTAGAGTTTTATTCATTTTCAAATTATATATTTTATAAATTAAACTTTAATTGAAAATATTTGATATTTGATATGAATAATTAATATTGTAGTTGAAGGGGTGTATAGTAGGTACAAGTACAGGATCAATGCTCTAGAGGGGGGGGGGGGGAATAGAGTATGCCAACTTTTGCTAAACTTGCAAGAAGAGTGTTTCAAAAAGAATTCTAATGAGTGAAGAGTGATTCAAGACCTTGAAATGAGTTTCAGGCCCTTGGAATGAAAAAAATGAAAGTATAAAAGAATAAGTATATTTTAAGGCTTGAAATGAGTTTCAAACCCTTGAAATGAAACTGTTTTGAATGCTGCAAAAGAACTAAGTGTTGAACTGAAAGGTAAATGAAAGAAACACAGGATATATAGAGTTCAGTCCACTTGAACCTACGTCTCTACCTCAGGGATCTTCTGCTTGCAGAATTTTCAACTCAATTCTTATTAATCAACAACTAATCCCTAGATCTCAAGCACAGAGAGATGCCTTACTCTGTTACAGCTTGTGGTTCTCAATAACCTATCTAGTACCTGCTCTAGCATCTGACTAGGAATTCTATATTGTTCACTTTAAATAATCCTTGAGAGTAAGAACTAGAAGTATTCTCAAAATAATATACAAATGAAGTTTAGAAGAGAAGAACACTAGAACTGAATCTGCAGTGAGTATGCAGTGTTCTTCATATGCTTTGATTGTGAAGATGAATCTGCTTTTTTGCTGCTTGTCAATCCCTGAATGTTTTTGAGTGTCTCTGTTAATTGTCACGTTGCATAGCTTCAACTTTTCATCTTTTATAGAGCAGTTTGAAATGCTGATCTTCAGGATCTTCTCATAACAAACTTCCCTATTTTGTACCTTCAACTTTGATTTCTCTAACAGCTTCTCCAACAGATAGTTGATCAGTATCTTCAATGATACTGATTTGATATTGAATAAACATATGTTAGGAAACTTCCAAACACAGCATGATTGATTACAGAATCAAATCATCACATAATTTCTTTTCCTGCAAAACTTAGTTTAGGAAATAGATCCTGTAAAATAGGAAACAAAATTTCCCTGCAAAACTAAGTCAAACAGATGGATTGAATATTGTAAAATGTGTCAAAAATACTTTATCATTCATCATCAAGTATCAACTAATCAAGCACAGGGGTTTAGGAGTTGAATCAAGATCAGAAATTCCCCCTTAGTTCATGCATATAAAGCATAGTCAGTTTCAAGGCCTTGGAATAGACTATCTTAAGCCTTTGAAACCGAGTTGAACTTACAATCTCCCCCTTAATGAAATAAAAAACCACAATCTATTTGATATTATGTCTGCAAAAAAATACTCATCACCATGTAGTGTCAATTATAGCACATGATGTCCAAAAAAAGTCCAACTTATTTACTTATTGAAAATAGCACATAACATCAAAGTTCAGATAATTCTACTGAACAAAAACCAGGTCATTCCTAGTAAGAAAATAAATAAAAAATAAAAACCTCAATTTCTCCCCCCTTTTTGACTTTCATCAAAAAGAATGAGAAGATGTTGGATAAGAGTTTTTGTAAAGATTTGAAATACTGTTTGAAAAGATAGAATTTTCGAGACTTTGAAAAGGATTTCAAGGCCTTGAAAAGGAAAAGAAAGAGTAGGCAAGAGTTAAGGGGTTGGGTCTTCATATCCTTGCTGCTCTGCATCTTCTTCCTGACTATTTTCCTCATCATCATCAACCTGTTCTTCTTCTTGTTGAGCCACATCAACTTCCTCAATGATTGAGCTTATGGTCTTGATCACATTGTTGAACAGGAAGGTTAACCCTTGTAATGCATTCCTTCAATGTTTCAGTTTCTTCTTTACAAACAACATTTTCTTAATCACTGAAGAATTTTTCTTATGATCTTTTCTTCCAGATTCCATGCTAGATTTTGACTCAGCTTCTTGAAGTTCTTTCTCCTTTCTTCCCTTTCTTGATATTGGAATGTTAAAGCTGTAGATAAAGCTCTCCTTGCTGGAAAATACTGGAGATTGATCAAGAACAAGGACAAATCTTGTGTAAGGACCTCTATGGCAAATATAATAATGGCTCCTGTGGGGGAGGGGGGGGGGGGGGGGTTGATAACGCCTTTTGCATATGCCACGTCAGTAGGTGTCCAAAAATTGCCCTGATTTATTGTTTCTAATTTCTTCATAATCTTTAGACCGAGATTTTTTATACCGTGTCTCCATCCATGTCATTTTATGTTCAACCTTTTGTACAATTTTTTTGTTCACCTAGACTGCTACAAAAATTCTTGTTCATTTATTCTTCGGCGTAGGATTTCCTTTTTTTGTGGGAACCCGTAGCTACAAGTCTTCGGGTGCACAATAAGTAAACCCTGCTTTAATTTAGAAATCACACTAAAAAAGTAAACTAGCATGCGCAAGCCTTGATTGACAAGTCCCAACTAAGAACATCAATACATATCGGGCTCCTTGGATTCCTCAAATTTCATATCCCAAACCTCAAGGAAAACATCCAGACTCCGCAACCCAAAGGGTGACAGTGGTATCTCTTATTAACTAACCAAGGTGGGTTGGGCAAAGTGGTGGACGAATCCGGAACGTTGGATGCTGTTTAGTGCTCATTTGCAGCTGGAACCATCCAGAACACCAGGGTCCCAACCTGATCCTTCCTTACAGAATATACCAATTGCTTGTGAACTAGCCAAGTCTAATATGACTTCCTACTTGTGTGAGCTCGCCAGCATTCTGACTCGTATTGCATTAATAAATAAAAAATAGCACTGGCAAATTGCCTTTTGTCAAACTCTCGATCCGGTTCTTACGATCCTACGATTTTACGATCCTTGGAGGCATAGCCGATCCCGATACCATGTAAACTCCCAAAATCATAGGATCTCATTTAGAATCCCGATTCTAATAGTGGAATCCTAGAATCTCATACGATTTTACGATCTCAACAACTCTTCAAAGGGACCTTTTCAATATTCGCAAGACATAATGGTTTTGAAGTTTATTGGAATCTTGTTTCTTTAGGTGCTATGAACCTGACCCGGGATGCTTTATGCTACGAACCCATAGATTAAGAGTTTACACCATATATTAATCACTTTCTACTAGAGACAAGGAGCATAAATCGCTTTACTTAGTTTTTCCCCATGTTTTTAGATCATACCTACAGTCTGAAATATTTTCTCTTAATACTATCAACATTGTGATCAACTCATCTTTGATCAAACACGTCCTTTTGGTTTGTGATTTACACTTTCAGCCTATCAAATTTGTGTTAAAAGGAAATGTGAGGTTCCAAGTAAATGAATTCATTTGTTTCTTTTTTTCTTTTTTATTTCTTCTTTTTCTTTTTGGTAAAATAACAATGAGGAACAATGTTTGAGTAGTTATGGCATTAAAATCTACTAATTCTTAGATAATTGCCGAATCATACGATTCTCCATGGTATATTAAGTATTGAGTTTATATATTACCATTTTTATGACATCAAGAACCTCAAAATAAGTCAGTAAGAAGAAACGGGATTAATAAGAAACTAAAAACTACGTTTTGGTAGGATCTTACGATCCCGATCCGATCCTACGATCGACGATCCTGTGGTGCACTCTACAATCCTACGTAGGATCCCGAACTTGAAAACCTTGCTGGCAACACAGAATATCAATCTCTTGGTAGCCAATGCTCCTCACTTATCCTCCATCTTCTCCTGTGGAATTAATCCATTGGTGATGTTGCAAGAAATTTCCTTTCTTTCGTTGTCAAAAGCAGCTTATAATTCATAATAGCCAGAGAACTATGTATCTTTATTAGTGTTTCAATCCAAAACATTAACAATCATCTTCACCAAATACTGCTACTTAGTGATATTCAAAATCATACATCAGGTGGTGTTACAACCAGTTTAGGCAAAAGTAACTATGATTTCGGTACCTGCGCTACAAATTTCCTTCACACTGATCCCACGAAATAGAAAGTAACGGCTGTCCAGACAACCAATGAAGGTAGGATCTGTTAGAAGCCAAAGTTAACCTCAGCATCTTTTGCGCTTCAGCATCTTCAAATGATTAAGCATACAAGAAATGGCTTCCTTATTTGTGGCCTTTCTGTTCTCCTTGAAGTTCCATATCTCAGACACCAAGTACCGACCACTTGGATTATACTCATTCATTTCTTTCAGAGCAGTTATGACAGCTTCATAAATCTCAGCTCCCCATTTCTTTAGAAGTTCCACAAACTCATCGGCCTCATTTACCATTTCCTAATAACACCAGAGAAGATGTGGTATTGAGCAGTCATAAGACATAATTATGGCGACTATTCATTGGCATAAAATAGGAAACATGATCGCATACCTTATAACTACCATCCTCAGAAGCGACAACCATAAAAGGGTGCCAGCTTGGGTCTCCTACTAGCCGCTGCCAATAAGAGCAGAGTTCTGCAGCCTTTATCTCCGCTTCTGGACCAAATTCCTCTTGTAATGCTCTTCGAAAGGGCCTTATATCGATTTCACCCATTCTTCTTAGTCCAATGCAATGTCCCCCACTGACCAAGTCTGCGAAACCCTGAATACAGAACAAGAAACGAATAGTAAGGATTCTCAGTAATACTAGTTGTGTCGCTTCTGGTTTGTATCTCAAAACAATAGTGAATGGATTCCCACATTCCTGTGGTATAGGAGGGGTTAACTGAAACTTTTAACTTGCTAGGAATGACCAGCGCCGGAGCCAGGAAATCTAACCAGCCGGGGCAAAACATGATTTTTTATGATCGACGGGAAATTTTAATTCCAGCCGGGGGGGATGCGTTTATGTATTTTTTTAAGGTTCTACGTGTAAAAAACTGTAATTAGAGGGGTACTAGTGAAGTTTTCAAAAAATCATGAGTCGAAATTGCCACCCATTGTCCTTAAGTGCTCCGCCCCTGGGGATGGCAACTGATCGGTTTGGATCAGATCACCCTATATTCAAATCATATCCACGTGGCTTCGTATTGGATTTTACCTAGTTAAATAGGACTATCCAACGGATAATAGTGATTGATATGTTCAGTTCATGTGACCTTTGATAATCATGCATAACAATCAAAATTGGATTAGTTTATACTATACAATTATAATTCATAAACTAGGCGTGACCCCGCGCCAAGGCGCGGAGAGAATCGATAAATAGCTTTCATGAAATGGAGTTAAGTCACTTATATGAATGTGAAATATGTAAAAGAAACTTGGTTTATGATTTCGAGAAAGTTGTTCAACATCATTGAAACAGTTCTTTTCAACAATTACTCCAATCAAATCACGTTTCTTTCTCTTTATGATTTTTATTATCAATGAGTGACTTTTAATTTTTTTTAATATAAAATATTTCAAATTATCCTTTTTAGTTTTTTTTAGAATATTATCTTTATAATTGTTCGTAACTGAAAGTGTACAATATTCGTTAAAGTACCAACTAATTGATGTATTGTCATGTTCTTTCTGAAAAAATTACTGATCGATAAAAATTTTTAGAAACTTGTCTAACATGAAACTTACTTAGATGAAAATTGAAAGAAAATTTGTATGAAATATTGAAACAAATTTATCATAAAAACCACCAATGTCATTTACACACATGAAGATGAACTTACTTCAGTGTGTTACATTACAAAATGCATTCTACATACGTCTTAAATGTGAAATTTGTTTCCCTAAAACATTTCATACAAATTTATTTACATTTATTTTCTAATTTGAATATGAGATCATGAATCATGTTATCAAAATGTTATATAAGTATGCAATAATATGCATAACTAAGAATTCTTAGAAGTATTTTCTTTGTAAAGAATAAGAAAAATTACTTCTGAACTTCATGTACCTATATTAATTGCTGAATTCCTTTTCAAAAAAATATTGTTTGTTGAATTTATTATGATATTAAGATACAATTAGCTGAGAAAAAAAATTGGGAATTAAGATGGAATAACATAAAAAATGTATTTATGCTTATATAATTAAACCTGTCAATCTTAAAATAATCATCTTACATTAAATTTATCGTGATGAAGTTGAGAAATTAACATTGACCAATTAGTGTGACATACTGCTGGAAAAAAGAGTGCAACACCTTTTCTCAGAAAGTCACTTATGTCTTTTGTATACAGGTAGAATTGTAGATGCAATGA
Organism: Linanthus parryae; assembly: GCA_023055425.1. Taxonomy (NCBI): domain Eukaryota; kingdom Viridiplantae; phylum Streptophyta; class Magnoliopsida; order Ericales; family Polemoniaceae; genus Linanthus; species Linanthus parryae. The sequence goes on along the minus strand of JALGPY010000004.1, from coordinate 96,920,742 downwards.
TTTAAATATTTTTATTATTAAATAACTACAACATGTATTTAAGAATATAATTTCTTTTTCTAATCAAAATAATATAATTACACACAATTATTTTATGTAAATGTTAGTTTTAAATATGTGATCATAATCCATAATATATGAAATATGCAACAATCAAGAACTCATGAAATAATAATTTCTTCTTAAATATTAAGAAAAATTATTTATTATATGTTGAATATATTTATTTTCGGGTCATAAATCAAAAATGAACATTCATTGCTAATTTTAAATTGACATTAATTGCTCATGAATTACAAACAAAAGGAGTAACTTCAAAATTTAATGAAAAAGCAACACATGAATACATGTCCAAAAGTCATTGGTTGATTTTGTTAAATGCACATGTAGGATTAAAAATGTCATACTCATAATGATTATACAATGACAAATGTCAAATCGTGGTTTCACCTCATGACTTTTCTGTTTTATATTATATATAATATATAAGATATATAATATAAAATGACTACAACATGTCTGTAAGAATGGTAGATGCAATTATTTATTATTTTTATTATTAAATAAATACAACATGTCTTTATGAATATAATTTATTTTCCTAATAAAAATAATATAATTACACATAATTATTTTATATAATGGTAGATTTAAATATGTGATCATAATCCATGTTATATGAAATATGCATCAATCAAGAATTCATGAAATAATAATTTCTTCTTAAATATTAAGAAAATTTACTTAATTATATGTAGAATATATTTATTTTCGGGTCATAAATCAAAAAAGAACATTCATTGCAAATTTAAATTGATATTAATTGCTCATGACTTACAAACCGAATGAGTAACTTCAAAATTTAATGACAAAGCAACACATGAATACATGTCCAAAAGTCGTTGGTTGATTTTGTTTAAATAGACATGGTGGGTTACTAATGTCATACTCATAATGATTACAATGACAAATGTCAAATCGTGGTATCACCTCGGGACTTTTATGGTTTTATATTATATATATATATAATATATAAGATATATAATATAAAATGACTACAACATGTATTTAAGAATTGTAGATGCAATGATTTAATATTTTTATTATTAAATAACTACAACATGTCTTTAAGAATATATTTTATTTTTCTAATCAAAATAAAATAATTACATATAATTATTTTATATAAATGTTAGATTTAAATATGTGATCATAATCCATGTTATATGAAATATGCATCAATCAAGAATTCATGAAATAATAATTTCTTCTTAAATATTAAGATAAATTACTTAATTATATGTACAATATATTTATTTTCGGGTCATAAATCAAAAATGAACATTCATTGCTAATATTAAATTAATATTAATTGCTCATGAGTTACAAATAAAAATGAGTAACTTCAAAATTTAATGACAAAGCAACACATGAATACATGTCCAAAATTCATTGGTTGATTTTGTTTAAATGGACACGTAGGATTACAAATTTCATACTCATAATGATTATACAATGACAAATGTGAAATTGTGGTTTCACCTTGGAACTTTTCCAGTTTTTATATGATATATAAGATTTCATTGTAACGAACTCATAGTATTAAATTTATGATATTATTTAAAGTAAAGATGGTAAATAATATATTTATAATTATATTAATACTGTATATTATTGAACTTATTTAGGTGTAGTTGTCTAATCGGATTGAGTTTAACTGGTCACGAAATATGTGATCAATATCCGACGCATTTATATGGATCCGCCCGATCTTCTCCCTTGAGGTCGGATCATGCCAGATAGCCTACCGAATCCAATTGCCATCCGTAAACCATGTCCAACTCGGGCTCTCTTTTTCTACCAAATGGCCTCAAAGAACAAAGTAAGTCATACCTGAATTAATACTTTCCGGACTTCCAATAACTCCTCATTGCTTTGGCGCTCTTTGAGGAGTAGCACTTGGTTAAGGTCCTCCAAACTTTCTATATCTTCAATTTTGTCCCGCAGTTCCTCCTTTAAGTTCTCAACGATTGGTTCAGGTGTCGCGACATTTTTGACAAAGAATTTTGCTTTCAACTTTTCAATCGTCATTTCCAATTTATTTTTAGCATCCAGCTCGCCTCCTAACTGAACTGTCAAAGTCGAGCTTTCCTATTTTTCAATTCGCGGAAATTCAGTTTAGCATAAGCTTTTTAAGTCAAGTCTTTAAGACTTAAAGTGAAACACGAAGAAAAAACACTCATCACCTGCAACTTTAGCTGTAGGTCTTCAACTCTAGTCCGTATGTTAGGCGTGACATGTAAGAGCTCCTCCGAAAGATTAGCTTCTTTCATAGCCTCCTGCACGTCTCTTATTGCATACAATGTTCAACATCAATCCAGCACATACAAACGGATTTTGTGATAGAGAAGATAATACTTCACCTGCAGTTTATTTTGAAGATCTTTAATCTTCTTTTCCAATTTCTGTTTAAGTTCTATTTGCCTTTCTAGCTCAACAATCATATATAGTGAATCCAGTTTTTTCCTCTGCAAGCATAATTGATTTTAAACTAGTAAGTACTTTACGAAAGAAAAAAAGGAATCTACCAAGAGTTTTGGTTTTCTGATACCCTGAGGTATACCTTCTGCTCTGCAAGGAGCTGTAGGAGATTCTCATCTTGATCGTTGGAAGTCATAATAATTGCAGGAAAACCTGGCCTATTCTAAATAAGAATAAGAAAAATGCGACAGTTACATGGACAAGGAGAAATATTAATCGGAACTACTCGCATATATGCTAACAACGCATACCTTCAAATGGAGGAAAGTAGCGGCCATACTTGTTTTTGTTCAAATAAGATACCAGATTCTAACTAAACAGAGTAACCATATCAAAACTTAGGGAGATTTTTTCTCCTATGGTTCATTTAACACAGAGAATGTAATTCCTTATATTAGCATGATATATCTCAAGAAAAGAATTTTAACACCAATCATTTCCTCTTATTTCTTCTTCCCCATTAGAAGACTAACACACCCTATATATAGAGGAATGTAATGCTACTTGGATTGTACCCATTTTCCTTTTATTTCCTTTTAGCTATTCGAAAACTAACATGCTCTCTTTAGTAGGACTGCAACTCGGGCGGGCTGGGCAGGTTGACACCCTTGTCCAAGCCCGAGCCCGATTTTTCTCGGGGTTACCCAAGCCCAACCCAGCCCGGGTTAGGAGCATCGCCAACCCGTCCAAGCCCAAATTCGAACAAACCAATTCGGGTTCGGGTTGAATTCGGGCTAGCCCAATAAACTAAATAAATTAACATAATTATCACATTCAACTTAATTAAACTTCTCCCCTTAAAATAAGTTAATTAACTTACATGTAAAAATAGATATCGAACGTAGACACTTCAATTTTTAATTTATATAAGGCTAAAAAATAACTACTATATATTGTTAAAGTGAATTAAAAAAATATCCATTTATACAAGAGTATATTACATATTTTGTGGAAAAAATATATAGTTACGAACGTAAATATAATTGAAATATCACTAATAATTAATAAAAAGATAATAGATTCTTGATCAATATGCTATATAATACTCTCCAAATATAACATTTATAGGTAATGAGTATACAAATCGGGCAATTCGGGTTAGCCCGTTGTTTAATATCCGTGCCCAAGCCCGACCCTAATTGCAATTCGGGTTGGTAATTTTTGCCCAAGCCCGTCCAAATTACTCAAAATCTCTGCCCAAACCCGAATTTAGTCCGGGCTGGGTTCGGGTTGGTCGGGCTCAGCCCGTCCAAATTGCACCCCTACTCTTTAGGCTGTCGTACTGCCTCATAAATCTGAATTCCATTTTCCTCACTATCCTACAGGCCTTTTCAGCAGCTCGAAGTGATTTATAGCCTCTTCGATCATTCATGTGTGATCATTGAAAATCAGTTATCCTTGTTACAACAAGTTGCTGTGATGACTAGACAGTATTGGAAATTCACTCACAGTTTAACTTGAACCAATTGAGAGAGAAAGAGTAGTCCAGTAATACATTTTGAAAATCAAACTTTAAACATATGGAAGATTAATTTTGTTCAGTAGTGGAATATTATATAAAAGTGGTGGTCAGGGGTCTCCTACATTGGTTTAATTACTTGACAACATTGTTCATATCGAGCAGATATGATTAAGGAACATAAATCCAGTTATAGAAGAACAAAATGCTATGAAAACTGTGAGAAAAACCATTTCAGACTTCCGATTGAGAGTTAAATGAAAAACCCAAAACGGAGAAAATTTAAATTAACAAACTCAATTAAAGATACGAAAAATACAGAGCAGTGATCAATATTTTACAACAATTCAAATCTAAAGGGTGAAAGCAGCTTACACACCAAGTCTTTCCTCCGCCTCGAGCCGCAATCTCCTCTCTCTATGTGTTTTTAGCTACTAAAAGCATGTAGTATTGTGCGGCTTCAACTGAGAAGATGGATCATGCAATAAATCATTACTAGTCTCCTTTATATAGAAGGACCTTCTTGTTTAAATTCATTATTTCTCGTGTTCCAAAAAAATCCTAATAAAAAATAGGACCACCCATTTATTACATGACCAACTTTTAATTTCACTTCCCATATATGGTCTTCCATTGGTTGTAGGCTTCTAGAGAGATAAAATTAAATAATTAGCAACATACCTTAACACATATGAAGTGATTTACAAGGCTGGCAAATATAGGGTGAAGCATAGCAGTCCTGTATATAGAAAAAGCTAAAGTTCGCCCATTTTTCTCACCCTTCAATATTAGTGTCCATGTGGGGTTCTCCAACTGGTTGTTGGATTTAGAAAGAGATCAAAATGAATAATTATCAACAAGTATATCGTGACACATAAGAGGTGAACTACAAGGGTGACAAATATAGGGTGAAGCATAGCAGCCCTTTATATGAAATATGATAAAGATCGCCCATTTTCCTTCACCATTTAACCATACCGCCCATGTGGGAACCTACCATTGGTTGTCGATTTTAGGAAGATATCAAAACAAATAATTATTAACAATTATGAAATAGAAAGTTTCTTTGAAACTTCAATTAATGGTTTTATCTTGTTGTCAATTCAGCGAACAAAGACTTGTATCTGGAGTAGTTGATTGTATAAGTTGCAAAAGATATGATCTTCTTTTACACTTACTAGCAGGTAGCAGGTAGCACGTGCAATGTGGGCAGTTTCATTATTATGCTATTTGGTAACATTTTGTAATATTCATCCTGTCATCACAAGAACATTAGTTCTTTCCTAAAAATAATAATAGTTCCGCGTGAAATTCCAAAATTAAAGTAAGAACTCAACATTAGTTATTACAATATCATTGCAGCTTCTTTCCCTTCGAATGACCAAACCAACTTCTTCACCTCGTCTTCTAATATTCTTTACATCTTCTACTTTACAAAGGAAGCCGGCATGAACATTTGTTAGCTGGCTTGAAACACAGTCGCAATGGGCTATATCCTGAAACAAATTAAAATAACAAATCAAATCAAAATGGATCCCTAAATTAAATACAAGGGTGAACAAATTAATCTTTACTTGTGTGTGCGTGTGAAAATGTCCGAATGTGAAGGTCAAGAGTTCATGACACTTGCAGAAAATATGTCAACTCTATCAGAAAAATACCAACATGGGCATAATGGATTACATATTGAAAAACCTAGTAGATGGTAGTCATAGGAAAAATATAGCAGATGATTAAGTTCTTAAAATAACTAAATTCACATATTCACGGTGTTATAACAATTAATGGTTGAATCTCCATCCCAGAGAAGTTCATCAGTAAACAAGGTGGTTGCAATCTCAAGCAGTCATTTTTCTTGGACTATTAGAGAAAAATCATAGAGTACTAGTGCGAAAACACGATCAAATAAAAGGCTACCATTTGGTTTCTGGAATACAGTTTGTGAATGTCATTCAATCAAACGTTATTCACTTACTGAAAAACTGAATTAACTATGTTACGGAAATATGGAAACATATCATCTGACGTACGGAACGTGGGAAAGAAATAATTTTGATATCTCTAATACAATCCCTGTACTGAATTTCTTGAAGAGGAGGACAATTGAAAGAAGTTTTCACGATGATATCCAAACACACCACATTAAAAGAAAATGAGGTACAATCCACCATAATTAACAAAAACGTTTCGGCCATTCACCCAAATTGTTGGTACCAAACTATGTGTAAGGTTCAGCTCCACACAAACCCCATCATATTTTCCGGGAGCTGCAGTCAAGGTCGTCAAATCTACCTTCAAAGCAAGTCCCAACTAATGGACAATTTCCATGAGAGTGTCTTCCTCAAAGTACTCTACCGGCACACCTCATAGAAGAATTCAAACATGAGTAGTTCTAATAGATTCAGCAAACATGTCGAAATTTGGATTACATGTTTGTACCGTGAGATAGTTTCCTTGAATCATCCATGATCCATCCAGGAGATCTCTTAAGCTAATCCTCCTTCAAGTAAAAATGCATGTAATAAAAACCATTCCCAATACTTGTCACGACCCAATTTTTTTCTCTAAGTTATTTAAGAATTTAACTAGATAAAACACGTGATTTTTGGCCGCGATTGAAATACTGACCGTATCACTTTTCAGTAAATATAGCGGAAATTTTAAAATATATAACACTTTTCAGTTTGAATAAAAATATAATTTTCCTATCGATTTGAACAATAATCGTTTACGAATGTCAAATACAAGAATGATAACAAATATTAACCATTTGGAAAATCCATTATTCTAAATCTGTCTATAGTTTTCATTCGGCCGGTACGGTACATGTATATATTTGAGGGTGAGAAAAAAGCCCAAGATGTTCGCCTAACCACATGTGTAGAGATATAATAATATATTAAACCGTAACAGGTTATCAGACAATAACATGGATCAAGAATAATGTAATTATCATGCTCTAGAGACATCATTTGAATGGCATTATATAATGTAACTTTCAATATATTATTTCCTCTATTATTTGATAGGATTCCTGCAAATAATTATGATCAAATGAATATGAAAATGACATTTGATTGAAATTAAATATAGTTTTCTATTTCTGAACTTCCGCTATTTTTATCGAAAAGTGATACAGTTCGTATCTCTATGACAGCCGAAAAGCTCATGTTTAAGAGTTAAAATTATTAATTAACTTAAAGAGAAAAGACAGTCGTGACAAGTGATAAAAACTCTTACTCAACTGCCATAGTGCGTCTAACCAGTCTCGTACATCGGCTATTTTCTTAGAACCCCGATAACCAGCACCGTGCTCCACGGCCGATGAAGACGCAGGAAATGAGATCCACCGATCTTGATACAAATTCTCTCATCAGCCGAGATCGAATCCCGAATGAATCCACGAAATCAGATCCATCTTCCTCATCATTCTCCATGAAAATCTCTTTTATTAGACTTACTAGAACATCTCGGAATCGCCTGGTAACCAGAGATAGAATCGTCATAATCAGACACCGCTGTGCTACCGACGAAACGTCGCTTGAAGTTCACCTGATTACGGTGAAAAGAGCCATAGGAAATTGCCGGAGAAGAAGCTCTGAATACAAATTGAGGTGGATGTGATTTTTTGGGGGGATCTAGAGAGTAATTGTCAACATCCATTCTCCAGGGCCGTTTCTATGCGTCATGAAGTTTGCATTTCAACAGTATATTTCTACACACATCTTCACCAATCCCTCTGAGTAAAGAAATGTATTTCTTCTGCTTATATCATAGTTGTCCGTTCCGCTTCGGATGGGTCCTGATTATCGGTGAAAAAATCTGGTGAGTTATGTCCCAAATTATCAGTGAAATATTCCTATTTGGGGCGCGGTCCAAGGAATCTTGGGAAGTTATCCATTTAAAACAGCCAGCTATCCACTTCCAATTAACAAATGAAAGAGATCTTCATGGGAGAATGGCAGTGCTATTACCAAAAACAAGGTCATTTCTCATTTTTCAAATAAACCAGCAGGCAAAAAAGAAAGTGGTTTTCCAATAGCTTGGGAAAGGCATTACCAAAAACCTCCTCATCTAGGGTTAAGGAATAGATGGGGTTAAGAGCGGGGGACATTAGCTCTTCCTAGAAGATACGGTGACTGCATGATCTAAAGATATGGTTAAGGGTTTCAACTTGTGTCCCACCGTTAGGGCAAAGGCTGGAGTGATCAGGGATGATCCAACTGAGGGCTACATTGGAATAAAGTTTTTCATGGTAGAGAATCCAAACAAAGAACATGATTTTAGGAGAGAGGTGCTGCTTCGAGATCCCGGACCAAGATCTGCGCTCGGGGGGCCAATTTGAGTCAAGGCTGATACATGAGGCAGCATAAAACTTTCCAGAGGCTTCATCAGCCCATTTAAGAGAGTCAGATCTGTTTGAAAGAGGAGAGAAGGGGTGCTTAAGATGGCCTTGGTAATCTATACTAATATATAAAGGGAATAAAGATTTTGGTGAAGTCTTTTTCACTAGACACTGAATGCTCTTCTCAATAAAGAGAAAATAAGTTATTGTAGGGGTAAAATTGAAAATCACAAGAAACCCATCACTTGGTAACTACCCACCAACCCATTAGCTTTTATCCACTATTCCTTAACATTTATCTTTTCTTAGTGTGGTTCTTTTATTTTTGAAGAAGCATTTGTGTTTGCACTGTGCCATGTATTCTAGTACTTGATGGAAGGGAGATGAAGAGAGGCGTACCATTCTCCCAGTATTGCCACCTTTTCTTAACAATCATAGGTTATGGAATAAATCCATTGTTTGCTGTAACATGCAATTTCCTTCATATTTTATTCATCAAAAGCAATTTTTTTGTCTTTCATAGTGTTTCAATTCCAAACATTCACAATCAGCTTCACCAAATACTAGAACTCGCTAGTCGTAGCTGATATTCAAAATCATACATCAGATGGTCTCACAACCAGTTTAGGTAAAAGTAGATATGTTTTTGATACCTGCGCTACAAATTTACTTCACACTGATCCCACACAATATAAATTAACGATGGTCCAGACAACTTATGAAGGTAGAATCTGTTAGAAGCCAAAGTTAACATCAGCATCTTTAGCGCTTTAGCATCTTCAAATGATTCAGCATAGAAGAAATAGCTTCCTTATTTGTGTCCTTTAGGTTCTCCATGAAGTTCCATATCTCAGACACCACGTACCGACCTCTTGGATTATACTCATTCATTCCTTTCGCGGCAGTTATGGCAGCTTCATAAATCTCAGCTCCCCATTTCTTGAGAAGTTCCACAAACTCATCCTCCTCATTTACCGTTTCCTAATAACACCAGAGAAGATGGGGTATTGAGCAGACATAAGACATAATTATGGCAACTACTCGTTGGCATAAAATAAGAAACATGATCGCATACCTTATAGCTATAGTAAATAGGCTAAATTGCATCGGTGGCACAATTTGGTTTTTGTTTAGATTTGGTACCCCAATGTTACAATTGCAACATCCGTGAAACCCATACTTTCAATATGTTGCATTAATGGTACCCACGTTAACTTTCCATCCGTGTGTTGGATGAAAATTTGCAACAAGACTAGCACGCCCTTAATTCTCACCTCTATAATTTTGTATATAGTTTGTATAGAATGTTGAATTGATTTTTATTTATTTACATATATATAATGTATATGAATTATTTGTCATATTAATAGTTAAAATTTTAAATATTGTTACTCACAGTCTAAATTTATAAAATATTAATTATATTAAATTTAATTGAATTTTATTAAATTTAATTATATTTACATTTATTTATTAATTTTTAATTATTTGGTTTTCATATTATAATAAATAAATTTACTATAACTTTTTTCATCGATAATTTAAGTATAAATATGTAATTATTTTTTTACAAAATATATGATATTATTTAATATATATAAGTAAATAATAAATTTTAATTATTAATGTAATAAGTAAAATTTAAATTTGTAAGTAAAATTTGCAATTAATAGTAAATTACTAGGAAAGGTAATAGAATGTACCATCGTGGCACGGAATTAAAAGTATGGGTATCGTCAATGTTGCAATTGAAATCATAGGATTCAAATCCACTCAAAATAAACAATGGGTACCACCGATGCAATTTAGCATAGTAAATTACATCATTGCATCAGTCAAATATTGAAAAACTAGTAGACGGTAGTCATAGGAAAATATAAAAGATGCTTAAGTTCCTAAAATAACTAAATTCCCATATTCAAAGTGCTATAAACAATTAATCGTTGAATCTCCACTCCAGAGAAATTCTTCATTAACAAGGTTGTTGCTCCGGCGGTCACTTTTTTTGGACTATTAGAGAAATATCATACAGAGCGCGAAAGTAAAATCAAATAAAATGTTACCATTAGGTTTGTGGATGTCAGTCAATCAAAAGCAATTCACTCGCTGAAAAACTAAAGCAACTATGTTACGGAAATTTGGAGACATGTCAACTAACGTGTGGAATAAGGGAAAGAAATAATTTCAATTTTTCTAATACAGTCCTCGTACTGAAATTTCTTGAAGCGAAGGTAAACTGAAATAAGTTTTCACGATGATGTCCAAACATACCTGGGGATATTCAATATGATGAAATGAGTGCTTTTGGGATGTCGCACACCCCACCGGGTGCATTGGTACCATTATTTCATTACTTTTTTAATTACAGGTCATGATCTCGTAAATCAGTCGAACCCAATGCTACCTGGGGATATTCAATATTGAGAATTGATGGGCTAGAGCATTTAACACGTGAGCTCGCACCCATCTGTGAATCTTTAGTTGGTACATCTTTTGAAATGCAATAACAATTTAATCTAAAGAACATGCTAACTTGGCGACCTATGGGAATTTAGTTATTTTAGGAAGGCACATTTTCTTTGGTTTACAGTATATAATTTGGACTGCTTCATTTTTGTGCATGTAAATGTATATCTGAAAACTAGAGATGTGTCAACGTGGGTTAACCACTACCCCATCACCTGACGCCCCTTAAAATCCCCCAACCCAGCCCACACAACCGTAGGCATATGGGCAGCGGTCTGGGTCGCCAACAGTCCGGGGCCCTTCAAAACCTACGGCCCCTCCTTTAAAGCAGCGGGTTTGAACCCAGCCCTATTACCCCTTTCGCCCTTCCACATGCCTGCGAACCTGCTGGTTTCAACCCGGCCTGCCCCAGGTTGACATCTCTACTCACAACTACTATGAATACACACCCGAACCCGCTCCCATCTAACGCACCCGAACCCACACCCTGGGGCTGAGCTAGGATATTGAAAACTACCAGGGCAAAAAATATGATACATAAATGTGAGTAAAAAAAAATGATACATTTTGTGTTTGTGTGCAAAATGGGTAAAAGACAATTTGCACCCTCGTTAAATGGGTATATACAAAAACCCCCTCGTTGTTCGGGGATATACAAAAACCACCCTTGTAAGTTAACGGTGACTAACGGCTACTAACAGAAGTGTGAAAAGACAAAAATACCCTTCGGATAAAAGCAAATGACACCACATAAATGCCAATTATTCTCCTACTCCTCTCATTTCTAACCCTAAATATCTCTCTCTCTCTTTCTCTCTCTCTTCCCCTTCACATTCACAGTCGCCTCTCAATCAACCTTCATCTCTTCATCTCTTCTTCGTCTCTCCTCTCCGCCCAATCTCTCACCAGAAATCTCGGCTTCTGCTCCACCCTCGCCTTCCTCTCCGTCCACGCTTCAACCTCGTCGAACCCGCCACCATCTCCGCAGATCTCGACCTCTCTACCGTCGTCCCCATCGGCGTCCTTTACGCCCTCTCCCTCTGGCTCTCCAATTCCGCCTACATCGGTATTCTCTTCAAGAAGGAAGCCTTCAAGTCGACACCATGGCCAACATGGTCTCCATCTCCGTCGGCGTCGCCATCGCCGCCTACAGGAGGCCAAATTCGACTCCTCCAGCTCGGCGCAGTGGCATTTGAGGTCGAATTGGGATATGCTTATTTTTTATTTTGGAGATTTTGAGGTCGATTTATGTGATTGTGGTCGAATTGGGATTTGATTGTCTTTGATTTTGGAGATTTTGCTACAGATCGATCTCGTGGTGATGTGGTGGTGGTGGTGGTTGTTGCCAACGACCACCTACTGATTGTGTTTTATCAACATAGAGGTTCGACTTTTTTTCTCCGTCCAGGTTGGGTATGTGGCCGATTGATGGAGAAGAAGGTAGGTTAGTTTTGGGTGTGGTTTGGATGGGTTTGTGGCCGATTGATTGTGGTTGCAACTGTGGGAGGTTCCATGGGTTAATGGTGGGTGTATAGGGTCTGTTGTGAGTTTGTGTGGGTGATTGCTTGGCTGTTATGGTGTTTGGTGGTGGTGGATGAAATTGGCAGTGTATATGGTGGTTTACATGGTGACTGTATGTGACTGGTTGTTTGGTTTGATGAAGAGGGGTAAAGTTGATTTCAGTTGGTAGTTTTGGCTGGTTATGCAGGTTGTTTACAGGTGGTTACGTGGAGGTAACAAGGGTGATGGAGAAGAGGTAGGTAAGTTTTGTGTGGTAGTTATGGTGTTAGGTGATTTTTTGTTAATTTGTTTCTAATTATGTGAATCTGGGTCTGATTTTCTCTATTTTTTTCTGGGTTTTGTAGATGATTATGGGTTTGTGCATTGTTTGCTTGGTGGTGGCGGCGGGGTTGTGATGGTGGGGATGTGGCGGTGGTGGAGGTAGAGGTGGTGGCCAAGAACACCAAGAACATGAACAAAATACACTAAAAAACGCAATAGGGGCAAAATGGTCATAAAAAGATCATATTGCACCACTTATCAACTGACATTAACAGAAGGGTGGTATTTGCCCAACGTCCGTCCACTGACAGGGGGGTTTTTGTCTCGACAGGGGTGGTTTTTGTATATCCCCGAACAACGAGGGGGTTTTTGTATATAACCCATTTAACGAGGGTGCAAATTGTCTTTTACCCGTGCAAAATATACTAGATGTTCTTCTAAAAAAAGTTGTTAGATGTTGTATATAAAACAATGCTCTACAGGGCAGTGTAATGTTACATTATTTACAACTACGAAAGGCCTCGCATATACTATACACAAAACGAGGCAAAGTCGGAAAGTAGAAAATGAAAATGGGTTTCTTATAAGACTCTTATGTTGGTTTTGTTGGAGAGAGCATGAAGAAGAATCTAACAGATAGTAAGTTTTGGCTATTAATTATGATGTTATTTTCATTGATCATGGATACTACTTATTTATACAGCAAAAATGTAACAAAAAAGCATAAAAAAATGAACTAAATATGCTGCTGTTGAGCAACAAAAAATCCCTAAATATCTGCAAGAGTAGGTCAGCCACAACAAACTTTAACTGCCTCAAAACCCGAATGTGCTTTATTAAATTGTTGCAGCTCGTGTGACAATATCCAACACTCCTCCTTGTCTCTGGAGCTGCAAAAAATTATTTGAAAAATAAAAGTAGACATGAGTCTTGATATGACTTATGGAGCATATGTCATTGGCATGGGTATTGGCATGGATATGGTTATGGTTATGGGTCATGGGCATGGTTATAGGATATGATCATTGAGTAGAGTTAAAATAACTCCTCTTCTTGTTGGATATTCATGGCAGTTTTGACATCCGTTTGTTTTGCAAATCTCAATGTGACCACTTTCTCCACATCTATTGCATTTGACATCTGGTCTCCACCAACACTTGTATTGTGGATTATTTGTCTTCTTACAATAACGACATGCATTGTGATTATCATCACCTGACATTGCTCGAAGAGCATCTTCCACCGTGCCTTTTGTTCTCATGAGTCTTCTCTGTTCTTGAGCATGTAGTGCATTCAACAACTCTGTCAAGGTAATACTTGACACATCTATTTTGAGTTTTCTAGTGCGGATATTGTAGCTTCAAATGGTTCAGGAACTGTCACAATAATTTTTTGAACAATTCTAGAATCAGAAAATTTAGAACCAAGGAGTCTTACTTTATTTGCAATATCAAGGAGTTTGTCAGAGTAATCCTTGATTGTGTATGAACTCTTCATTCTTTTCATCTTGAATTCTCTGATTAGGTTCAGAGATTTCATGCCTTTCTGCCGTTCATTTCCTTCATACTCCTTCAGGAATTTCCAAATTTCGTTTGCAGTCTTCAGAGTCATGTTTCTGGTGAAAATGGAAGGCAAAATGGCTGCAAACAAGCTAGCTTTCGCCTTTGATTTTCTCTGTCTCATCTCCTTGTTGTTCTTTGATTGAGCATGGTTGGATCTTCCGGCAATGGGGGTATTATGTATGCTGTCTCTACAGCTTCCCATTGATCGTTGGAATCGAGGTAGGCTTCCATCCGGACAGCCCACATTTGGTAATAAATTCCGTTGAACATTGGTGGTGCTATTGCATTTGATGAACTTTATGGAGTTATCATGTGCTGGATGGTTTTGTAGTGTTTAAAAACGATATGTTGAGTGTAGGGAAAGTCTAACTCACAGGTCTCTTAAGAACTGAAAGCTCTGATACCACATCAATGGTTTTGATGGAGAGAGCGTAAAGAAGAATCTATCAGATAGTAAGTTTTGACTATGAATTATGATGTTATTTTCATTGATCATGAATACCACTTATTTATACAGCAAAAGTATTAAAAAAAAAAAGAAGCTAAATGTTGCTGTTGAGCAACAACAAATCCCTAAATATTTGCAAGAGAATAGATCAGCCAATACAAACTTTGACTACCTCAAAACCAGCGTGTACTTTATTAAATCGAAGCAGCTCCTGTGACAATATTCAGCATCTTCCAACATGCTTCATATAATGAAACTTTTGCATGTTCAATTCATAGTAAATTGTCAATCTATCATATTATGTAACTTGAGATGTATGGTTTAGCGATAGAAAATTGAGACATAAATCAAATCATTGCCACGGAAGTTGTGGAAAGAAGCAGTGGAAAGCTACATGAGACTCCTACTCTCATATCATGTGTTGTGGCGGTGACAATTTAACATTAAAGATGCTGCTTCACTTGAAGTGGGTACAAAGTAGTATCTTGATGCAACAGATGGGTCTAACAGTTATGTTCTGGGTGTTAAGATGGCAGGTTTCGTTCACGCCTTGGTACTAGAAAAATTAGGACAAAAAAGAGCTATAAGATGAATGCATGCTAACTTCTCAGTTGTGAGGCTTCCATCTCCCACACGGCCACACCTCGAATACATCTATTTCATTCATACAATCAACCTTCATTCAAACTTCTCATCACCGGCATCACTTTTGTATCAGCAACTCTCCTACATTAATTTTCTCAATCCTCCCCCATTTTAGACAATGGTTTAAATGTGACAAATAATACCACCATAATAGCGCTGCATTTCTAATAGATTTCATACTAAAAATGACACAAGAAACAAATTTCCATCAAAAGGCAAATTGTAGAAACACTACAACAAATGTTAGATTTTGAAATAAATGTTTTTAGTCACTAATTGTTACATTTTTTCCTCCAAAAACCCAATTATAGACAATAAACGCTTGCAAGAGATTTTTTTTACCTAAAGTGCGTCCAGAGAAGTGTTCAGCTACGAAAACGTTTTGGAGAATCAAATTTAATGAGGAAACAAAAAGGACTTCATATATTAAACGTACATCCAGCAAATCACTGAAGCCATTTCCAACAAACGTAGATCCAGCAAACAAGAAGAAACAGAATAGTTCAACCAGGTCTCAATCAAAAGAATTGATTGAGTAAATCTTCCTTTCCAGTCTAGAACACTAAATTAAAAGAACTGAATATGAGAACTGATCTAACATTTGAATCTTCTGAAACAAAACTGAGGAATATTCAAATCGGAACCTCCGAACAGACCAAAATTCTTTAACTCAATCCTTGAGACCGATCGAAACCAACACGGATACAAATCAAAACCTCCAAATCCTAGCTTCTCGAAAGATCCAATATGCCTTCACAGCGAGTAGAACTAACCAACTACCAAACATATTCACATAAAGTGGCGGAACAAGAAACTTGAGGCTGGGGGTAAAACTTTGATGTTGAAACTCACTATAAGGGAAAGTAGGTATTCGTCAAATGCCGTTGCAAGTCGGTAACATAGTGTCAGTCCCAAGCAACAAACACAAAGTACCGTATGTTACATTGCAAGAAATTGATTTTCGAAATACATTTTTGCCACTGTTTGTTGGCATCAAAAGTCCATCACAACCTTCCCCTCGTTCAACAATTTAACATCATCTTTATCCTAAAGAGTTTCCAATAATTAACACCGTAAACTCTTTCCACACCCATGTATCTTCCTAATCATACACGTTATCCTAAACCCTAGATCCAACTCAATAACTCAATAGATCAATTACATAGATAAGGTGAAACCATTCGACCAATTCTGAAAATCCCTAATTTTCAATTTATAAAACCCTAGCATATGAATCTCAAATTGCAGCAGAAAATCATCTTTTAACCACACCTAAAAGAATATTCAGTATCAGCAAGAAAAGACAGAAAGATTTTCATTTCTTGATTGTTAATTTGATATCAAATTCATAGTAGGTGGAGAAGATTAGATTTAGATTATCAATTGACTCCCAATTTCAGAGGAGGGTTGGAGGAAAAGGGTTTAGGGTTTAAGATTATCTACCGGGTTCTAAATCCAAGGTGGGGGCGAAATTGAAGCAGCAGCCCGATAGGCGGTTCGCCGTAGGAGTCGACGGAATCATAGAATGGGAGAAGCGAAGGCGACAAATCGTCGCTTCGGTAAAATGCAACGTAGTTCACCTTCGTCGAACGGCAGAGAGACAAACTCTTCTTTTTATTTTGTGAACATTAGGGTGTAATTTTTTAATGAATAAAAAATTAGACTAATTTAATATGTATGTGGGTATTTTTGTGTATTTCTTTGAAGTTAGAGGGTAAAAATTTCTTTCAAGGGAACCTATGAATTTTTGGTACTATATTTGTCTGACTAAGAGGGCCACTTTTGTATATTAAATAGGGGAACAATTAATAAAATCTATAAAAATTGGGATATCTTAGTGCATATGGGAATTTGGGAGGGGGGGGGGGGACACTTGACCCGTGCCCCTTCTAAGCTCCGCCTCTATTCACATAACCAAGCTTCGAATCAATCAAGAAATGAATTGAGGCTTGGCGCTTCGGGCTTACAGGCAAAAACTGATATGTGGCTGAACTCGAATTGCAGCTTACGGTTTACAAACAGAAATTGATTTGAAGCAATTGAATAATTTTTCTCCAATTAAAATCTTAAATTGTTTTCTTATCAATCAAATTGTGAATAGACTGAAACTTAGTCCATTGACCAACTCTTTGGAGACATAATGTACACACTACCGTTTCTTATCAATCAAACTATGGAACACCTGCTTCAGGGAATGTGTTAAAAAGACTTCAAAGTTGAGACTATGGGCTGAAAACACATTTTTTCTCCAAAGAATGGACTAAATTTAATCTATTTACAATTTGAATGATAAGAAAACAATTTAGGATTTTTACCTGAGAAAATTTATTCCATTACTCCAAATAAATTTCTTCGGTAAGCCCTAAGCTGCGATTCAAGTTCAGCCACAAATCAATTTGATCCTGTAAGCCCTAAGCGCCAAGCCCCAATTCATTCCATGATTGATTCAAAGCCCGGTTATGTGAACAGGAGCAGAGACTAGAAGGGGCATCGTGGGTCACGGTCCCCCCCCCCAACCACCACCACACACACACACACTCCCAGAGCGCTAGAATACCCCCGTTCGTGTAGACTTTTTAGTTGTGCCCCTATTTAATATACAAAAGTGGCCTCTTGATTCGGCAAATATAGTCCGAAAAATTCATAGGTGCCCTTAAAAAAAAGAAATGTTTACCCTCTAACTTCACAGAAATACACAAAGGACCCACCTATATATTACATTAGTCTAATTTTTTATTCATTGAAAACTTGGACCCTTATCTTCACAGACCAAAAAAAGATTTTCCACTCTGCCGTTTGATGAAGACGAACTACACCGCACTCCACAGAAGCGACGATTTGTCACCTTCGCTTCTCCTGCTCACCGATTCTGAAGATTCCTCCGGCAAACCGTCTTTGAGGTTTCTGCTCCGCCGTCGTTCCGGGCAGCTGCTGCTTTGATTTCACTCCATCTCCGAAGAAGAACCAGGTAGATAATCTTGAACCCTAAATTGTTTTCCTTCCTCTTCGGCCAATCCTTCTCCTTCTCTGCAATTGGGAGTCAATTGATAATATAAATTTAATCTTTTTCATCTACACTAAATTTAATATCAAATTAACAATCAATTCTATCAAATATCTTTCTATCTTTTCTCGCTGCTCTAGATTTGCTTTTTTTAGTGTGGTTTAAAGATAATTTTCTGCTGCAATTTGAGAATCATGTGCTAGGTTTGGTAAACTGGAAATTATGGATTTCCAGAATTGGTTGAAATACTTCACCTTATCTAGGTAATTGATCTATTAAGTAAGTGAGTTGGATTTAGGGTTTCGGATAACAAGTCTATGATTAGGACGATAGATGTTAAAAGAGTTTAAGGTGTCAATTATCTATACTCTTCTTTTTCTTGCATTGTAACATAGGGTACTTCGTGTTTCTTGCCTTGGACTGGTAGTAATTGTCTTACGGACTTGCAACGACACTTAACTAATACCTACCTTCCCTTACAGTGAGTTTCAAAATATCAATTGTCCCCACCCCCCACCCCCCCCCCCCCCCCTTACAGCCTCAAAATTCTCGTTCCGCCAAATTTTTGTGAATATTTTCTTGTGTACAATTCCTGAGATTTGGTAGTTGGTATTTCTACTCCCTGTGAAGGCATTTTGGATCTTTCAAGAAAACTGGATTTGGAGGTTTTGATTAGTATCCTGACTGCATTTGGAGGTTTAGGTCGGTTTCAACGCTTGAGTTAGAGAACTTTGGTATGTCCGGAGGTTCTGATTTGAATATTCCTCAGCTTAATTTCATAAGATTCAAAGGTTTGATCGATTCTCATATTCAGTTCATGTAACTTAGTGTTCTAGATTTGGAAAGGAAGATTTAATCAATCAATTGTTTGGTAAGAGACCTGGTTGGAATGGAAGATTTAATTATCAATCAATTCCCCCTTGATTGTAGAAATTAATTCAAGGGTGGCCTTGGATTCTATGTTGCACGGGTGCTTCTGATTGGTCGCGCACCCGCACCGGGTGTTTCTGGGTGCTTCGTGGGTGCTTGGGTGCTCCGTGGGTGCTTGCGGGTGCTTTGTAGATAAGCCACGGTCATTTTTGAATGTTTTAGTTGAGAGGTCTTCCAAATACAACTAGGATTCAACAAAGAAACGTGCATCTATGTGAACATTTGTAACGCTTGGATCACTCATCTCTCCACAGCTAAGAACAAAGAGATGAAGAGATTATACTATTGATATAGTAACCTTGTATCTTCAAATCTATGTATGAATTTCTGTTTGATTATAAAATGATCCCTATTATTGTCGTTATTAAATTAGTATAATGGTATCACTAATAATATCAGATACAAATGTAAATACTGTGGGCGCACCCCCGCCGCAGCCGCAGCCGCACCCGCACCCTTGATTTTTGAGAATTTGCCGCACCCGCAGCAAGTTCCCGAACCAGCACCCGCACCGCACCAGCACTCGTGCTACATAGCTTGGATTTACTCAAGCGCAGCCTTTAGAGATATGGATAGATGAAGAATAAAATCGCGGCTCACAGAGGAACAACTGGGCAATCAGAGGTGCAGACAAAACGCTGGTGCAGGCACTTCTAGGTCGACCTCTGCTCTTCTCCTTTTCTTGGGTTTGTGGATTGTTGTTCTCTCCTGCTCGTGTCTTCTCCATATGGTAATCGAGTCAATTAGGGTAAGTTTAACAACATCATATTTGATTATATTCTATTTATTATAGGATCTAATTCCAACACTGATTTTATACTGATTATAGATTGCGACAATGAATTGCACATTGATGTCATGAACTGAGTTTGTGATGGCAGACTACAATTTCAATTGTTTTATTTTTATGGATTGCTGGAGTGATGTGGTTTTTTAGTTAAAAGTTGGGGGGTTTCTCTAGTTTATGGTACTTCATGTTACTGTTCACAGCCTCAGAGCTTGCAATATCAACCATCTAATGAGTTGACATGATCATGTGCAAACTTGTCTTGTCTCGAACTCTGAATGTCCTTAAGTATTCCGGGCATCTTCATCACTCTATATGCCGGACTGAAAGAAATGATTCATTGTTTGAAATCTTTATGTATTCCATTGTTTGAACATTCAAGTACTTATCACAGTTATATAAATTGGTGCTTACTGTTGAGAATTGTTGTTTGTCCCACATCGGGACTTTCACTACTTCGGTTGTGCCTTATAGGATACTTGGGCTACTCCCTACCAATTGCGTTTTGAGATGGAAGGTCAGAATTTAACTATGATATCTCAGCTGAAAGGACACGATCCCAATTCACTAGCCAAAAATCCCTATAAAGAATCCCTTCTCTGTAAAGTCTAACAAGAGCCTATGTGACAGCCTTGTATCATAAGCCCTTCTCTGTAAAGTTTAACAAGAGCCTCGGTTACAGCCTTGTATCTCCACTCAACCAATGTGAAGCACTTGTCCAACCAATCAAGAGAAGGACCGATTGAACTAAGCTGTTTCAGAATGTTCCACCATATTTATCTCTCCACCTCCATACTTGAGTAACTAATTCCTCGCGGCCAATATCATGTCTGGTTAATTTCGTTTCAAGGAAGATTTTTTTCTCCACAACAACTTGTGTTTCTATCCGAGCATGATCCGTCCCAGAAACCCATAAGGTGTAGCAACCTGGTTTGCATTATGGCATGCGAAACGGCACAACCTGGTTTGTATCACATAGTAATAATGTCCGAATTCTCATCTTCAGTACCCGTTCGTCTGCGATAGAAGGGGCTAAATAAAACTTTTAAATTTATCCAAATCCTATCCACATGAGTTCGAATTGGATAAGATTCGGATCAGGATTTTAACGGATTAGAATCTGATTCTCCATCGGATATAGTCTCAGGTCATGTGAGTTCAGATAATCATGATTAACAATCAAAATTTGATCATTTTACAACAATAAATTCATCAATTTCATTGTTAAAAACCCATAGATTTATTAAGTTACTGATGTTATTTAATGTAAAGGTGGTAAGTAATATACTTATAATTTGATTAATACATGCAAATTATTATACTTATTAATTATAGTAACCTAATAAAATCGGATCGAGTTCACATATCACAAAACATGTTATCCATCTCCAAAAAAAATATAGTGGATCAGATCTGCTCCATTAGGGTCAGACCGTGCCAGTAGCCTACGAGATCGGATCCGATTGCCATCCTAAAACAGCCCCAACGCGGACTTTCTTTTTCTACCAAAATTGATATGGCCTCAAAGAACAAAAGAAGTCGTACCTGAATTAATACTTTCCTGACATCCAACAGCTCATCATATGCTCTTTGAGGAGAAGCGCTTGGCTAAGATCCTCCAAATTTCCCATGTCTTCAACTTTTGTTCTGCAGTTCCTCCTTCATCTTCTTAACACTTGGTTCAACTATTACCCTTACAACCCGTCAATTGTTGTCTCCAATTTATGTTTATCATCCAGCTCGTCTCCCAACGGAAAATTCAAAGTCGAGCTTTCCTATTTTTTATTTGGTGGAAGTTAAGTTTAGCATAAGCTCTTCAACTCAAGCTTTACGACTTTAAGGTGGCGCAAGGAGGAAAAAAAAAAAGAAAAAAAAAAAATCACTTATCACCAGCAACTTCAGCTGACGCTCTCTAACTCTGGTCCGTATGTTGGGCTTGACAACTAAGAGCATAAGATTAGTTTCTTTTGTAGCCTCATGCACGTCACTTCTTGCATACAATGTCAAACATCAATCCAGCACATTTACACGGATTTTGCGTTTCCAGGTCAACAATCTTATTAAGTGTGTGCGGTTTTTCCCTCTGCACGCAGATTCAAATAAACTTGTAAGTATTTACGAAAGAACAAATAAACCTCCCAAGAGTTTTGATTTCTGATAATGAAGTGGATACCTTCTGCTCTGCAATGAGCTCTAGGACATTCTTTTCATCTTGATTGTTGGAAGTCATATTAATTGCAAGAAAATCTGACCTATGTTAAATAACAAAAGAAAACAAGAAAGAAAAATCCGAAAGTTACGTCAACAAGGAGAAACATGAATAAGGAACGACTCATATATATGCTAACCCTGCAAACCATCAAATGGAGGAAAGTAGCCGCAAAACTTGTTTTTGCTCAAATAAGATACTGAATTCTAACTAAACAGAGTAACCATGTCACAACTCTGGGAGATTCTTTCTCCTAGCATTCATTTAACAAAGAGTTCGTAATTCCCTATATTGGCATGACATATCTGAAGTAAATATTTTGAACACCAACCGTTTCCCCTTATTTGTTCTTCCCTATTCGAGGATTAACATGCCTTATACATTGAAGACTAACATGCTCTATTCAGGCCGCGGTGGCCGCCTCATAAAACTCTTCACTAGCCCAACATGATTTATAGTCTCCTCGATCGTGCGTGATCATTAAAAATCAATTATCCTTGCTACAAATTGTTATGATGACTACAAAATATTGACAATTATATCTCACAATTTTACTTGAAACAACTGAGAGAGAAAGAGTAATCCAGTGATACATCTGGAAAATCAAACTTTAAACATACCGAAGATTGTTGTTAAGGGTTGGAATAAAGTGAACCAGTCGTCCTCCGGTGATCCAAGGTCTGCTACAAAGGGGATAACAACGTTTTTCATATGGGGCAGATATGATAAAGGAACATCAATCAAGCTCTACAGTAAAAAATGCTACGAGTAATTCAATCAAAACCAATTTCAAACTTTGGACTGAGACCTCAGAGCCGTCCGTGCAGTCGCTGCTACGTTTCAACGTCGACTCCTCACCTCCTTGCCTCCAGATTCATCATTTTCGTCTTTTTCGTCTGAGTTAAAAGGAGAAGACGACTCAGCCCTAGGTTTATTTTTGACAATTTCTACTTAACACCCATTAGTTTCACATGGCTTCTATTTTATCACAAGATGCTTTTATACTCTCTTTTCTTCCCTTCAACTCTTTAGGAAATCCTAAAAACCACACCAGTTGACCCTATGTGTCGTTTCGGCCTTACAAGTCATAAATTGTTGTCTTCCGATTTCCAACACGATCTGTCATAAAACATTTTTTTTCCTTTTTCTTCTCGAAAAAATGTGTCGTAAACCAATTTCTTTGTATTCTTCTTCTTCACGGAACAATAACCTCCTCTCTAGACACTGTAATAACCCCTATTTTCTAAACATTATTTACATTTAGTTTAGTGGAAATGTCGTTTCGGATATGACTTATGACTATGTTTAAGTGTATTTGTTGCAGTATTATATTTTATTAAATGAAGATGTGCTCTGAAATAATATCATGTTAGAAGTCATACGTAATGTTTTGTTGTATTTCCAATATTATAGGCTGTTTATAACATATTATATGAAATAAAAGAGTGAAAATTAAGTATCTTTACTATTAAGTCTATATAAAATAAGTATTTATATTTAAATGGTCAAATGGTGAAGCATATAGCATGCTGGCAAAGTGGTGGCGAGTTCTAGGGAGGACACCGAGGTGTCTGCTTCGATTCATGCCAGCAGCAATTTATTTTTGGATATTTATGTAAGCTTCTAGAAGCTCGTTTAACAGGATAAGTATTTAATCTGTCATTTTCATCCACAAGTGCTGAGTTGGTTTAGTGGTGGCAGGCCTGTTTTATGACACCCAGCTGCCTGGTCCGAATCTCATAGCCAGCATCAGCTTTTTTTGAGATATTTTTGATTTTATTTTGGTTTATTACAGCAGCCTCCCCCTAAGTCTTTGGAAATGACACCAGCCACCCCCTGGACAGCCCCCTATAAATAGAACCCCTCCTATTTCATTTCAAAAGTACACCTTCGTCCTCCCTCTTCTCTAAATAGTGATTTTGAGAGTTGTTGCTCCAATTATTTTCCGCATTCGAAACTCTATCATTTTAATTAGTTTCTCAACTCACTTGAGATTCTAAAAAAGAGAGACTTGTCCGTTCTACTAGCAAGACTATAGCCGGGTCATTAGTTGAGCTTTGCCGAATGCATTTCAAAAGAAGATTTCGACTTCAAATAAAGGTAGGGGAAATATAGTTTTCACGTCTACTGTAATTACGGTCTATGCACGTGATTATATGCTTATATGTTGATTGTTAAGTTATTATTTGTTATTCGCATGAAGTATAAAGCATGATAATTATGTGATTCGTGATCGATGTTACAATTTAAATGATTATTATATTTCTACGCCAGTGGTTAGGCGGTACCTACTGGGCTTTTTGCTCACCCTAAAATAATTACAGGTACCGGAACGGATGGATCGAAGACTATAGACGTGCTTAGATAGCGATTTCAAATTAATTGTAATATTTGTTAATATTCTTTTATTAGAGATTTGTAAATGATTATTTGTCAAAAGAATATGAAAAATGATATTATTATTCAAACTGAAAAAGAGTTGTGTATTTCTAAGCTTCCGCTATTTATATTATCGAAAAGGAAAAAGGTTCGTATTTCCGTCGCGGCGAAAAATTACGCGTTTACTCTGATGAATTCTTAATCAACTTAAAGTGAAAGAAAAGGTACGGTTCGTGACAGACACAGCCTGTCGTAAAACTACAGCTTTTCTCCTCAAATGTCGGCATATCCGGCCCTCTGTTTTTCAATCGAAACCCTAACTGGGTTTAGAGACAAATTCACTGCTAGAGTTGAGAAATTTGTGAAATAAGGTTTGATGTGCCTGATTTGGGATTTCAGGTTTAATATCAAGAGAACAGAGGCTTCGAATTGCAGGGTTTTCTGGGTTCTATGGGTTTCAATTGCAGGTCTTTGGGTGGCCGGATAAATCAGAAGAACAGGGGCTACGAACAATCGGAGAAATCTCCATCGCACTGGGTTTCGGAGGTTGGAGCTGGTTCTTCGTCCACTGCATCTGCCGCTCCCTCTTCCCTCCCCCTGCCTCTCTATCTCGATTGTCCCCTATCGCTCTTCCTCTACCTCTCTATCTGGGTCTTCTACCTCTGCCCCTCTCTCGACATCATCTTCTCTCAAGACTTCATTGTCCCTGCCTTGAGACTTGACAGAGTTCAATTTTGTGGGTTTCTTTGGGGATTTTAGTGTTTCCATTTGAATATCTTGGAGCTTGATGAATGTGAAAATGGTTGATTGTCCCGGAATAAAATTGGTTGTCCAATCCCAACCATCACTTAGACTGAATTTTAAGATTGGCTTGATTTATTCGTTGTATAGATTGGCTATAATCTTTGAGGGAGGGGGTGGTTGAATTTAAAGAAATCTATAACTTCTGTGTCTCTGAAATATCTGATCGATTTGCTTCCCCAAGATCCTATTCTGATGTTCACCAATCCTAGAACTCTATACGAAATGCATCGTGAGGATAAAGTTAAGAGGATTATTAGCCAAGGCAAATGGAATTGGCCAGGGACATTATATGAATCAGTGGTGAGTACCCTACAAAATAAGCCTGGCGGTTAATAGAGAGAGCAAAACAAGGCTAGTCAGAAAGTAGGAACACAGATTTCTTATAAGACTCTTCCAACAGGCTTCATATAATGGAACTTCAAATTATCCTTCTCAACATAAAATAACAAGCTATCATATATTATGTAACTGGAGATGTTTGGTTTAACGACAGAAAATCGAGACAGTATATTAGTCCCAATTCATATATGCTGCCACAGAAGCTGTGAAAAAGAACCTGTTGATTTAAACCCTCCTGTTGTCCTACGTTGTGACCGTGACCAGTTAAAATAGAAATTATGTGACAAATTAACCTTCTTTCAACCTTCATTCATACAATTAACCTTCTTTCATACTTCTCACCACTATTCTTTGTCAGCCACTCTCGAAAATTTTAGACATAGATTAAATGTGAAAAATTATACCACCCTAATAGCGCTGCCTCTCATATTTTTTACTCAAAGGTAAACAAGAAACGAATTTCCCTCAAACAAAAAATTATACAAATGTAATCACCCATTTGATTAACTTTAAGAAAGGCTTCAAATTTTGAAAAATGGAGTACCAGCTATCAGAAAGATGTCAAACAATGTATTATCTCTTTCAATCATGCACATAGGGTGATGGAGATGCCAGGAATTAAGGTATTCAGAGTTCCATATGATTATGTCAAACCATGAGATTATTGAAAATTGCAAGCTCTGAGGCTATAGAGAAAGGTTATAGACTAAAAACACAAACTATAGAAACCTCCAATGTTTAACTCAAAAACCACCTCAGTCTAGCAATCCCAAAATTCAAAAAAATTGAAGTTTTTTCTGACTGTTCTCATAAAAAAGTATTAAAATTCTAGTCTTACATCACACACTCAATTCATGAACTTAGATTAAATTCTATAATCAGAATACAGAAGAGCTCTATAATCAGAATAAAATCATTGTTGCAATCTATAATCAGAATAAAATCAGTGTTGGCATTAGATAATATAATACATAGAAAAACATCCAAACCAATGTTTGCGAATTTACCCTAATTGACTCGACTACCATTAAGGAGAAGACGCGAGAAGGAGAAAACAATAATCCACGAACCCGCAAAAAGGAGACTGGAGAGAGGAGCAGAGATCTACCTAGAAGAACCCACACCGGTGTTTGGGCTGCAGCTTCAATTGCACAGTCGCGATTTATTTCTTTCCTCTCGAAATCTCTAGAAGTTAAGCTTGAGTAAATAACAGGTGATTACTACTGAATTACTTTATACAGAAAGGGGGAAACAGTTGTTTTTCAAAATTGAGGCCGGGACGTGCCTACCCTAGCCAAACGTTGGCTCCGCCCTTGCCCCTGCCCACTTCTATGCTTCATAAGGCAAAGGGGAAAACCCTCAATTTCTTTTTTCCTATAGCCCGTTAGTTTTTCTTTTCATGTAAACAGCCCATGAGAATTGCAAAAAAGTAAAACAACTGCACCCAATTAAATCGTAGCAGCATCTGCTTGGAAGAGCGGCGGACCAGCAGCCCCAAAGGCGGTTCGGCGGAGCAGTAGTCGGAATCAGAAATGGGAGAAGCGAAGGAGACAAATCGTCGCTTCTCGTCGCTTCTGTAGACTGCGGTGTAGTTCGCCTTCTTCTAACGGCAAAGAGACAAACTCTTCTTGTTTTTTGTAAAGATAAGGGTTTAATTTTTTAATTAATGAAAAATAGACTAATGTAATATGTAAGAGGGTATTTTTGTGTATTTCTGTGAAGTTAGAGGGTAAAAAAATCATTTCTTTTTAAGAAAGTATGAATCCTTGGGACTATATTTTTCGAACCAAGAGGGCTACTTTTGTATATTAAATAGCGGTACAATTAAAAATATATAAAAATGGGGGCATCACGATGCGCCGTATCTATTGCAAAGGAATCCTTGTGTATTTATCTAAAGCGTGGAGGAAAAGTTGATGCAGAAGAAGAGCTAGAGGAGCTCAGGAAAAAGACGGATTTATAAAAAGACAATAAGTCATTTAGAACTCAGTTTGTGATGCCTCCACCCTCCAGGTGACTTTTTCTTAGATCATTGAACTGGAAAAAAGTATGAATTTTTCGGCACTCTTCATATTTGAATAATTTTTTTTTTCCCGAAAGTATTATGCAGTAATAGAGAAGGACTTCATGTTAGATGTCATGTGTTAGCGGTTGTGCATGGATGTTATTACCATATCAGTCGCGATGTCATTAGCTGACTTATTTCTTACAGAAGAAAAATAGATGAACCCCATATTGATGGCAATTTGAACTCACATTTGTGGCGCTTATTTTATAATGTTCTACATGTCGATTGTGAAACGTTAAATTAGAGTGACTGAGTTTATGCATTGATGGATAAAAGTCAACTGATGAAATTAGCGAAAGATTATGTGGTTTTTACTCAAACTTAACTTTTTGAGAGATGGAGAGGAACAGAAAAAATCACGACTGAAAGAGGAACTCAGAGCTTGCAATCACCTGGTATTTCACTAGTAATCAACTGGTATTTACTGATGACGTTTTCTAGTTTATGGTACTTCTTGTTACTGTCCACAGCCTCAGAGCTTGCATATTCAACCTTTTCCCCCTTTCTGTATAAATTAATTCAGTAGTAATAACCTGGTATTTACTAAAGCTTAACTTTTAGAGAGATCGAGAGGAAAAGAAAACTATCGCGACTGGAAGAGGAACGACTGTGCAATTGAAGCTGCAGCCCAAACACCGGCGTGGGTTCCTCTAGATAGAACTCTGCTCCTCTCTCCAATCTCCTGTTTGCGGGTTCGTGGATTGTTGTTTTCTCCTTCTCGCGACTTCTCCTTTATGATAGTCGAGTTAATTAGGGTAAATTCACAAACATTGGTTTTGATTTTTTTCTATGTATTATATTATCTAATGCCAACACTGATTTTATTCTGATTAAATATTGCAACAATGGTTTTATTCTGATTATTAGAATTCTTCTGTATTCTGATTATAGAATTTATTCTGAGTTCATGAATTAAGTTTGTGATGGTAGAGTACAATTTTAATACTTTTGTATGAGAACAGTCAGAAAAAACTTAAATTCTTTTGAATTTGGGGATTGCTAGACTGATGTGGTTTTGAGTTAAACATTAGAGGTTTCTCTAGTTTGTGTTTTTAGTCTATAACCTTTGTCTATAGCCTCAGAGCTTGCAATTTTCAAAAATCTTATGGTTTGACATGATCATATGGAACTCTGAATATCCTTAACTCCTGACATCTCCATCTCTCTATATGCCGCATTGAAAGAAATGATTCATTGTTTGAAATCGTTATTATACCTGGTATTCCAATGTTTGAACATTGAAGTATTTATCACAGTTAAATATATCGGTTCTTACTGTTGAGAATTACAGTTTGTCCCACATCGGGACTTTCTCTGCTTCGGCTGTGCCTAATAGGATATGTGGGCTACTCCCTGCCAATTGTGTTTTTAGGTGGACGCTCAGAATTTAACTATGACAAGCACACATATACTTGGGTTACTCCCCCACCAAATCATCTATATACAGGAACCTAGAACAGTGTTCTTCCAATACAATCCCAATTCTCTAGCCAAAAATCCCTATAAATAAGCCCCTCCTCTGTAAAGTCTAAGAAGTGCCTCAGTTACAGCCTTGTATCTCTTCTCATCAAATGTGAAGTACTCGTCCAACCAATTAAGAGAAGGACCCAGTGACCTAAGCTGTTTCAGTATGTTCCACCATATTCATCTCTCTACTTCCATACTTGAGCAAATAATTCCTCACGGCCAATATCATGTCTGGTTAAATTCATTTCGGGAAACATTTCCTTCTTCACAACAACCTGTTTTGCTATCCGAGCATCATTCGTCCAAGAAACCTACAAGGTGTTGCAACTTGCAACCAGGTTCGCATTGGTATCCGAAAAAGCACAACCTGGTTTGTATTTTATAGATAATAATGTACGAATTCTCATCGTCAGTACCCGTCCGTCGGCGATACAATGGGTTAAGTAAAACTCTTAAAACTTATCCAAATCCGATCCACATGATTTCTAATTGCATCAGATTCGGATCTGAATTTTATCGGATTAGAATACGATTATCCATCGGATATATTCTCCGGTCATGTGAGATCAGATAATCATGAATAACAATCAAGATTGGATTATTTACACTTTAAAACTATAAATTCATCAATTTCATCGTAACAAATGCATAGATATACTAAATTTATGATGTTTTTAATTTAAAGGTGGTAAGTAAAAAATTATATTAATACATGTAGATTATATAACTTATAAGATATAATAACCTAATCAAATCGGATCAAGTTTTACATATCACAAAACCATTGATCCATATCCAGCAAATTTATAGTGGATCAGATCTGCTCCATTAGGGTCAGATCATGCCGGTAGCGTATGGGATTGGATCTGATTTCCATCCCTAAAACATGCCCTACACAGACCTTTTTTCTCTACCTAAATTGATACGGCCTCAAAGAACAAAAGAAGTCGTACCTGAATTAATTCTTCCCGGACTACCAACAACTCATCATATGTTCTTTGAGGAGAAGCGCTTGGTTAAGATCCTCCAAACTTCAACTTATTCCCTTACAACTCTTCAATTGTCGTCTCCAATTTATGTTTATCATCCAGATCGCCTCCCAACTGAACTTTCAAAGTCAAGATTTCCTATTTTTTATTTGGTGGAAGTCCAGTTTAGCATAAGTTCTTCAGCTCAAGTTTTTACGACTTTAAGGTGGCGCAAGGAGGAAAAAAAAACACTCATTACCTGCAGCTTTAGATGATGCTCTGTAACTCTAGTCCGTATGTTGGGCGTGACATCTAAGAACTATTCAGAAAGATTAGCTTATTTCATAGCCTCATTCACGTCTCTTCTTGCATTCAATGCAAAAAATAATTCAGCACACATACACGAATTTTGCCTTTCCAGGTCAACAATCATATTTAGTGAATGCAGTTTGTCCCTCTGCACGCATATTCAATTAAACTAGTAAGTATTTTACGAAAAAAAAAAAAAAAAAAACAAATCTCCCAAGAATTTTGATTTCTGATAATGAAATGGATACCTTGTGCTCTGCAATGAGCTCTAGGACATTCTTCTCGTCTTGACGGTTGGAAATCACATTAATTGCAGGAAAATCTGACCTATGCTAAATAAGAAAAGATATGAAAAATAAAAAGCCGAAAGTTACGTCGACAAGGAGATACATGAAAAAGGAACTGACTCACATATATGCTAACCCTGCAAACCATCAAATGGAGGAAAGTAGGCGCAAAACTTGTCTTTGCTCAAATAAGATACTGAATTCTAATTAAACGGATTAGCACTATCAAAACTTTGGGAGATTCTTTCTCCTAGCCTTCATTTAACAAAGAGGTTGTAATTCCCTACAGTGGCATGATATATCTGAAGAAAATATTTTTAACAACAATCGTTTCCCCTTATTTCGTCTTCCCTATTTGGGGACTAACATGCCTTATATATTGAAGACTAACATGCTCCCATAAATCTCTTCAGCAGCCCGACATGATGTATAGTCTCCTCGATCGTGCGTGATCATTAAAAATACATTACCCTTGCTACAAATTGTTAAGATGACTAGAAAATATTGACAATTATCTCACAGTTTAACTTTAAATAACTGAGAGAGAAAGAGTAATCCAGTGATACATCTGCAAAATCAAATTTTAACAGATCGAGATTGTTGTTCAGGATTGGAATATTATATCAAAGTGAACCTACAATGGGATTAACAACGTTGTTCATATGGGGCAGATATGATTAAGGAACATTAATCAAGTTTTACAAGAAAAAATTGCTACGAGTACTTCGATCAAAACCAATTTCACCTTCTTCGACCAAAATTGTTACCATCCGTCCAGTGCAGTCGCTGCTCTCTCTTACAAAAACCGGTCAACATGTCTGTGAGCCTCCAGATCTTTCACCTGTAGTCTCCTCACCTCCTTCTCTCCAGATTCATCATTTTCACCTTCTTCGTCTGAGTTAAAAGGAGAAACGACTCAGCCCTAGGTTTATTTCTGAGTATTTCTCCCCAAAACCCATTAGTTTCACATGTCTTCTATTTTGTCACAAGATTCTCTTATACTATTTATGTTTCTTCTCTTTGAACTTCACTTTTTAACACTATTCACTATGTCATTTTGACCCGGTGATTTAGTTAGTAAAACAATGCAAGAATTTGGTAACTGTCATATGTCTGAGGTTGTCTAATACCGAGTTACTGGGTGCGAACTAACTTAAATCACGCATTATTACCTGAATTCTACTCATTCTTTCTAATTAACGTTGCCGAGTTACAATCTTGCAGCCACATGCATATATTAAGATATCAAAAGAGGATCCATATCAATTTGGATACTTTTCTTTGGTAGCCGTCTACTACATATGTCATTGTTTGTCATTCTTTTCACCTGTTGGAGGACTCTGGAAGTAGGATAACAAAGTCATTCTCAACATAGGAATCTACTCCATCTCATATAAAAGAGTTTGGTACCCGTATTATAATTCTAAGGAAAAATGGTACTTTGTTACTACTTCATCTCAGGTATGAAATGGACATGCTGGCATTTTCTGGTTATTGACAACAATGAGGTGAGTTTCTATCATCCGTCCTCTAGATTGTGGGGATGTTCAGGAATCTTCTCTATGTGTTTTGAAGAGTGATAAATGACCTTGTCATTGCAGATATGTGGACCTGTGCTGAAGAGGAAGGATAGTTATGTCTGTTAACACTAGCGGAGACTGCACTTACTTTGAAGTCACTTTACATCTATCATGATATGCAGAGGTGGATTCGACCATGTCTATCTTTGGAATAGTCGATGATTCAACTTAGGCAACAGGGGGCGTTGATGAGTGAAAGAGGACTCACACTCTCTAGGTCAAATGGTACCAATACATACCAACTTAAAATGATCACAGGTTCGAATTTCCTTATTTTAGTCTCTCTTTC
This sequence comes from Linanthus parryae, assembly GCA_023055425.1. Lineage (NCBI taxonomy): Eukaryota > Viridiplantae > Streptophyta > Magnoliopsida > Ericales > Polemoniaceae > Linanthus > Linanthus parryae. Next base: position 96,888,074 of record JALGPY010000004.1, on the reverse strand, counting down.
AAACATACCAACTTAAATTATCTTCAGATTTTAGCAGTCAATTCTTTTAACTGAAGATCTGATATTTTAGAACTGACATATTCTCTTATCTCTAATTTTCATTTTATAAATGTTAAAATGGTTACCATGTATTGCTTTTCATCTGCATGACCCTTCTGAATCTCAATTAGGTGATCAACTGGCTATAGCAAAGGAAACAGAGAGTTTTGGGAATGGGAACCATTATGTACCCATCATCCACTTTGTTAGGACAGAACAAATATGAGTCCATTGTAGCTCTGCCTGTAGACGAGCTTATTGAAAAGGCACATTGTTTTCCTGGTAACAATTCTCATTGTTATATTGTTGTTTTTACAGCTGGTTAACATATCTTTTTGTTTAATAACATATAACTAAGCCATATTCTGGGGTAGGCTTCCAAATGAGAGTATATTAATATCTTGAAAACATCTTCATAAGGGAGCTGTGTCACTTGGCCAGTTAACTTTCGGTTGAGTTCTTTTGATTTTTTCCAATGTGGAATGTGTCTCTGTTGTCTGCAAACTGCGAACAGTGTATTGAATTGCTAGCATCTAGAAGTACTTACAATTTAATGTGGTTGCTCAATCATGATATATTTTGTATTTGGTACAGCTCACAAATACGAGATCGTGAAACGTCTACAACTCCCAAAACATATTTGCGGAATGACTGGTTTGTAAACGTCTACAAATACGAGATCACAAATGTTGCTCACAGTGCTTCCGATATTATTGTAATGGAAGCTGGTCTTAGTGTAATTATCCTGACACTTCACATTGACACTTCACATTGTCCCAGTCAGCCATTCACTACTGCTCACTGCCAGTGCCCAGGGAATTTACTTATATCCTAATGTATACAATGAGTAATATAAACAAACATGTACATAATTCATAGCAACTATTATCAGCTGGGCTATTAGAGGTGATTTCCTCTACACCATTATTTCATTGAGGGCACTTCTTATCCAATCACAACGTTTCACCAAATTGTTAACTAAATATTAATATATATGTGTATGGTGTTGTATTATATATATTATATTGACTACTGACTTGTACATGTTTAGTTGTCCAGGAAAGATTTGTTGCCTTCAAAGAAGATGGCCAGCTGCAGGAGGAACTGTATCTTACGACCCATATTGTAACAGAAAAATTAGTTGATTCAACTCTATTTCATTGGATATATTATGTGACAAATGTTATAGCGATGTTTTCTTGGTGCTAACACATGTAGTATCAACAAGTATAATTATGATTTAATGAAAACTTCTATTATATTGTGCGCAGCTTGTTGACAAAACAGTATATGAGTTTACTTTTTTTTTTTCTTTTTTTTTTCTTTTTCTTTTTTGGGTTTTGGCCTACAGAAACTGGTAACGCAGGTATGTAAATAGATATATATTTTTTTACTGGATAAACTTAATTACGACGGTAATTAACCGTCGTATTAGGAGCTAAAACGACGGTCATATCAGGAAACGTCGTATCCTCCAAACCCGTCGTATTAGGTCTTCAAAAGCGACGGACGGCACATGCTGTCGTAAATGGAAAAAAACGACGGTCAAAAGCCGTCGTATAATCTAATACGACGCCTTTCGATACGACGGTCATCCGGCCGTCGTATCTTTTTAATACGACGGTTTTTTATCCTTTAACGACGGTTTTTGACCGTCGTATTTGTCAATTTTTTTTGTAGTGAGACTTTAAGATTTAAAGTGGCACAAGAATAAAAAACACTCATCACCTGCAACTTTAGCTGATGCTCTATAACTCTAGTCCGTGTGTTGGCGTGACATGTAAGAACTCCTCCGAAAGATTAGCTTCTTTCATAGCCTCCTGCACGTCTCTTCTAATTACTTACAATGTTCAACATCAATCCAGCACATATAAATGGATTTTGCGAAAACAATACTTCACCTGCACTTTCTTTCGAAGATCTTTAATCTTATTTTCCAATTGCTGTTTAAGTTCTATTTTCCTTTGTAGCTCAACAATCATATGTAGTGAATCCAGTTTTTCCCTCTGCAAGCATTTTTAATTAAACTAGTAAGTACATTACGAAAGAAAAAAAAAATGAATCTCCCAAGAGTTTTGTTTTTCTGATACCAAGCGAGGTATACCTTCTCCCCTGCAATGAGCTGTAGGGCATTCTCATCTTGATCATTGGAAGTCATATTAATTGCAGAAAAACCAGGCCTATCCTAAATAAGAAAACATAAGAAAAAAATGCAGACAGTTACATGGATAAGGAGAAATATTAATAAGGAAGTACTCACATATATGCTAACAATGCATACATTCAAATGTAGGGAAGTAGCGGCCATGCTTGTTTTTGCTCAAATAAGATACATGATTCTTACTAAACAGAGTAACCACATCAAAACTCTGGGAGATTCGTTCCCTAAGGGTTCATTTAACATAGAGAATTAATTCCTTATATTGGCATGATATATATATCTCTAGAAAAGAATTTTAATCTTATTTCTTCTTCCATATTCCAAGACTAACGCACCCTATATATTGAGGAATGTAATGCTACTTGGATTGTACCCGTTTTCTCTTATTTCCTTTTCCCTATTCGAAGACTAACATGCTCTCTTTAGGCTGTCGTACTGCCTCACAAATCTTAATTCCATTTTCCTCTCTATCCGGCCTACAGGCCTTTTCAGCTCGACGTGATTTATAGTCTCTTCGATCGTTCATGTGTAATCGTTAGGAATCAATTATCCTTGTTACAACAAGTTGTTGTGATGATTAGACAGTTTTGACAATTCTCTCTCAGTTTAACTTGAAACAATTGAGAAAGAAAGGGAAGTCCAGTAATACATTTTGAAAGTCAAACTTTAAACATATGGAAGATTAATTTTTTCAGTGTTGGAATATAATATCAAAGTGGTCAGGGGTCTCCTACGTTGGTTTAATTACTTGACAACGGTGTTCATATGGAGCGGATATAATTAAGGAACACAAACCCAGTTTTAGAAAAAAATGCTATGAAAACTTTCAGCAAATCATTTTCAGACTTTGGATTGAGAGTTAGCCCAAACGGAGAAATTTTAAATTAACAAATTCAATAAAAGATACGAAAAGTATAGAGCAGTGATCGATATTTTACAACAAAGCAACTCTGAAGGGTGAAAGCAGCTTACACACAAAGTCTTTCCTCCTCCTCGAGCCTCAATCTCCTTTATTTATGTACTTTTAGCTACTAAAAGCATGTAGTATTGTTTGGCTTCAACTGAGAAGATGGTTCAACCAATAAATCTTTTGTAGTCTCCTTTATATAGAAGGACCTTCTTGTTTGAATTCCTTATTTCCGTTTTTCAAAAAATAAAAATCTTCATCGAAAATAGGACCAGTCATTTTTTGCATGACCAACTTTTAATTTCACTTCCCACCATTGGTTGTAGGCTTCTAGAGAGAAAAAATTAAATAATTAGCAAAAGTCATATCTTAAAACATATGAAGTGATTTACAAGGATGGCAAATATAAAGTGAAGCATAGCAGTCCTCTATATAGAAAAAAACTAAAGTTCATCCATTTTTCTCCACCCTTAATATTAGTGTCCATGTGGGGTTCTCCAACTGGTTGTTAAATTTTAGAAAGACATCAAAATAAATGATTATCAACAATCATATCGTGACACATAAGAGGTGAACTACAAGGGTGACAAATATAAGGCGAAGCATATAACCCCATTTTATGGATATTGATAAAGTTCACCCATATTCCTTCACCATTTAACCTTGCCGCCCATGTGGGGACCTACCATTGGTTGTACAATTTTGAAATGATATCAAAACAAATTATTATTAACAATGATGAAATAGAAAGTTTCTTTGAAACTTCAATTATCTTTCTATCTTGTTGTCAATTCGGCGAATGAAGACTTGGATCTAGAGTAGTTGATTGTATAATTTAAAAATGATATGAGCTTCTTTTGTACTCACTAGTAGGTACGTAGCACGTGCATTGCACGTGGGCGATTTCATTAGTATGCTATTAGGTTACATTTTTATTGAACTTTTGTAATCTTTATCTTGTCATCACAAGAATATCAGTTCTTTCCTAAAAAAATAATAGTTCCGCGTGTTATTCCCAAATTAAAGTAAGAGCTCAAGTTTAGTTATTCCAATATGATTGCAGCTTCTTTCCCTTCCGAATGACCAAACCAACTTCTTCACCTCTTCATCTAAGAATCTTTACATATTTCTAGTTTACAAGGAAGCTGACATGAACATTTGTTACATAGATCCTTGCAACACAATCGCATGGGGCTATATCCTGAAAGTTACATATCAAATCAAACATGATCACTAAATTAAATACCAGCCGTGAACAAATTAATCTTTCCTTGTGGGTGTGTTGTGAAAATTACAGAATGGGAAGGTCAAGAGTACATGACACTTTCAGAAAATATTTCAACTTTATCATCAAATTACCAACATGGGCATAGTAAATTGGCTAAATTGCATTGGTGGTACACGCAATTTGGTTTTTGTTTAGATTTGGTACCCCAAAGTTTCAATTGCAACATCCGTGAAACCCATACTTTCAATATGTTGCATTAATGGTACCCACGTTAACTTTCCATCCGTTTGTTGGATGAAAATTTGCAACAAGACTAGCACGTCCTTAATTCTCACCTCTATAATTTTGTATATAGTTTTTATGGAATATTGAATTAATTTTTATTTATTTACATATATATAATGTATATGAATTATTTGTCATATTAATAGTTAAAATTTTAAATATTGTTACTCACAGTCTAAATTTATAAAATATTAATTATATTAAATTTAATTGAACTTTATTAAATTTAATTATATTCACATTTATTTATTAATTTTTAATTATTTACTTGTCATATTATAATAAATAAACTTACTATAACTTTTTTCATCGGTACTTTTTAGTATAAATATGTAGTTTTTTTTTACAAAATATATGATATTATTTAATATATATATATAAGTAAATATTAAATTTTAAATATTAATTTAATAAAAAAAATAAATTTGTAAGTAAAATTTGCAATTTTATAATAATTAGGAATGCAAGTGAGGGCCACAATGTGGTGGAAAGGTAATAGAATGTACCATCGTGGCACAGAAGTGAAAGTATGGGTATCGTCAATGTGGCAATTGAAATTATAGGTTTCAAATCCACTCAATATCTAAACAATGGGTACCACCGATGCAATTTAGCATAGTAAATTACATCATTGCATCAGTCAGATATTGAAAAACTAGTAGACGGTAGTCATAGGAAAATATAAAAGATGCTTAAGTTCCTAAAATAAGTAAATTCCCATATTCAAAGTGCTATAAACAAATAATCGTTGAATCTCCACTCAAGAGAAATTCTTCATTAACAAGGTGGTTGCTCCGGCGGTCATTTTTCTTGGACTATTAGAGAAATATCATACAGAGCACGAAAGTAAAATCAAAAATAAAATGTTACCATTAGGTTTGTGAATGTCAGTCAATCAAAAGGAATTCACTCAGCTGAAAAACTGAAGCAACTATGCTACGAAAATTTGGAGACATGTCAACTAACGTGTGGAATGTGGGAAAGAAATAATTTCAATTTTTCTAATACAGTCCTCGTACTGAAATTTGTTGAAGCGAAGGTTAACTGAAATAAGTTTTCACGACGATGTCCAAACGTACCACATTAAAACAAAATTATTTGCAATCCCCATACTTGACAAGAAAATTTCGGCCATTCACCCAAATCGTTGGTACCAATCTATGTGTCAGGTTCAGCTCCACACAAACCCCATCAAATTTTTCGCTATATGCTGTCAAGGTCTTATATCTACCTTCAAAGCAAGTCCAAACTGATGAACAATTTCCATAGTATCTTCCTCAAAGTACTCTACCGGCACACCTAAGACGAATCCAAATTCGGAATAGTTCTAATAGATTTAAAAGACGGGTCAAATTTGATTTCCATGTTTGCACTGTGAGATAGTTTCCTTGAATTACCCAAGTTCCTTTAAGGATAACTCACCGCAATCCTCCTTCAAGTAAAAATGCACAAAATAACCCTTCTCAATACTTGTCACGACCCGAATATTTTGTTTGAATTTATCAAGAATTTAACTAGATAAAACATGTGCTCTTCGGCCGCGACTGAAGTATTGACCGTATCACTTTTTAATAAATATAGCTGAAGCTTTAAAATACACAACACTTTTTAGTTTCAATAAAAACGTTAATTTCTTTTTCGTTTGAACAATAATCGTTTACAAATATCAAATACAAGAATGATGAGAAATATTACAAATAATTTAGAAACTCCATTATTCTAATTCGTCTATTGTTTCCAATTGACCGGTACGGTACTTGTAAATATTTTAGGGTGAGCAAAAAGTTCATATGGTCTGCCTAACAACTGGCGTAGAAATATAATCTACATATATAAAAGCAGACAGGCGCTCAGATTGAACATGAATCTACCATTTGTCAATTCCAAATTACTGAGGTGTTGCCATTTGTTCTGCCACGTCATCAAATTCATTAACAAGCCAATAAAAAAATGGCATGTCATGCATGACTCATGAGTCATTATGTAATTAAATTTTAAGACATTCATTTTTCATTAATAGGACAGGAGTTACAAAAATTAGTGAAATCTCAATATGTATGCATTACGGAATTAGTGGGACAGTCACCACGACCGCCGATTTCATCCTTCTCATCTACATGTAGATTCGCCGTCGCAACCTCCACCGCCATCTCATTCACCATCGCCACTGTTCTGTGTTTTATGGTTTGGAAGGTAGACTGCGTGCGTTGTATATCTCTCTTCCTAAACCAAACTTTTTCCTTTTGTTTCTTTACCTCGTAAGGAGATTGGCTTTGTGGTCTTTACAATTGCGTCAATAGTAAGTTGCCTGCTACAATTTTTCTTTCGGATTTCAAGTTAGCAGAAAAAGAAGAAGATATATTGACTTCGTCTCAAGTTAGGTTATGTAGATAATCTGAAAATAGTTTGAATTCGAAGCCACTATTCTTTGTTTTAATGGTGTTGATTTGTTTGGGGTGCATGAAGAAGTGGAGCAAGCCGAAGGAAGAGAGGAGGTGATTTCGTCTACCACTCCTTCAGTGGTGAAGGGCAAAGAGGTTGTGATTTGTGAAGAACCATGAAAAATCAGGAACATGAGCGAAGGAGGGAGAAACAAAGCAATCAAGATCCAAGAGCCTACTAATTGTGAAGCTAAAAAGAAGTTAATATGTTCTACTGAAGTGTCCTTGGCAGTGCGGATGAAAAAAGGAAGGGCGCAATCGGATGTGACAGAGAAGACTTCCACTTTAAAATGGTGGAGGGTGAAAAGGCTCACCCCTGCCGCGAGCCATGAATCTTCTAAGTTGGAACGTGCGAGAGATTGCTAAACATTGCACGTCCAATGCTCTTCATTTCATAAAGAAGAGTCATTTTCCCGTTCTTGTTTTTCTTTCTGAAACTATGTTAGGGTACAATAAAGGGGGTAAAGTTCAACAAAAGCTAGGATTTCAAAGTGGCCTTTGGATTCCACGTCGAGGCTTGGATGGTGGACTTGCTCTCTCAGTCTGTTGTGGAATTCAGTAGTTTATGTTACTATTTTGTGTTATCATGACTTTCATATTCGTACTTGGGTCAAGGTTGTTGACTCTCCGGAGTCTAGTTTCTACTTTATTGGTATCTACGGAAATCCGGATGCTAGTCAAAGCCATATGTCTTGGGAAGTGTTGCGTAGATTAAAGCCTAGAAATGGTGAAGCTTGGATTGTAAATGGTGCTTTTAATGAAATTTTTCACATTGACGAGTATCTTGTTAATCATTTCCCTAGTCAAAAACTTATGTGTGATTTTGCTGCTGCACTTCATCACTGTGATCTTGTTGATTTGGGGTACCAGGAGTACAAGTTTACGTGGCAAAATAGGAGGGAAGGAAGTGAAAATTTTAGAAAGTGATTAGATAGAGCAGTAGCTAACAATGGTCGGATAAGAAATTTTCCTAACTATGTGGTTCGACATTTACAGTGTTCAGTTTCTGATCACATTCCTATTTTGATCCAATCTACCACAAGAGAAATCTGCGACATATAGGAAAACTCAGTTCAGATTTGCTGCACAATGGGCTAACTATCAGAAATGTGGTGAAGTTATTGCAAACACTTGGAAGTCCAGCCAAAATATTTACGATCCTCTGACATTTTTACAGAATTTGAAAGCTACGGGGAAATCTTTACAGAACTGGATCGGAAGACAAAGGGTGGGTTTGGTATCAAATTTTTTGGATTTTAAGATGTCTAAAAAGATGGTGTGAGAAAATATGTGACACAAAAGTTAAAGGGAAAAGATGTATGGGTTTGGTAGAAAAAGTTAGTGTTGTAAAAAAGTCAGTGATGCGACATTTTGTTGTTTAGTGAAATTTATCAGTATGACATTTTGTCTATTGATTGAGTTATTATTGTTAAGGTCATTATTGTCATTTCCACTGATTAGAGGAAAAAAGACCCAAAAAAGCTCATCAAACCAACTTTTTTCTTCACATTCATTTAAACTAGAAGACAAAAGCCAAAAGAAAAAATTCTCCTCAAATAAGTTGATACCAAACCTTTTAAAAAAGACCCAACAGCTAAAAAGATGCTTTTGGATTATAAGACAAAAAAAAGGAGGTACCAAACCCACCCAAAAACACTTTAAGAAGGGGGTCAAAGAGAAGAAGTTGAAGCAGAGTGAAGCCACCATGACGTTGTATCCCAATGCTGCAAACCTGCATAAGTTGAAACAACAGGAGAGTCAGTTTAACATAATTTTTGCATATGAAGAATGTAAATGGAGACAACTTTTCAGGGAAGTTTGGCTTAAGGAGGGGGATAATAATACCAAGTTTGTTTCACAAAAAAGGCTACACAAAGGAATAGAAGTAACACTATCAGGAGGTTGCAAATAATCAGGGGGTGTGGATTGACAAGGAAGACGAGATTCAGCAAATTCTTATTGACTATTTTTAAGAGTTGTTTACTGCTTCTGAAGTTGATATGGACACTGTTTTATAAGCTATTGCCCCCAAGGTCACTTCTTAGATGAATAAATTTCTTACTAAACCTTTTGAAGAAGAAGAGGTAAAAGATGCTCTTTTCCAAATGCCTCCTTTAAAGTCTCCTGGTCCAGATGGAGTTCCTTCCTTTTTTTATAAGCATTATTGGAATACAGTCAGTAAGATCTCATAAATATGGCTTTGATGGTTCTTAATCAAGGTATGGACCTATCTTCTATCAATACCACTAATATTGTGTTCATTCCTAGGAATCTGATCCTGGCTCCGTGAAAGATTTCAGACCAATTAGCTTGACTAATGTCTGCTATAAAGTGATATTCACTATGCTTTCTAATAGACTAAAAGTCATATTAGAGCAAGTGATTGACTGCTCCCAAAGTGCTTTTTTGAGGGGAAGACAAATTACAGATAATGTTATTGTGTCTTTTGAGACTATGAACATTATTAAGCAGTCAAAGCACAAAAGTGGATATTTCTCTCTTAAGCTGGATATGGATAAAGATGATGATAGGGTTGAGTGGCCATTTGTACAAGATGTGATGACTAATTTAGGGTTTCATGATGCTTTTACTCAAAAACTCGTGAGGTGTGTGCAATCTGTTACTTTTTCTATCATGATTAATGGTCAGCAAGTGTGAAATATTGTACCAACAAAGAGTAATTTAGACAAGGGGATCCAATTTCCCCTTATCTTTTTCTTTTATGTACTGAAGGTATTACTAATCTTATGAACAAGTCCCTACATTAAAGAAAGATCAGAGGAGTTAAAGCTACTAGATCATGCCCTCCAGTTATACACTTGTTGTTTGCTAATGATAGTGTGTTTTTTGGTAAGGCTAGTGTGTTAGAGTCTACAAGGATGAAGAAGAATTTAGATCTTTATGAGAACGCCTCAGGTCAGTTAATTAATTCTGGTAAATCGCTCGCTGGTTTAGTCCTAAGGTGGATCAGAATGCGAAAGAGGAGGTGGCATCTATTTTGAATGTTTCTACTTTGGATGGTCACACTTAATATCTGTATCTTCCAACTTTGTGGCTAAAAACAAGAAATCCCTTTTTTAAGGGGTAAAAGAAAGAGTTTTTCAGAAAATATTTGGTTGGGATGAATAGGGTTTAAGTATTGGAGGGAGAGATGTTATGATTAAATCAGTGCTCCAAGCAATCCCCAATTACATTATGAACTGTTTTATGATCCCTAATTCTATCACAGAAGAACTGCAAAATAAAATCACTAGCTTCTGGTGTGGTTCTGTTGATAAGAGGAAAGTGCATTGGTATAAGAGAGAGAAACTGTGTGCAAGCAAAGTGGAAGGGGGGATGGGATCAGAGACTTGGAAGATTTTATATGGCCCTACTAGCTAAACATGGGTGGAGGATTATGTTTAATCCTCAGTCCCTTGTTTTCCAAGTCCTTGGAAAATATTTCAAGGATTCGAACTTCTAGTCTGCTTATTTAGGTAACATACCTTCTTATATTTGGAGAAACTTTCTTATTGGTAGGCAGATCCTTTATGCTAGTATAAGACATGTTATTGGAGATGGTAATAGTACAAATATTTATATGCATAAATGGTTACCTATACGTGGATGAAGAAAGTTTATATTTATCCCTATCTGGAAGTAGAAGCCAAGGTTTCAGATTTGTTTAATTATGAGGGTTAGTGGAATGAAGATTTGATTAAGCAATGTTTCTCTGAAATGGAGGCAGAATGTAATTCTCAAATTCCTCTTTGCCAGCAAAAACCGAATGACAGCCTTATTTGGGGGAGGGGGGTACCAAAAATGTGGATTATTCGGTGGCTTCAGGTTATCATGTAGCTTTGCAGTTGTATCATCTGGGGATACTTAAAGATTTTTTAGAGGGGACAAGTAATCAAACAGAGGGCAGAATAGAAGAGAATATCTGGAAACAATAACTTCCAGGAAAAGTTCGTATCTTTGCATGTAGGTTCTTCAATAACTACATACTCCTAAAGAGAAATATGAGAAAGAGAGGGATGGACTTACCTGAGTTAGTCCTTGCTGCAACAGAGCTACTGAAAACAGGCAACATCTGTTCTTTGAGTGTTCTAAGATCAAATGGATCTAGAGAGGTACTTGTATTGATAAGAGCTTATTCAACGAGGAGTTCAACCGTATGGATTGTAGCAAGGCAGTGGACCTTAGCATGCCTGATCTTTGAAGATTCGGGACTATTTGATGGCTGATTTTGAGCATGAGAAATAGATTAGTAATGGAAGGACATGATTTTGAAAATAGTAATATTATTGAAGATGTAGAGCATTATCTAAGGGAAATTGACTAAGCTTTTAGTAAAGAGGATCTGCGACGAGAACCAAAGAGTGCTATTCCTGTGATTTTGACCCCTCCTCCGATGAATTGATTAAGATGAACACTGACGGGACGATGGATCTGCATAACAAGGTGGCGTGGGTGGGATGCGTGATTCGAAACCACATGGGTGATTTTGTGGCGGCTAAATGTTGTCACATCCCCTTTTCGTCCGATTCAACCATCTGCGAAGCAAGAGCTCTAGACTACTGCCACTCATGGTATATAAATCTCTCATCATCGCATCTTCGATCAACTAGAAACAGACTCCCAAGCGCTAGTTCAATGGATGAGGACGATGGGGATTACTAATACCGAAAGTGGGGATGCATGAACGAGCTGAAAAAATTGACTAGGGATGGAAGCTTCTGGTCTTCTTATTGGAATACGAAGAGAGGCAAATGGGGTTGCTCATCAACTTGCTGCGTATGGTTTAAGAGAGAAAATTTGGGCCAGTTTCAATGTTTTACCACCATATTTTATTTTTGGCCTGTTAGCCCATGATAAATCTAATACAGATAGGACTGTTTAATTTTGTAGTTTTATGGATTTATGTGTTCTTATTGATGGGTCAGATTTGGTCCCTCTATCTGTTGTGTTGTGGGTTGGAAGCCCATATTTTTAATGAAAGCGGATATATACCGCCCTACCACCATGTAGGTTCTTTCAAAAAAAGTTACGTAGGTAGTCCGAAAATAGTTTGAATTTGCAGCCATGTGGACCAATCAGCAGCCCGCAACCGGCTAACTCACTATGCGCCATGTGCACTAGATCATGTCAGCACATGGGAACCTCAAGACAGTGTCCTCTTGCACATGAACCGGAGGATCTAGTTCTTTGGAGGCTAGAATAAGCCTCGTCGGGTGGTCATTGTCCCACCTGCAACCCTTGTGTGCCATAAGGGAGACTTGGTCAACCTCTACATATGCCGATCAAGTTACGGTTTTCCTGCGATATCCGCCATGATATCATCAACTGCTAACTTAATGGGCTTAATGGGGACATGATAAACACTGTACCTCCCCCACACCGTTACTAATTGATGTCTATATATTGGATGGTCATCGTCTTCATAGAGGTTCTGATAATTCATTTTTCACACAACAAGTTGTCTCTCTCCTTTCATACACACTTTGCTTATTTCAAATCCCCATCACCAACAATATCTGCGGGTTACTATATCTACGGCTCACCAAGGATTGTATTACCTATCCTCAAGAACACCTTGTCATAATCCATATCACATAAACCCATCTACATTAGTGAACCTGGTGTTAAGCTTCAACAAACTCTCGGTGAATTAATCATGTCACGACAAAGAGATATTCTTGATGGAACTTCCTTCCCAAACAATTAGGAGGCTCCACCAACAGTCCAAGCCAACCCACAACTGGCTATCCAACAGAATTCAACAGTTTGATCCTGCAAAAGCAGCTCTTCAAGCATTAGCAAGTCCCATAGCTTCCATGTATCCCCATATGGTCTAGATTATGCAACTCATCAATGACATACCTACCACCAAATTTCGAAGAAAGGAGGCCCTCGCCAGACAGATATCAGATGTGTGAAGTTCTCTAAACACGTCAATTTTTTCACCTCCACCATCAAGTCGTTCTGCACAGGCAGAGGACGCAATTGGTAATTCCCCAACCTCATATGCGGCAGTGAGGAGGAGCATGTCCTCTGCAATAAATACATCCGGAGTGACTCCCAGTCCCTCTCTAGAAAACCAGAACCGTCAAAACCCGCTTTCATACGTCCCACCAGCCAATCCTGAAATTCTCATGGCGGATGCAACGAGAAACACATATGCGCCTGCTATGACGATGTTGGAGTAGAAGCTAGAAACCTTTACGGCGAGCCGAGGCACTATTAACACTATCATGCCATGTATAGAATGCATACCTCTCATCCCAATGTAGGTTTATCATATAACCAATCCCACGGGCTACAAAGCCTCAAATTAGGATAAATTTGACAGCATAAGCGACGATGCTCAAGAACATGTCATAAGGTTCACATTCTTACTAGCACCATGTTGCGAACAAGAACTTATGTAATACACCGTATCAATATTGGGAGCAAAATAGTAATATGAAAAACTAAATAAATAATCGATATGAATTTTAATTATGAGAAAATAATAATAATTTAAGGTTGGGTAAACCACTGTGTTTTATTCGGGTAAGATTTTAGGAAACGTTAGATTAATATTCGTAGTCAAATACGCGAGCGACTACTTTATTTAGTTGTTAGTGCGGGTACGACCACCGCGAACTTGTGTGTGCGTGTGCGTGTGCGCCACATCTAATCACTCAAACTTGTTGTATGCCCAACACACCCTAATCTTTTCTTGTCTTCATCTTCTTCAACTTCCCTTATTTTTCGGCTTGATATTTTCCGACACCACCATCGAGTCAACCTCTTCTTCACTGATCCTTTTGTCTATAAAGCTAGCCATTTTCTCCTTCTCCTTGAATAGAACACAACAACAAAAGCAACACCAACCACCACAGTCACCGTCGTCATCATCATTTTCTTCCTTTTCTCCGGCCACCACCAACACCATAGTGACCACCTCCACCTCCACTTCGCAAGCTCTTATCCTTCTCTTATCCCTCTCCGTCTCTCTTTCACTCTGTCAGGAACAGAGCCAAGGAACACCAATCCCTGACGGGAACCACCAAAGACACCCGAAACCACCACCACTCCCTTTTCCTTCTTTTAACCGCTGCTACACCCTTTCAATCACTCTCTCTCTCTCTCTCTCTCTCTATAACCCAGGAACTGGAAGAAGAAGGTCACAACAACTCATCACAATCCTCGCCGGATCTCCATTGAATTCGGCAACAACTCCAGCCAAACTCCACCCAAACCAAAATAGAGCCACCCACCACCTTAAACTGTCTTAATCCACTCCTAAGGGTCCGAGCAGGACACCAGGAAGCTCAGGCGGACCCAGAACCATCTTAGTCGCCGGCGTTGAGGCCACCTCCGATCACCTCCGACGTGAGCTTCAGCCCGACTCGATTATCGACCATTTCTTGCGATTTTCGGTACCGCTATGCTCTATTATTTTCCATGAGTTGATTTACATAGTTAAAATCATGTCTCGAGGCTTTGATTTGTGTTTTGTTCGAATCGGGATCAACATGTTCTTGTTGGGGGGTTTTTGTGTAGTTTTTGAAAAACTAAGGGGTAATATGTGTAGCTTATGAAACTTTTTTGGGTTATCTTGATTCATTTAGCATAATTTGGGGGCGGTGGGTGTGCTCGTGTCATTTAACAAAATGAATACATAAAAAAGAAATAAAAGCGTGATTTTTGAGTTTAAATTAATTTTTACAATTTCTAACTATTGTATGAAATTGAATAAAGTATGTTAAATATTGAAATAATATATTGAATATTGAATTAGTATGAGGAAAAATATTTCTTAATTAAAACGAATTTGTTTTCCTAAAAATAGATAACTTACAAGTATTTCTCGTAATAAATTATTTTTCGGTTTGTAATAAACATTTGATTTTAATAAGGTTTACATGTAATTAGTATTTTAGAATTAAAGATAACATTTCTCTCAATTGATAATAAATATTTATTTGTACTAATTAGTAATATTGTTTCTTAGTTCTTTTATAAATTACTAATAAGTGGTTATTTTACTAAGTTGTTTTTAAAGGAATTTCTGGGTTACTTCAACCTAAATATGTTTATTAGAAAATTAGTATTTAGTAAATATTAAATGAAACTAAATTATAGGCAATCACACAATAATTTTACTAGAATCTGGAATATTATTACAAAAAAGAATGTAAATATTGTGTCGGGGAATTGAGCGACTTAAGACTCGTTTAGGCTTATAGCAAGTCATGGTGGCATAGATAAATTTGTAATCAAATAAATGAATGTATTGTGTAGGTGACCAGTTCGTTGACAAAGGCTACGTGTCCTTCTAGGAGAACTTTACGGGCTATTCACTGAAGATCAAGGTGAGTATACATGCCATGCTAGCTTCCTTCGTGTCACAACACGATTTTGTTGTCTGTCTCAAAATGTGTTTTGTATTATACATGATTTACTTGAGTTGTGCTGGTATTTTGAAATTACTTCTTTCAAATTGTCACATGATCAGTAGTAATCCGTAATAATGTTAAGCATAAACGAGTCGTGCGGGTAACGTCATTCAGATCTTTATCATTTGGTTTGGTCGTTGTGGCTATGGGCTAGTTTGGGAATGCTGTGGCGGTGGTAGAAAGCTGCTGTGTGAAAACACTGTAGAAAGCTGCTGTGAATTTTTGATAAAATGTTGTTTGGTAAATATTACATAGAAGCTGCTGTGAAATATTGATATAGTAATTTTGTGTTTGGTAAAATCAACTGTGAAGTTGCTGTGAGAGGGTAAAATGAAAAAAAATATATGACACGTATCATTTCCGGAAAGATAGCTATTGTTATTTTAAAAAATTGTAAGGTCAAAATCGGTTGTAGATAAATTAATCAAAAGTACTTTCTGGAAAAGCATCTCCCCCCTTGCTTCCTGAAAACTGCTGTGGGACAGCAGAAACTGTCCGGAAAAGCAGAAATTTTATTTTTACCAAACACACTAAAACTGCTTCTGCTGTCGGGAAGCAGCTGTGCTGGCAGCAGAAGCATTCTCAAACTCACCCTACGTCCACTCGACCCCTTATTATACCTCGCTGGCGGCAAGAAGTCTTAGAGGGGTGCCGACACTTGAGGTCTTGGTAACTTGTATGTGGGATATGTTGGAAAAAAATTTGATTTTCCCAACTCAAGATTTAAATTGGAATTTCGGTTGGAAGTTTAATACGAAGACACTGGATCTTTGTGGCTAAATGAGGATCTCCGAAATTCGGATATTGGATACTGGATATTGGACATTGGTTAAGTGTTGATTTTAATACTGCTGGCTATGTGTCAGGCACTAGAGAATGTTTATTACTTAATTGTCTTTACTTCCGCTGTATTTTTTACTCTGATACTACAAATAATATCTCTTATATGTTTGACACGCTTGGGTGTTGCTCACACACTATTTCGTGCTGACTTTCAAAAACTGATGTTCTTGTTTTCCTTCCTGTCGCAGGTCTAGGAGATAAGGACTACGAAGTAGCGAAGTACGAGACTCATGTAGAATAATAATGTCGCGAGAAATCGTCTAGTATGCTAGGTGTAATATAGTAATCCTTGATGACATATGTAAGATACGTTGTGTATTGTTTATTTAGTAATGTAATATATCTGGAGGTTTTGCTTTTGATTTCCGCCGTTACTTTTAGCAGCGCCCTTCTGGTCTCGCCCGATCCGGATAAAAGGGTTGTTGCAACTTATGAATCCGAGAGTATCCCAAGTCTTTGGATATATAGCATACGAATAGTATAAGATCCTGATCCCGATTCCGTTCGCATCTGGGAGGAAATTGTGAAGAAGTTCTACACGAAATTCTTCAAGTTCAAGAGAAAGTCACAATCATACACATGTCTCGCATGGCACATAAGAAGACGGAGAGGGAGTTGCGTTTATCAAAAAAATTCACTAAAAATAGTTAGAGTGAGTGGATAATGTAAGTAACCACAAGGAGATGTTAAGTAACCACAATCTTCCCACCTTCTCCAAACACATAAACTGCACACGCAACACAAAGCCTATTGTGGAAAAGAAGAGGAAAACACCTCGCATGTCGTATCACCTTTCATGATTTGTCGCTCCAACTTGAATTACATGAGGGTTCGCGAACTTAAAGTCCATGTTGTGTCACCTTCGCAGACGTATTCCTATCAGCACAAGTATCAGCACACTACAAAGTCTGCCCCACTCTCACCACTACCATGTTCAATGGGAGAAATTGGGAAGCTTTGCAGGCATTGGAGAAAGGATAGATTGCTTCATGTGGTGGAGAATAACCAATTGGGGAGAAGTTGCAAGATCCCTAATGGTGTGAATGCCCACCAAAGACCGCATAAAGCTCTGTCGACTAATGCAGAAGAAGGTTAAGGAAGGAGAGTTGGTCATTGAGGTACGGTTAGATGTAGCTAGTCATCGGTTTCACGAATCAATATTCAAAATGAATCATCCTAAGTATTCCAATGAGGAGCCCTAGTAATTTTCTTTACTTGAATTCTCCAAAATTCATTTTTTTAATTAGTTATTTCTTAGCTTTTCATACTTGCAATTTTTAAATAAGATAAAAAACAATTATTACTTATGTTATCTAAAAGAACTAGCTAATATCAATTCATTTGTTTTTGAGGAAACTCGGAGCTTTACAAATATTATTATAACGATAGCTATGCGCTTGCTATTGGTTCACGTTTGGCATCGAGGAGCATCCTCATTAGGGCAGTGTTTTTGCGATGAGTTGTGTAGTCGAGGGGAGAGATTATGCTTGCCAAGCTTTAATCGTGTTGTTAATACACATAGAGCTATATATTTGCTTTATGAAGTATTCTCTCGTGGAAATACCGCAATTTCTGTTTTGTAATTATTCCTAAAAGTGGAGTATTATGAAAAGGAATTAGTGTTCAGTTTGATTTTCTTACTACTTTGTTGACTTATTTGATTTTCCTTCAACCGGAATCCTTTTGTGTTTAGAGCTGATGGAAATTGTTTATGAATAAAGAAGTAAGTAGACTCTAGATCTGGACATCAGCTAGTTATTGCGTTTGATAGTAATATCTCCCTGACACTATTGATGGATATGTTATTAGGGAGGGTTCTGAGCGCCGAGTTCGAGGGTATCGATTTGCAGGTCTTCCCATCTCATTGTTGGACTGCCTTTGGGGTGAGGATGTCTGA
Organism: Linanthus parryae; assembly: GCA_023055425.1. NCBI lineage: Eukaryota > Viridiplantae > Streptophyta > Magnoliopsida > Ericales > Polemoniaceae > Linanthus > Linanthus parryae. The sequence goes on along the minus strand of JALGPY010000004.1, from coordinate 96,869,847 downwards.
TACCGTAAAGGTACCGGAGTTAACGATTTTGTAAAATCGTCAAAAACAAACCACGTAGCTTGTAGCTTACATCGCTATTCTAACAATTACTGATGACCGAATAATTTTTTTTTCAATAATAAAATTAACTGACTACAACTTGCTTAAATAGATAAAACGAAACCTAACTCACGGACCAATTGACAAGAAAGCCCGTTAACTAATTAAATAAAGTAATTAAACTAATTAATACTCAACTAAGTAAATAAATAACTAAATAAACAATATCAATAATCATAATAATTATGTTGACTCGGACGATAAGGTTCACCCGTATCAACTCCCCCGCGGTTGAAAATCTCCTTCTCCTCAAGGCGGATCGCAACAATTGACCGCCGGTAAGTGTAGTGCAGAAATTGGCAGGCCAGGAGGCCAAAAGCGATCTTCTTCTTACGGTAATGGGTCGTCGTCTTAGTAACTCTTGTAGTGTGTTTTGCGAACTGATGACCCAAAATAATCTGAACTGGGGTGAAATTTGGGCTTGGACTCAAAATTGTAATTGTAACTGGGCCCAAAGTCTCATGAGTATTCATAGGAATATGAATGTTGTCCATAATAGTAGTCTGAGTTAGGCCCAAATTAATACTCAAGTAAAGATGTAGGCGTACATGGTGGTGAAAGCCCAAGATTATTTTGCATTTGGGTTGATCGGCGGCTGGGTCACGGACCGAATTGTAGTCGTTTGTTGCTGTGGAGCCGTCGGTACTGGTGTGAGGAGCTTCTGGTCCGGCGGTGTGGGGGACATGGCGTCCAGTTGTTGCTGGTAGTTCGCCGACGGCGTCGAGTCCTGGATAAGGATGATCTGCGTCGAGTCTTGGACTAGCTGCTCCGGCTGAATGGCTGCGAGGGTGAGAGTGTGGCTGGTCTCCACATCTTGATCCGGAGGGCAGACGTGGGGCGGTGGTACCAGGTTCTTGTTCCGCGACAGTGTTGGAGAAGGACGATGAAAATTGGCCTCCAGAGATTTGAGGCGTAAATCCATGGCAGAAATTGGAGATTGAGCATCTGCTTGTCCTGTCTCTAAGGTGCGCATAGGCGGCGAATCTTGTATCCATGTTCTGAATCGAAGTTTGCAAGCCTTGAGGGCGGTTTTCAGGTCTGCGATTGCGGCGAGGATGAGTGCAAGGTCGCCGGACATTGCGTTTCACCAGTTGACGATGGTGAAACTCAATGAAAGCACAATTCGATACCGTAAAAGTACCGGGATTAACGATTTTGTGAATATCGTCAAAAACTGACCATGTAACTTGTAGCTTATAGCGCTATTTCAACAACTACTGTTGACCGAATAATTTTTTTTTTCAATAATCAATTCATTCCATAAAATAAACCGAGACTACAATTTATTTAAATAGAATAAATGAAAGACACTGACGGGCCAATTGACAAGAAAGCCCATTAACTAATTAAATAAAGTAATTAAACTAATTAATACACAACTAAGTAAATAAATAACTAATAAACAATATACTGGTTAAGTTTGTTTCTAGTGCAGATCAGATTGTAGATATCTTCACCAAAAACTAGGGACTGCAACATTGCTAGACTTGAATACCAATCTCATGGTTCTTCCACCACCATGACTTTGAGGGAGGGTATTAACCAAGAGAACTAAAAATAGGCATGCTTTTGAGGACAAAATCAAATTTTAAGGAGCTTCTGTCAAATTCAAATGAGGTCAAATGAAGTCCAACATAAAGTCAAGAGGTCTATCTGCCACTATAAAGTTTTGGGTCCAAAATTAGTCCTCTACAGAGATTGTGGGCCTTTGTGTTATTTCTCAAATATCTGTTAGTCAGTTTTGCCAAACTTCTGTGGCCATCTTCTTATTTTCTCTTCTTGTTCAATCCAACGGTCACAGATTGTACCGTTTGGATTTCCACATACTTAAAGTTTCTCTGAAACCCTAATATGTATTGATTGAGAAATTATCCTTCTCTTTCAGCCTTCAGGTTTCTTTCATGAATTCGTACGTTTTTTGGGTTTCAACTTGTTGTTCTCGAGTCTTTTCTGAATAAACCTTTAAGGTTTCATTCATTTCGGTGTCCATACTTATGGTCTAGTTAATGGGGTGCTCTGTACTATCGGAATGTGAATCGGTTTTTCAAAGACTTGAGTATTGTTAAATTGTGAATTTAATCTGGATAATATTTCATAGAGTTTATGGTTGAATCAAGATGACTAAAGATTGTTTCCGGTGTTGTGCAAAAACTATTTCTCCGAGTTTCTTTGGTCCAAGTCTTTTCAAGAAAGTTGTCGTTTTCTCAAAAGGTTGTTTACATTGAAATAGAACTTACTGTGGTTTACCAAGTGTCACAGTGGCTGTCTCGCTCAGATTTTAACTGACTACTTTTCAGGATGTCTTTGTTTTCTAAAACCATTGAAGGTTTTGCTAAAAAGACCCTAGAAGGTGAGCCATCTTGTGGGACGGGATCAGCTATCGCATTGGAATAGAAATAGTATTAGCAGTTTCGTTTGTAAGACTTTGTTTCAAATATTATAAAAGTGGTTTGAATGACTCTATGATCTTCCTTGAGCAAGATCCAGTGTTTTAGTCATTGCTCGAGTGTTTTGGCACTCGATGCAATGGCATTCCCATAAAATCTGTTGTTTGGCCCAGGATGGACGGGTGTTACAGTAGCGCCGCCCAAAGAGCAAGTGCGGCACACATGGCTGAGCACCTGACATATAAGTGTGACTTATTAAAGCGCGTTGTGTCTAGTTGCTTATCCACTTTGTAAATATATCCATGTATAGTGAAATATAGTCGGCGTGGATCTAGGCATTCTTGAGCCGAACCACGTAAATCTGAGTGTTCATTTCTATGTTGTGTGAATTGCAGCAAATTCACTTTGTGCACGAATGGAATTCACATACTACTCTAAGGGCTCCCCTTCCCATGGTTTTAGTGATAGGTGGTGTTTTTCGGAGTTCTTCGTGGCTGGTGTAGTACTCTGTGTGGAACATTTTAAAACCTTTAATGTGGTGGAACCCAAAGAGTAAATCTTGGTTTCACAATGTGAAGCCTTGATTCATCTCAAGGTGTCATGACAAAAACCCTTTATTTGAATATCAGTTTTAAGGCTTGAAACCTATAATGATTTCTCAATTTTATTTAGCTATACTAATTTAATTGGAAAATTTTATTTTTTCACTTGAAAAGTTAAATAAAATATATGACAAAGAGTTCTAAAAAATTTCAAAAAATTTATCGAATCCCTGCTTTAAATCGTAAGAGCATGAATGAGAAGCTATTAGTAGTAAATGTTAAAAATAATTCATATTATTTTAGTATATCACTGCAAGGAAAGAAATTTACTAATCATCTTTTCTCGGAGAGTACTTCATTTTATATGTGTCAACTAACCATTATATCTCAGTTTTAGTAGGGGTGCAACTTGGACGGGCTGAACCGACCAACCGAACCCAGCTTGGACTAATATCGGGCTTGGGCACATTTTTTGAGTAATCTCGACGGGCTAGAACAAAAATTCTCAACCCGAATTGCAATTAGGGTCGCGCTTGGGTACAACTATTAAATGATGGGCTAGCCCGAATTCTCTGATTTGTATATTCATTACATATACATGTTATATTTGGAGAGTATTATCGAGCATATTTATCAAATTATTTTTCTCTTAATCCTATTTTTTTATTATGTTGTTGTTTTTAACTAACAGTTTTTTAACAAAATATTTAGCATTCTCTTTTTAAATGGATAATATTTTATGTTTTTATTTTTTTATTATTTTTTTTTTTTTGAGAAAAAATCATTGCCATAGAAGACTAAACTTGGGGGATTACATGAGTTCTTTCACTATTGATACATCTCTGCATCCATAAGGGGATGTTCTCTTTAAAAAATCTAATAGTAGTGTTGTCTTCCTTGGCCTGGATCGCAAGCATGTGTGCAGCATTGTTGGAGGAGCGAGGAGCAAATCTGAACTCAAATAGTGGGAGCTCTCTTCCGTGTTCGGAGATGTCTTCAACTATCGAACCGATCTCCGTGAGGTCTTCATCTTTGGTTCCCTTTCTTGCTCGGTTAATTTGGTCAATGAGGGATTTTGCGTCTCCTTCTATAATCATTTCATTACAGTTGAGTTCCTTGGACATTCTCAAAGCTTCTTGGGCGGCCAGTGCTTCTACGTGCTTTGCCGATAGACCTGAAGAGACAGTGATGGAGGCACCAGCAACAACATCTCCATACCCATCTCTGGTAATGACTCAAATTCCGGCTTTTTTGGAAACTGAGCACCATGCTCCATCAAAATTAGTCTTAAGAAGGTGCCTTGGAGGTTTTTGCCATTGAATCCTTTGTTGAGCTGTTGTGCTGCTTCCACCTTTTCGAAGGTCCAAACAACCGAACTCAGCAATCGATTGTTGAATTTCTCCAATTATTTGGGCCACTGACATTTATTTGTTGCGAAATAATGCACTTTTGCGAGCTCGGCACAACCACCATACGGTTACAGCGAATGGGACGAGCTCAACTGGGTTTAGCGTGTCCAGCCAGTGGCATGCCCAATCAGTGAAAAATTCGGGTTCCTTTGAGCAGCTTCAACAATGTCCCAGACCTGTTTGGCTACCGAGCATAGCCCTAAGGCATGCGAAGTAGATTCTCCCAAATCGCCGCAGTGAACACATAAATTTGGCACTTGAACATTACGTCTACGCAGATCGCCTACTGTAGGACTCCCGTTGTGAATACATCTCCAAAGGTGATGTTGAATCTTTGGAGGCACTTTAATTTTCAAAATTTTGTCCATACCTTTGAGAGAGAAGCTTGATGAACCTTCGATTGTTTCACTTGCTAAGAGTCTGCGAGCCTGTGCGTACCCCGTCTTGATTGTGTAATGTCCCGAATCCGAATACTGCTAAAGTAAGGAGTCTTCTCTGACCCGAATTGAAAGGGGTATGCGTTTAACCTCCTCCACGTCAATATTCGCCAAGTTCTCCTCCAAAGCATGTGAATTCCAGGTTCTATCCCCATTGATCAATTCTGAAACTTTCAAGTCTAGATTAGCCGGTTGGACATACAATTTTAATGACGGTTCCTGTGGGATCCATTTCACCAATATTCGGATTTTACTGCCATCACCGACTCTCCATCGTAAGCCTGAATCCAACAACTTTTGGCCAATAAGAATACTTCTCCAAGCGTAGGAGGGACCATGTCCTAAATCCGCTTGTAAGAAGCTTTTTTGTCTAATGTATTTTTCTTTAAGAACCTTTCTAAGGAGCGAGTTAGGATACCTTAGAATTCTCCAGATTTGTTTCGCAAGCATAGCATCATTAAAGAGTTTGAGATCTCCGAAAGCTAGTCCTCCTTGATCTCTTTGACTTTGTATACGCTCCCATTTGATCAAGTGAATACCTCTTTGTTTCTATGCTTTGCTCCACCAAAACTGTCTAATGAGTTGCTCCATCATGTCACACGTGCTATCCGGAAGTTTGAAGCAGGACATCGCGTAAGTTGGAAGGGATTGCGCAATAGTCCTGATAAGAACATCTTTTCCACCGGCTGACAGTGTACGTTCCTTCCATCCTTTGAGTTTGGAAATCAGTCTCTCTATCAAGTGTGAAAAAGTAATAGCCTTATTTTTCCCCGTGGTTGTGGGTAGCCCCAAGTAGCTGTCATATTGTGCCACTTCTCTAACGCCACATTGGTTCATAATCTCTTGCTTTACAGCTTCGGCAGTGTTAGAGGAAAACACTAGTGCTGATTTGCTAAGATTGAGCTGTTGGCCTGATCCTTGGCCATACTTGTCAATAATCTCCATCAGCTTTGTTATGCTTTTCGAGTTTGCTCGTGTAAAAAAAGACTATCATCAGCAAAAAATAAATGGGAGACCACTGGTCCTCCCCTAGAAGCTGTTACACCGCCAAGCTCCCCTTCATCGACGGCAGCTGTAACAGATGTAGACAACATCTCACTACAAAGGAGGAAGAGATAAGGGGAGAGAGGACACCCTTGTCTTAGACCCCTTGTGGTACTACCTGTCCCATAATAAGACCGTTTCTGGTAAAACTATACGAAACCGGGATTACACAATCCATAACAGTCGCAATGAATGTGGGGCCAAACCCCATATGGAACATAACTTCACGGAGGAATTTCCATTCAACCCGGTCATACGCCTTGCTCATATCAACTTTTAGAGACAAAAATCCCTCTTTCCCTTTCTTCTGTGTCTTTAACGAATGAATGACCTCAAATTCTGTGAGGATATTGTCTGAAATCAATCTCCTTGGGACGAACGCACTGTGATTTTATGCAATTAATACTCCAAGTACTGTTTTTAACCGATTAGCAACAACTTTAGAGACAATCTTGTATATGACATTACAGAGACTGATTGGACGGAAGTCACTAGCTTTGCGGGGCTATTTTGTCTTCGGAATTAAAGCAATGATAGTAGAATTGAAAGATTCAGTACTCTGACCTTCATTGAGAATAGCAAGGCAAACCTTGGTGACATCTCTTCCTACTAGATTCCATGGCTTCTGGTAGAAGCCTGCTGTGAAACCGTCAATCCCATGAGCTTTGTCCGGGCCTATTTGAAACAGGGTCGTGTGTATCTCGTCAGCGGTATAAGACCTCTCGATCGATTCTTTGTCAGCTTCAGAGATAATTTCCGCTGAATAATGGAGCATTGGACCGATTTCGTCCATGGTTGGGGTCGTCGACGTAAACATGGCCGTGAAATACTCCTCGAGACTGCGAATAATCTCGTGATCTTCTTCAACCACTCCCCATTGCTGTTTTCGATCCCACTTATGGTGTTCCTAGCCCTTCTCACCGTTGCTTTCATATGAAAAAATCGCGTGTTTCGATCCCCTTGCTTCAGCCAATCTACTCTTGATCTTTGCCTCCACATAGATTCTTCCCTAGCCATAGTCTCGTTCAACTCCTCAGTTAGTCTTTTGGGCTGGGCAATACACGTAGCGGACTGTTTTTGTTTACCCAGCTCTTCCAGTTGCGTGAGAAGCTTCTCTTTTTTCCTAGCAACACTGCCAAACTCGTTATAGGCCAAGGACGAAAGGCGAGTAGACAGTTTTTTGTGTTTCTCACCGAAGGGGATCTGCTCCGTGTTTTTCCACTGATCCTATAATTGTCTGCTGGAACTGTTCGTGGCGAAGCCACATGTTTTCATAACTGAACCCTTTTCTCCCTTTTCCTCTTTTATTTCGTTGACGCCATTCAATGAGAAGGGGTGTATGGTCGGAATTGGGGCCAACTAAATGAGTGACCTTTTCTCCTCTACAAAGATCAATCCATTGTAAGTTACTCACAGCACGGTCAATTCGCTCACGTATATTGGCATCATCTGTTTGAAGATTTGACCATGTAAACGGGTTTCTTGCAAAACCTAGGCCAAAAATCTCAAGTTCTTGAAGAAAATCGATAAAATATTTTACCTGACCGTAATTGAAATCTATTCCCCCTTCTTCTACAGATTGTGAGCTGATGGCATTAAAATATCCCGCTACAAGCCACAGGCAGTTTGGTGGTGGTGCTAATCGGCGGAGATGCTCCCACGAATGTCTTCGTTCTTCTCTAGTAGGGTCTCCGTAAAAACCCGAAAACTTCCAAACTTGTTTGGTGTCAGAATCTTCAACAGTGATGTCTATGTGATGCTGAGTGAAACTATGTAGGGTTAAATTCACCATGCTTGAACACATGATCGCCAACCCTCCCTTCTTCCTAATCGCATCAACGTAGAAGCCTCTTGCATACCCAAACTTTTTCCTCACGTATTCCATGTCACTGGATTTCAACTTAGTCTCCATGAGAAAGACTAGTTGAGGGGCATAACGTTTGACAACATCATGTAGGGATCGGACTGTGTCGGGGTTCCCCAGTCCCCGCACGTTCCAACTAAGTAAATTCATGGCGCTAGGCAGTGTTGCGTCGCAGCCACTGCCATTGTTGTATTGGAAGCATTGGAGGAGCCTCCATCCTCGTTGGCGTTCGAACTGGATCCATCAAAAACTGCAGCAAGACTCCTCACAGCAGTGCCACCTTTAGCCTTCTTCCCAGTCACCTTCTCTTGAGTTGGGGTTTTTTTCGGGGTAGTAATTGCTGCTGCCTTTCTCTTCTCTTTTGTCGTTGGAGGAATCTGTGCATCTCCCATAACAGAGTCTGTTTCCTCCCCCATACCTCTGTCCATCTCATCACTGGATTTTTTGACTCCTCCCCTGCCTCTTCTTTGTCAATTTCTTCATCCATCTTTTCAGAGTTGGCCTCATTCCCATTATTCTTCTCCGGCGATGTGGCTCTTTGTCGATGATTGTTGATGTCTTCTGTTTCGTTTGGAGTGGAGTCAATTTTTTTAGGGCTTCTTGGAGACTTAACAGGTTGCTTCTTCTTCACCGGAGGGTGGTAGAGAAGCCACCTACTGTAACCGGGTTGTTCCCCCAATTTTATCATGTCGTCGCATTCATCCCATTCTCTGCTATGGTGGTTAATCCTCCCGCACCAACAACAGATATCCGTGATTCGTTCGTATTTGAAATCTATCCAGATTTTCTCCTCCTTGGTCATCGCATTCGCACCCCCTTCTTAATGGTTTATTGACCGGAATACGAACCCTAGCCCTAACATAGGCACAATCATCCCCAAAGGAGACCTTAGGGTCCGTATCTAATACTTCCCCCATCACACTGGTGGCCTTTTTCGCGGCGTCGGTTTTGATCATATGGACATGGAGGTTTGAGACCTGCACCCAAACATCGATGGTGTCAAGGTTTATGTCTTTGATCGGATCGCCAAGCTTCCAATCTTTCCACAGGAGCATGAGGCCATCAAAGACCCATGGACCCCCATACTATCCTCTGTTTTATCTTCTCATCTGGAAACTTGAAGAGGAACGTGCCTTCACTGACTTCCACGAACTCCACCTTGTCGCCGTTGTTCCAGATACGTCTGAAAAAGTTCTGCATGGCGTAGCTATTAACCAATCCATTCATGAACTGGCCAATCATGCAAACTTGGCACTCTGCCTCCGCTTTCTCGCAGAAATCATCGTCAAAGAACACTATATCAGTCTCTTCTCGTAAGGTGAGAGCGACCGCAAACTTTTCTTCAAGCAGATCCGCCATTGGTGACGGCTAGAGAGATTATCCGGCGGGGTTTTAGGGTTTCTGGAAAACTAGGGTTTTTCACTCTCACAGAGAGACTTCTCACTTTCAGCTTTTAAAAAAATAATATGAATTGATAATTGTTTATTCACTCTAACAATACATAGTCATTATTTTTAACCTTAAATAATAAAATAATTAAAGTGTCTACATTCGGTATCTATTTTTATATGCAAGTTGCCAACGTAACTTTAAGGAAACAATTTTAATTGAGTTGAATGTGATAATAATGCTAATTTATTAAGTTTAATGGGCTAGCCTGAATAAACCCAGACCCGAATTGATTTGTTCGAATTTGGACTTGGACGGGCTGGCGATGCTCCTAAGCCGGGCTGGGCTGGGCTTGGACAACCCCGGCAGAACTCGGGCTTGGAATTGGACAAGAGTGTCAACCTGCCCAGCCCGCCCGCATTGCAATCCTTATTTTTTGTCATACAAGAAACTACTTACGTGCAACGCACGCGCACCTAACTCGTTTTGGGGGAAGATTCCCATGACTTTCTCCTACAGCATAAACACGTTATACCCTTAGCCTGGTTCATGTTACCGTATTTTAGCATGCATGCTCGTAGTATGTGGTGTGAAGTTGACCGTGAAAGATCAAGGGAGAGAACTCTTGTCTCCTTGATGATATTGAGGTTCTAGAGCTAGAAAGTCCAGGATCTTTAACCAAACTCATATTCACAGATAGTAGTGAACTTAACCAGTTCCTGCAATATTCCACGACGGCAATAGAATATAAAAATGTTGATAAGGGTATCCCCATATGAATCAATATGCTTAGAAACTGTGTAGCAACAGTTGAAAGAGACAAAGACTACAGTAAGTCAAACATATGTGCCTCAAAGATTTTTAGGAATAACATCTCAGTTTCAGCGCCTATGAAATTACTACAAATAAATGCTGCTAGAAAATAAATGAAGATTGGAGTCGTTAGATTCTTGAGGTCCATCTCGACCTCTTTCGCATTTTAGGTCTTTAATTTATTCACCATGTACGCAATGGCTTCTCCAGTATTGACTCTCATGTTCTCCTTGAAGTTGCATAACTCAAATACCCGTAACGACCACTTGGATTGCACTCGCTCAATTCTCTCAAGGCATTTGTGACGGCATCATAAAATGCAGCTCCCCATTCCTTCACATCTTTCACCAACTCATCATTCTCATCTATGACTTTCTGCTTCATATTCACCACAAAGAAAAGTTTCATGCATCATGCTAATTACAATTTCTGTTTTTACCTACATATACACCGGGAAGAAGAAACTCATATTTTGCTTTATGTCTCTAACCTTCATTAGTTTCACATAGAGCTGCATGTTCGGTAAACCAAAACCGGAACTGAACCGGTAAATACCAAACCGAACGGTTTTGGTTCGGTTAACCGGGCTGTTCAAGTAATCGGTTCCGGTTAACTGAAACCGGATTTTTGGCAGAATCTATAACCGGACCAAATCGTGGAACCGGAACCGGTACTTCGGTTTGGTTCAGTTCATGTTAGCTTCGGTTATTGCGGGGTTTAATATTTTTTTATATGTTTTTTTCGGTTAAACTGACCGGTTCGGTTCCTGCTGAACTCGGGCCAGTCCAGGGAGCGGTTACCACCATTTGACCGAACCGGGACCAGTAATATTCGGTTTGGAGGGCAGTTTCGGTTCACAATCTTCGGTTCGATTAGCGGTTCCACTGCTTCGGTTAATTTGGGTCGGTTTTAACTGGAACCGACCGGTTAACCGACCCGAAGTGCAGCTCTAGTTTCACAGGCTGTAAGTATGCTACTTATAAGTTGCTAGTGTGTAGTTCTTCAGACTTGTAAGTTGAACAGAAGAAAAGTTGAGCTATGTACTACCCAAAAACAAATGTACATCGTATTCATTATACATAATATGTAGTATTATTAAGGGAATAACTGATGCAGGACGAGCCAAGCCAAATTTCATGCTAATGTAGGAGTTCCCTAGTACTCCCTCTGACCGTTTTCAAAAGCCCAACACACACATTAGATACATACACATAACTATCCCTTATTTATTGATTCATTCCCAGAACTTAACTTTAATTGTATTTTGTTTTGACGATGTTGTCAATCTACACTACAGAACAAGGAAACGGAAAGTGGACATTTATTTTGGGCATCCTAAAATAGGAAAGTCTACAGTTATTTGGGACATCTGAAGTACTTTTTATAGATAAATATACGTAGTTGCAAAAGAATGCTATTATTTTGTTGAGCTGGTAGCTAGATGAAAGAGTTTTACAGGAGCCAGTAATGTACTTGTATAATGTTGCGCTCACTACAATCTAAACCAAACACAACCCATTGCCTATATCTATATACTAAGATAGAAACCCCCCCCCCCCCCCCCCTTCTTTTCCTGTTCATACTTGATTTGTTGGACGAATGACAGTCGTTGGATCAGAGATTCATCCAAGAGCTGATAACTACTCAGAGAAAATAAATGCATGAAACTCTAATATTAATATCCATAGCCCCGTGCCACTACCTACGAGTTCAAATCCTCTCTAAGCTTTAGTTGCAAAGCCACCGAATTAGACTCTTGTATCTACTAATGCTACATGAAACATGGAGGCATACCTTATGATCAGTACCATAGTCAGGAATGACAATTCTGAAAGGATACCAGGAAGGGTTTTGTACCCTCCCTTGCCAATAAGAGAACAGTTGCACCGCCTTCATTTCAGCTTTGGGAAGAAGCTTCTCCCGTTTTCTTTATCCTAATAGAAATTTCTCCACCAGGCATGTCAAAGCCTGAAGTCATCATTAATTAATTAATAGCTGTGTTACTGCACTTAGAATCTCCTAACCATAGTACAAATAGACAAAGAATTAATCATACCTGCAACAATTGTTTACGGGCTTCCACTAGCTCGTCATTGGTATGGTGCTCTTTGATGATAAGCGTTCTATTGAAAAGCTTCTTCAATAGACTCCTGGACACCACATATCATGCAACAATATAACAAAGAAGATTAGTAGACAGGCTGGCTTTTCAATAAACAAGAAGATAACTAGACTTCACCCGCAGTTTCGCTTGAACATCAATAACTTTTGTTTTACAAACTCACGAGACATTTCTATCAATACTTTTGTTTTACAAACTCACAAGATATTTTGCAATTCGGTTGAAACAATAGTTAACAAATACGAAAATGAAGCTCTCGACAGGCATGTCAATAACTTTACTGGGTCAAGTACGACGCAAGAAAATAATTTTCCTTGGATGTCAGAGCCTATTGGAAGTCATTTCACTTGGATGTTCTCTTTTACCTTAAATTAGAAAGAAAATAAGACCATCATCTCGAGAAGTTTTAGTAATGGTGATCCTTTCACTTGGACGATGGCAATCTTTTTTATTGATCAAAAGAGATATCAGAGGTATACATTAACTCAGAGTTACCAGGAAATGCTCGAAAGAGTGTTATCTACGATCGAGATTGCCGGATCCCAATCAGGGCCCATTTAGGATCCCGATAGCTGATTATGGCGATCCCTTTTCTTTTTACACAAGGAGCTAACTATTTTAATACTGTTACCCTCCTACCCCATAGTTTTATCAAATAATTCACGTCTTTGCCTCAAACTGTTCTTAATGATAGAAGTCCCAACAAAATTTGACCTAATAATAAGTCGGTATTATTAGGAAATGCTAATATTATGTACTTTTAGACAACATTCCGAAAATGCATTCTTCGTTCCAGACAAGAGAATCTCAATCCAATGGATCGACCCAAAGAATCCTACCCCCGGCGACCGATATTCCTACCAGATCGCTTACCACAGTGTTTCGCGATCCCGGTAACCTTTGACTGACCACTCTAGAATTTGGGTTATATATTCCAAATTGTTGATCTAAGACGGATTTCGCTATATTTGCCAAAAATAACATCTAAACACATGTACTTTGTTCTTATTTCTTTTATTATGCCATACAATTGAGATTATGCCTCGAGGAATAAAACGTTCAACAGTTCAAGATTGAACAGCGTAAACTTGAAATATTTGTGTTGATATCATGGGAGAGGACAAACGGAAAATTAACACATTCCCGAATGAGAAGCTTTTTTCAAACCTCCTGAACATCATGATTCACGACCCATCAATATAACAAAAGGATAAGTACAGAGATAGTATGATAAACAAGAAGATAACAATACTTCACCTGCAGACCGTAGAAGATCATTAATTTTTGTTTCCAGTTGCGTTTTGGCTCGTACTTGACTTTCAAACTTGCATAAAAAGTTTAGTGACTCCTCTTTCTCTCTCTGCACATTCGGTTGAACCAGTACTTTAAAAGATGCGGAAAACCAAGTTCTTAAGATATAAAAAATATGTACTGGGCCAAGGACGCCGCAAACCTTCTGCCCAGTAATGAATTGTAGGAGAACATTATCATCAGAGCTTATTTGATTCATGGAATTTATTTCACTTGGATGTTTCTCTTCTACCTTAAATTAGAAAGAAAAAAATTCCATGGAAAAATAGTAGTAATGGTTGTCCTTTCACTTCGTTGATGACAACGTTTTTAGGCTTAATTACTCAATGCATACCCCTAACAAACTGCAACCTCCACTTCTAAAATAGGCTTATTTAAACCCCCCCCCCCCCCTACTTGCAATATCTACGACAAATTGAAACTAAAAAAGAAAAAGAAATCTCAGTAAAGGTTATCCTTTCACTTGGACGATGACAATGTTTTAGGCTTAATTACTCAATGCATCCCCCCCACCCCCCATTTCACCGAAACTAACACACTGCAACCTCAACTTCTAACATGACATAATTTGCAAATGAGGGCTGCAATAAACCTATACCATAACTGCAGACCCAAAGTGCTAGTTTCCGTATACTGGAAAATAGTTGAAATTGATGACAACCACCCTTGGGGTAAGTATTCGACCGATTAAATTCTGAATTTAGTGATGATAATTCCATTCACAACACCAACTCGCTGGGGGCACAAATGGTACTAGAAGATACAGAAATGAGGAGACAAGCGTGTGCTTTAGGGATCCTTGGTGACCCAAGCTTAACACTGCCCAGGGGCGGACTTGTGAAGAACCAAGGGTAGGCATAGGTTAGGAAAAATGAGTGCTTTGGGATGTCGCACACCCCACCAGGTGCATTGGTACCGTTATTTCATTACTTTCTTATTTACAGGTCATGATCTCCTAAATCAGTCGAACCCAATGCTACCTGGGGATATTGAATATGAGAATTGATGGGCTAGAGCATTTACCACGTGAGCTCGCACCCATCTGCGAATCTTTAGTTGGTACATCTTTTGAAATGCAATAACAATTTAATCACACGTGAGCTCGCACCCATCTGCGAATCTTTAGTTGGTACATCTTTTGAAATGCAATAACAATTTAATCGAAAGAACATGCTAACTTGGCGACCTATGAACATGTTATGTGTCTTATTCTATTTTGTAGAAGGCACATTTTCTTTGGTTTACAGTATATAATTTGGACTGCTTTATTTTTGTCCATGTAAATGTATATCTGACAACTAGAGATGTGTCAAGGTGGGTTAACCTCTACCCCATCACCTGACGCCTAAAATCCCCCAACCCAGCCCACACAGCCGTAGGCATATGGGCGGCGGTCTGGGTCGCCAACAGTTCGGGGCCGTTCAAAACCTGCGGCCCCCTCCTTTAAAGCCGCCGGTTTGAACCCAGCCCTATCACCCCTTTCGCCCTTCCACATGCCTGCGGACCCGTTGGTCTCAACCCGGCCTGCCCCGGGTTGACATCTCTACTCACAACTACTATGAATACACACCCGAACCTGCTCCCATCTAACGCACCCGAACCCACACCCTGGGGCGGAGCTAGGATATTGAAAACTACCAGGGAAAAAAGTATGATACATAAATGTGCGTAAAAATATGATACATTTTGTGTTTGAGTGAAAAATATACTAGATGTTCTTCTAAAAAAAAAGTTGGTAGATGTTGAATATAAAACAATGCTCTACAGGGAAGTGTAATATTACATTATTTGCAACTACGAAAGGCCTCGCATATACTATACACAAAACGAAGAAAAGTCGAAAAGTAAAAAAATGAAAATGGGTTTCTTATAAGACTCTTCTGTTGGTTTTGTTGGAGAGAGCATAAAGAAGAATCTAACAGATAGTAAGTTTTGACTATAAATTATGATGTTATTTTCATTGATCATGAATACCACTTATTTATACAGCAAAAGTGTAACAAAAAAGCATGAAAAAATGAGCCAAATATGCTGCTGTTGAGTAACAAAAAATCCCTAAATATCTGCAAGAGTAGATCAACCACAACAAATTTTAACTGCCTCAAAACCCGCATGTTCTTTATTAAATCGTAGCAACTCCTGTGACAATATTCAACACTCCTCTCTGTATCTGGAGCTGCAAAAAATTATTTGGAAAATAAAAGTAGACATGAGTCTTGACATGACTTATGGAGCATATGTCACTGACATGGGTATTGGCATAGATATGGTTATGGTTATGGGTTATGGGCATGGTTATAGGATATGATCATTGATTAGAGTTAAAATAACTCCTCTTCTTGTTGGATATTCATGGCAGTTTTGACATCCGTTCGTTTATTGCAAATCTCAATGTGACCACTTTCTCCACATCTATTGCATTTGACATCTGGTCTCCACCAACACTTGTATTGTGGATGATTTGTCTTCTTACAATAACGACATGCATTATGATTATCATCACCTGACATTGCTCGAAGAGCCTCTTCCACCGTGCCTTTTGTTCTCATGAGTCTTCTCTGTTCTTGAGCATGTAGTGCATTCAACAACTCTGCCAAGGTAACCCTTGACACATCTTTTGAGTTTTCTAGTGCGGATATTTTAGCTTCAAATGGTTCAGGAACCGTCACAGTAATCCTTGATTGTGTCAGAGTAATCCTTGATTGTGTCTGAACTCTTCATTCTAGAATCAAAAAATTAAGAACCAAGAAGTCTTACTTTATTTGCAATATCAAGGAGTTTGTCAGAGTAATCCTTGATTGTGTCTGAACTCTTCATTCTTTGCATCTTGAATTCTCTGATTAGGTTTAGAGATTGCATGCCTTTCTGCCGTTCATTTCCTTCATACTCCTTCAGGAATTCCCGAATTTCGTTTGCAGCTTCTCATTGGTCGTTGGAATCGAGGTAGGCTTCCATCCGGACAGCCCACATTTGATAATAAATTCCATTGAACATTGGTGGTGCTATTGCATTTGATGAACTCTCTGAACTTATCATGTGCTGGATGGTTTTGTAGTGTTTGAAAAAGGATATGGTGAGTGTAGGGAAAGTCTAACTCACAGGTCTCTTCAGAATTGAAAGCTCTGATACCACATTGTTGGTTTTGATGAAGAGAGCTTAAAGAAGAATCTAACAGATAGTAACTTTTGGCTCTGAATTATGATGTTATTTTCATTGATCATGAGTACCACTTATTTATACAGCAAAAGTGTAACAAAAAAAATGAAAAAAGAAGCTAAATATGTTGCTGTTGAGCAACAAAAAATCCTTAAAAATCTGCAAGAGAATAGGTCAGCCAAAACAAACTTTGACTACCTCAAAACCAGCATGTACTTTATTAAATCATAGCAGCTCCTGTGACAATATTCAGCATCTTCCAACATGCTTCATATATTGAAATTTTTGCATGTTCGATTCATAGTAAACTGTCAATCTATCATATTATGTAACTTGAGATGTATGGTTTAGCGGTAGAAAATTGAGACATAAATCAAATCCATTGCCACAGAAGCTTTGGAAAGAAGCAGTGGAAAGCTACATGAGACTCCTACTCTCATATCATATGTTGTGGCGGTGACAGTTTAACATAAAAAATGCTGCTTCACTTGGGGTGGGTACAAAGTAGTATCGATAGTTATTAAATACTCCGAATTATTCCGCTTAATACCCGTACGTGCGTATAATTGAAAAATACTCTTGTATTCCGTACTGAAGTCGGACCTAATTAAAAATACACGACTTTTTTGTTGAAAACGTTTATTTCTCGTATTTAACGTCTTAACGTATAAAATTTCCGAATAAAACTTCTCGCTTTCACAATTACATCACATCGTGTATCAATAAAAATATTATATCTCTTAGTAATTGGTAATGATTCAATATATTATAAACTATTTCCTTATACTAAATATTATTATTATTAAAATCCACAAATATTAGTATAAAAAATTTATAAATATGAAGTTAATTATTAATAACTATACATATTATTTTGTACACATACACACACGCGCGCGCACGCAAAAACACACACATATTTGTTGTATCTTGAGTGCTACGCGTTAGTAAACATAAGGGTACTATTTGTATTAAGAATAATTTTTACTTGAAATTAGTGCAAGTGTGGTACTTTTTATGAAGAATATAATTAAATAAGTAAAATTCAATGAGTCAATAAAGAGGGTTACCATAATGGTAATTTACTGAGTACATATTTTACAAATAAAGAAAACATATATACAAGAAGTGAAATGCTAAACGTCACCCTTTTTTCTTCACCCCTTAATTTCACCTCCTATGTGGATGTTTTTGGTTGTTGATGTAAATATAAAAATATATTAAAATAAATACTCCCAACAATCATATCTTGACATGTAGGAGTTGAACTTGAAGAGTGAAGCATAGCACCCCTCATAAAAGAAATGATTAAAAGATAGTAGTATGGGACATAACAAACTTACTATATGTGTATTTTTGGAGAAAAACTTATTATATGTGTTAGAATACTAAGAAACATGCCCGTATTTTTAATCCAGAATGAATAATTAGTCTACGAATTATACACTTACGTTTTAAAAACTCGAATTATTCATATCTCGTATTTTTAACCCGAATTTTTACTAACGTACTTTTAATAAAAATATGTATAGTACCCGTACGTACCGTACCACGTTTTATTTCCGTACCGTATTTTACTAACTATGGTAGTATCTTGGGTCTAACTGTTATGTTATGGGTGTTAAGATGGCAGGTTTTGTTCACGCCTTGGTACTAGAATAATTAGGACATAAAAGAGCTAAAAGATGAATGCATGCTAGCTTCTCAGTTGTGAGGCTTGCATCTCCCACACGGCCACACCTCGAATACAACTATTTCATTCATAATCAACCTTCTTTCAAACATCTCATCACGAGCATCACTTTTGTATCAGCAACTCTCCTACATTAATTTTCTCAATCCTCCCTCATTTTAGACAATGATTTAAATGTGACAAATTATACCACCATAATATCTCTGCATTTCTAATAGATTTCATACTAAAAATGACACAAGAAACAAATTCCATCAAAAGGCAAATTGTAGAAACACTACAACACATGTTAGATTTTGAAATAAATGTTTTTAGTCACTAATTGTTACATTTTTCCTCCAAAAACCCAATTATAGTCAATAAACGCTTGCAAGAGATTTTTTTTACCAAAATTGCGTCCAGAGAAGTGTTCAGCTACGAAAACGTTTCGGAGAATCAAATTAATGAGGAAACAAAAAGGACTTCATTTATTAAACGTACATCCAGCAAATCACTGAACCGATTTCCAACAAACGTAGATCCAGCAAACAAGAAGAAACAGAATAGTTCAACCAGGTCTCAATCAAAAGAATTGATTGATTAAATCTTCCTTTCCAGTCTAGAACACTAAATTAAAAGAACTGAATATGAGAATTGATCTAACATTAGAATCTTCTGAAACAAGACTGAGGAATATTCAAATCGGAACCTCCGAACAGACCAAACTTCTTTAACTCAATCCTTGAGACCAATCAAAACCAACACGTATACAAATCAAAACCTCCAAATCCTAGCTTCTCGAAAGATCCAAAATGCCTTCACAGCGAGTAGAACTAACCAACTACCAAACATATTCACATAAAGTGGCGGAACAAGAAACTTGAGGCTGGGGGTAAAACTTTGATGTTGAAACTCACTATAAGGGAAGGTAGGTATTCGTCAAATGCCGTTGCAAGTCGGTAAGATAGTGTCAGTCCCAAGCAACAAACACAAAGTACCGTATGTTACATTGCAAGAAACTGATATTCGAAATACATTTTTACCACTGTTTGTTGGCATAAAAAATCCATCACAACCTTCCCCTCGTTGAATAATTTAACATCATCTTTATCCTAAAGAGTTTCCAATAATTAACACCGTAAAATCTTTCCACACCCATGTATCTTCCTAATCATAGACATGTCATCCTAAACCCAAAATCCAACTCAATAAATCAATAGATCAATTACATAGATAAGGTGAAACCATTCGACCAATTCTGAAAATCCCTAATTTTCAATTTATAAAACCCTAGCATATGAATCTTAAATTACAGCAGAAAACCATTTTTTAACCACACCTAAAAAATATTCAATATCAGCAAGAAAATATAGAAAGATATTCATTTATTGATTGTTAATTTGATATCAAATTTATAGTAGGTGGAGAAGATTAGATTTAGATTATCAATTGACTCCCAATTTCAGAGGAGGGTTAGAGGAAAAGGGTTTAGGGTTTAAGATTATCTATCGGGTTCTTACTCCGAGATGGAGCGAAATAGAAGCAGCAGCCCGGTAGGCAGTTCGTCGTAGGAGTCGACGGAATCATAGAATGGGAGAAGCGAAGGAGAAAAATCGTCGCTTCGATAGAATGCAACATAGTTCGCCTTCGTCGAACGGTAGAGAGACAAACTCTTCTTTTATTTTGTGAACATTAGGGTGTAATTTTTTAATGAATAAAAAATTAGACTAATGTCATATATATGTGGGTCTTTTTGTGTATTTCTTAGAAGTTAGAGGGTAAAAATTTCTTTCAAGGGCACCTATGAATTTTCGGTACTATATTTGTATGACTAAGAGGGCCACTTTGTATATTAAATAGGGGAACAATTAAAAAAAATCTATAAAAATTGGGATATCTTAGTGCTTTTGGGAATGTTGGGGGGGGGGGGGGCACCTGACCCGTGCTGTAGCTCCGCCTCTGTTCACATAACCAAGCTTCGAATCAATCAAGAAATGAATTGAGGCTTGGCGCTTCGGGCTTACAGGCAGAAACTCATGTGGTTGAACTCGAATTGCAGCTTACGGTTTACAAACAGAAATTGATTTGAAGAAATGGAATAATTTTTCTCCAATTAAAATCTTAAACTGCTTTCTTATCAATCAAATTGTGAATAGATTGAAATTTAGTCCATTGACCAACTCTTTGGAGACAAGATGCACACACTACCGTTTCTTATCAATCAAACTATGGAACACCTGGTTCAGGGAATGTGTTAAAAATATTTTAAAAGAAAGACTTCAAAGTCGAGACTATGGGCCGAAAACACATTTTGTCTCCAAAGAATGGACTAAATTTAGTCTATTCACAATTTGAATGATAAGAAAACAATTTAGGATTTTTACCTGAGAAAATTTATTGCATTACTCCAAATCAATTTCTTCTGTAAGCCCTAAGCTGCGATTCAGGTTCAGCCATAAATCAATGTCTGCCTGTAAGACCTAAGCGCCAAGCCCCAATTCATTCCTTTATTGATTTGAAGCCTGGTTATGTGAACAGGAGCAGAGATTAGAAGGGGCACCGTGGGTCACGGTCTCCCCACCCCACCACCACCACACACTCCCAGAGCGCTAGAATACCACTGTTCGTGCAAACTTTTTAGTTGTGCCCCTATTTAATATACAAAAGTGGACCCTTGATTCGACAAATATAGTCCGAAAAATTCATAGGTGCCCTTAAAAGAAAGAAATGTTTACCCTCTAACTTCACAGAAATACACAAAAGACCCACTTATATATTAAATTAGTCTAATTTTTTATTCATTGAAAACTTGGACCCTTATCTTCACACACCAAAAAAAGGTTTTCCACTCTTCCGTTTGATGAAGACGAACTACACCGCACTCCACAGAAGCGACGATTTGTCACCTTCGATTCTCCCGCTCACCGATTCTGAAGATTCCTCCGGCAAACCGTCTTTGAGGTTGCTGCTGCGCTGCCGTTCCGGGCATCTGTTGCTTTGATTTCACTCCATCTCTGAGGAACAACCAGGTAGATAATCTTGAACCCTAAATTGTTTTCCTTCCTCCTCCAATCCTTCTCCTTATATGCAATTTGGAGCCAATTGATAATCTAAATCTAATCTTCTCCATCTACAGTAAATTTAATATCAAATTAACAATCAATTTTATCAAATATCTTTCTATCTTTTCTCGCTGCTCTTGATTAGCTTTTTTTAGTGTGGTTTAAAGATAATTTTCTACTGCAATTTGAGAATCATGTGCTAGGTTTGGTAAACTGAAAATTATGGATTTCCAGAATTGGTCGAAATACTTGACCTTATCTAAGTAATTGATCTATTGAGTAAGTTAGCGGGATTTAGGGTTTCGGATAACAAGTCTATGATTAGGAGGATACATGGATGTTAAAAGAGTTTAAGGTGTCAATTATCTATACTCTTAAGGATAAATTTAACGTTGTTCAACTAGGGGAAGGTTGTGATGGATTTTTGCTGCCAACATATCAACAAACAGTTGCAAAAATGTATTTTGAATATTTTTTACTTGCATTGTAACATAGGGTAATTCGTGTTTGTTGGTTGGGACTGGTAGTAGTTATCTTAACGGCTTGCAACGACATTTAACTAATACCTACCTTACTTACAGTGAGTATTGAAATATCAATTGTGCCCCCCCCTTACAGCCTCAAGTTTCTGGTTCCGCCAATTTTTGTGAATATTTTCCAGTGTACAATTCCTGAGATTTGGTAGTTGGTATTTCTACTCCCTGTGAAGGCATTTTGGATCTTTCAAGAAGAGTGGATTTGGAGGTTTTGAATAGTATCCGGGCTGCATTTGGAGGTTTAGATCGGTTTCAACGCTTGAGTTAGAGAACTTTGGTCTGTCCGGAGGTTCTGGTTTGAATATTCCTCAGTTTAATTTCAGAAGGTTCAAAGGTTCGCCTCTGTTCACATAACCAAGCTTCGAATCAATCAAGAAATGAATTGAGGTTTGGCGCTTCGGGCTTACAGGCAGAAACTTATGTGGTTGAACTCGAATTGCAACTTACGGTTTACAAACAGAAATTGATTTGAAACAATGGAATAACTTTTCTCCAATTAAAATCTTAAATTGCTTCTTATCAATCAAATTGTGAATAGATTGAAATTTCGTCCATTGACCAACTCTTTGGAGACAAAATGTACACAATACCGTTTCTTATCAATCAAACTATGGAACACCTGCTTCAGGGAATGTGTTAAAAACACGTCAAAAGAAAGACTTCAAAGTTAAGACTAGAGGCCGAAAACACATTTTGTCTCCAAAGAATGGACTAAATTTGATCTATTCACAATTTGAATAATAAGAAATCAATTTAGGATTTTTACCTGAGAAAATTTATTCCATTACTCCAAATCATTTCTTCTGCAAGCCCTAAGCTGCGATTGAAGTTCAGCCACAAATCAATTTCTGCATGTAAGCCCTAAGCGCCAAGCCCCAATTCATTGTTTGATTGATTCGAAGCCCGGTTATGTGCACAGGAGCAGAGATTAGAAGTTGCACCGTGGGTCACGGTCCTCCCCCCCCCCCCCCCCACCAACCCCCACCACACATACACACTCCCAGAGCGCTAGAATACCCCCGTTTGTGTAGACTTTTTAGTTGTGCCCCTATTTAATATACAAAAGTGGGCCTTTGATTCGACAAATATAGTCCGAAAAATTCATAGGTTCCCTTAAAAGAAAGAAATGTTTACCCTCTAACTTCACAGAAATACACAAAAGACCCACCTATATATTACATTAGTCTAAAGAAGCAACGATTTGTCACCTTCGCTTCTCTCGCTCACCGATTCTGAAGATTCCTCCGGCAAACCGTCTTTGAGGTTGCTGCTCCGCCGCCGTTCCGGGCAGCTGCTGCTTTGATTTCACTCCATCTCCGAGGAAGAACCCAGTAGATAATCTTGCACCCTAAATCTTTTTCCTTCCTCTTACTCAAATCCTTCTCCTTCTCTGCAATTGGGAGCCAATTGATAATCTAAATCTAATCTTCTCCATCTACAGTAAATTTGATATCAAATTAACAATCAATTCTATCAAATATCTTTCTATCTTTTCTCGCTTCTCTAGATTAGCTTTTTTTAGTGTGGTTTAAAGATAATTTTCTACAGGAATTTGTGAATCATGTGCTAGGTTTGGTAACTGAAAATTATGGATTTCCAGAATAATCGAAATACTTCACCTTATCTAGGTAATTGATCTATTGAGTAAGTGAGTTGGATTTAGGGTTTCGGATAACAAGTCTATGATTAGGAGGATACATGGCTGTTAAAAGATTTTAAGGTGTCAATTATCTATACTCTTAAGGATAAATATGACATTTTTCAACTAGGGGAAGGTTGTGATGGATTTTTGCTGCCAACATATCAACAAACAGTTGCAAAAATGTATTTTGAATATCTTTTTCTTGCTTGTAACATAGGGTACTTCGTGTTTCTTGCTTGGGACTGGTAGTAATTATCTTACCGACTTGCAACGACATTTAACTAATACCTACCTTCCCTTACAGTGAGTTTCAAAATTTCAATTGTGCCCCCCCCCCCCCTTACAGCCTCAAGTTTCTGGTTCGGCCAATTTTTGTGAATATTTTCCAGTGTACAATTCCTGAGATTTGGTAGTTGGTATTTCTACTCCCTGTGAAGGCATTTTGGATCTTTCAAGAAGACTGGATTTGGAGGCTTTGATTAGTATCCGGGCTGCATTTGGAGGTTTAGGTCGGTTTCAACGCTTGAGTTAGAGAACTTTGGTCTGTCCGGAGGTTCTGATTTGAATATTCCTCAGTTTAATTTCAGAAGATTCAAAGGTTAGATTGATTCTCATATTCAGTTCATGTAACTTAGTGTTCTAGATTTGGAAAGGAAGATTTAATCAATCAATTGTTTGGTTAGAGACCTGGTTGGAAAGGAAGATTTAATTAATCAATCAATTCCCCCTTTATTGTAGAAATTAATTCAAGGGTGACCTTGGATTTACTCAAGCGCAACCTTTATAGAGATGGATAGATGAAGATGAAAATCGCGGCTCACAGAGGAACAACTGGGCAATCAGAGGTGCAGACAAAACGCTGGTGCCGGCACTTCTAGGTCGACCTCTGCTCTTATCTCCGACCTCCTTTTCTTGGGTTTGTGGATTGTTGTTCTCTCCTGCTCGTGTCTTCACCATATGGTAATTGTGTCAATTAGGGTAAGTTTAACATCATATTTGAATATTTTTTATTTATTATAGGATCTAATTCCAACACTGATTTTATACTGATTATAGATTGCGACAATGAATTGCACATTGATGTCATGAACTGAGTTTGTGATGGCAGACTACAATCTCAATTCTTTTATTTTTTTCGATTGCTGGAGTGATCTGGTTTTTTAGTTAAAAGTTGGGGGGTTTCTCTAGTTTATGTACTTAATGTTACTATTCACAGCCTCAGAACTTGAAATATCAACCATCTAATGAGTTGACATGATCATGTGCAAACTTGTCTTGTCTCGAACTCTGAATATCCTTAAGTCCTGGCATCTTCAATACTCTATATGCCGGACTGAAAGAAATGATTCATTGTTTGAAATCTTTATGATATCTGGTATTCCATTGTTTGAACATTCAAGTACTTATCACAGTTAAATAAATTGGTGCTTACTGTTGAGAATTGTTGTTTGTCCCACATCGGGACTTTCACTGCTTCGGCTGTGCCTAATAGGATACTTGGGCTACTCCTGCCAATTGCGTTTTGAGATGGAAGGTCGGAATTTAACTATGACAAGCACACATATACAAGAACCTGGAACAGTGTTCTTCCATTGATATCTCAGCTGAAAGGACACAATCCCAATTCACTTGCCAAAAATCCCTATAAATAAGCCCTTCTCTGTAAAGTCTAACAAGAGCCTCTGTGACAGCCTTGTATCATAAGCCCTTCTCTGTAAAGTCTAACAAGAGCCTCTGTTACAGCCTTGTATATCCACTCATCCAACGTGAAGCACTCGTCAAACCAATCAAGAGAAGGACCGATTGACCTAAGCTGTTTTAGAATGTTCCACCATATTCATCACTCCACTTCCATACTTGAGCAACTAATTCCTCACGGCCAATATCATGTCTGGTTAATTTCGTTTCAGGGAAGATTTTCGTCTCCACAACAACTTGTGTTTCTATCCGAGCATGATCCGTCCGAGAAACCCATACGGTGTAGCAACCTGGTTTGCATTATGGCATGCGAAACGGCACAACCTGGTTTGTATCACATAGTAATAATGTACGAATTCTCATCTTCAGTACCCGTTCGTCTGCAATACAAGGGGCTAAATAAAACTTTTAAACTTATCCAAATCCTATCCACATGAGTTCGAATTGGATCAGATTCGGATCAGGATTTTAACGGATTAGAATCTGATTCTCCATCGGATATATTCTCAGGTCATGTGAGTTCAGATAATCATGATTAACAATCAAAATTTGATCATTTTACAATTTACAACAATAAATTCATCAATTTCATTGTTAAAAACGCATAGATTTATTAAGTGGGTGATGTTATTTAATGTAAAGGTGGTAAGTAATATACTTATAATTTGATTAATACATGCAATTTATTCTACTTATTAAATATAGTAACCTAATAAAATCGGATCGAGTTCACATATCACAAATCTGCTCCATTGGGGTC
Organism: Linanthus parryae; assembly: GCA_023055425.1. NCBI lineage: Eukaryota > Viridiplantae > Streptophyta > Magnoliopsida > Ericales > Polemoniaceae > Linanthus > Linanthus parryae. Next base: position 96,843,904 of record JALGPY010000004.1, on the reverse strand, counting down.
AGACCGTGCCAGTAGCCTACGGGATCGGATCCGATTGCCATCCCTAAAACAGCCCCAACGCGGACTTTCTTTTTCTACCACAATTGATATGGCCTCAAAGAACAAAAGAAGTCGTACCTGAAGTAATACTTTCCGGACATCCAACAGCTCATCATATGCTCTTTGAGGAGAAGCGCTTGGCTAAGATCCTCCAATCTTCCCATGTCTTCAACTTTTGTGCTGCAGTTCCTCCTTTATCTTCTTAACACTTGGTTCAACTGTTACCCTTACAACTCGTCAGTTGTTGTCTCCAATTTATGTTTATCATCCAGCTCGTCTCCCAACTGAAATTTCAAAGTCGAGCTTTCCTATTTTTTATTTGGTGGAAGTTAAGTTTAGCATAAGCTCTTGAACTCAAGCTTTACGACTTAAGGTGGCGCAAGAAGGAGGAAAAAAAAGAAAAAAATATCACCTGCAACTTCAGCTGACGCTCTCTAACTCTGGTCCGTATGTTGGGCTTGACAACTAAGAGCTCTTCCGGAAGATTAGTTTATTTTGTAGCCTCAGGCACGTCACTTCTTGCATACAATGTCAAACATCAATCCAGCACATTTACACAGATTTTGCGTTTCCAGGTCAACAATCTTATTTAGTGTATGCAGTTTTTCCCTCTGCACGCAGATTCAAATAAACTTGTAAGTATTTACGAAAAAAAAAAATCTCCCAAGAGTTTTGATTTCTGATAATGAAGTGGATACCTTCTGCTCTGCAATGAGCTCTAGGACATTCTTCTCATCTTGATTGTTGGAAGTCATATTAATTGCAAGAAAATCTGACCTATGCTAAATAAGAAAAGAAAACAAGAAAAATCCGAAAGTTACGTCTACAAGGAGAAACATGAATAAGGAACGACTCATATATATGATAACCCTGCAAACCATCAAATGGAGGAAAGTAGCCGCAAAACTTGTTTTTGCTCAAATAAGATACTGAATTCTAACTAAACAGAGTAACCATGTCACAACTTTGGGAGATTCTTTCTCCTAGCATTCATTTAACAAAGAGTTCGTAATTCCCTATATTGGCATGATATATCTGAAGAAAATATTTCTAACACAAACCGTTTCCCCTTATTTCTTCTTCCCTATTTGAGGACTAACATGCCTTATACATTGAAGACTAACATGCTCTCTTCAGGCCGCGGTGGCCGCCTCAAAAAACTCTTCACTAGCCCAACATGATTTATAGTCTCCTCGATCGTGCGTGATCATTAAAAATCAATTATCCTTGCTACAAATTGTTATGTTGACTACAAAATATTGACAATTATATCTCACAATTTAACTTGAAACAACTGAGAGAGAAAGAGTAATCCAGTGATACATCTGGAAAATCAAACTTTAAACAAACCGAAGATTGTTGTTCAGGGTTGGAAATATTATATCAAAATGAACCAGTCGTCCTCCGGTGATCCGAGGTCTGCTACAAAGGGGATAACAACGTTGTTCATATGGGGCAGATATGATAAAGGAACATCAATCAAGCTCTACAGTAAATAATGCTACGAGTAATTCGATCAAAAGCAATTTCAAACTTTGGACTGAGACCTCAGAGCCGTCCGTGCAGTCCCTGCTACGTTTCAACGCCGACTCCTCACCTCCTTGCCTCCAGATTCATCATTTTCATCTTTTTCGTCTGAGTTAAAAGGAGAAGACGACTCAGCCCTAGGTTTATTGTTGACAATTTCTCCTTAACACCCATTAATTTCACATGTCTTCTATTTTATCACAAGATGCTTTTATACTCTCTTTGCTTCCTTCAACTCTTTAGGAAATCCTAAAAACCACACCAGTTGACCCTATGTGTCGTTACACTATTTCGTTTCGGCCTTACAAATCATAAATTGTTGTCTTCCGCTTTCCAACACGATCTGTCATAAGACATTTTTTTCCTTTATCTTCTCGATAAAATGTGTGGTAAAACAATTTCTTTATATTCTTCCTCTTCTCGGCACAATAAGCTCCTCTCTCGACACAGCATGTCGTAAAACTACTGCTTTTCTCCTCAAACGCCGGCATATCCGGCCCTTTTAATCCTCTTCTCAGCTACCAACAAATTCGGCCTTATCATCCTCAAATTCCCACCTCCTTTTCCTTACTCTTCACAACCACTTCGCCTTCTCATTGCTATTGCTCGTGTCTGGTTGCAAACTCAATATTGGCACATTTAGTTTGAGGGGGGATGTTAGAGATATTATCATTATAGTAGACTATAGTTTGGTTATTTAGTTTCTACATTAGTCCTTTAGGCAGGCTCAATTGCATACAGCATACCCCCACTATGTCAAAACTACCAGATTACAACCTCCCTTTCTAGAACTACCTGATTGCATCCCCCATTTTCAAAGTTTCAATCATGTTAGAACTGGTAAAAATTTACTTCCAAACACAGTCAACACTTAGGGGTAAAGTGGTAAATTTAAAATAAAATTAGGTAATTAGCAGAAAGAAACAAACAAATAAAGATAATGGGAAAAAATGGAAAACAAAATGAAAGAGAGATGAGGAAGAAGCTACCCCACCGATTCCAGAGACTTACTCCATTTCTCTCCTTCATTCTTCTCTGTATCTACCTTATCACTTTCACCTCTCCCTCACCTAATTTCTCACCCACAATCTTCTCACTCTTCTCTGTTATTCAATCGAAACCCTAACTGGTTTTAGAGACAATTTCACTGCTAGAGTTGAGATATTTGTGAAATAAGGTTTGATGTGCCTGATTTGGGATTTCAGGTTTTATATCAAGAGAACAGAGGCTTCGAATTGCAGAGTTTTCTGGGTTCTATGGGTTTCAATTGCAGGTCTTTGAGTGGCCGGATAAATCAGAAGAACAGAGGCTACGAACAATCTAAGAAATCCCATCGCACTGGGTTTCGGAGGTTGGAGCTGGTTCTTCGTCCACTGCATCTGCCGCTCCCTCTTCCCCCCCCCCCCCTGCCTGTCTATCTCGATTATCCCCTATCGCTCTTCCCCTACCTCTCTATCTGGGTCTTCTATCTCTGCCCCTCTGTCGACGTCATCTTCTCTCAAACCTTCATTGTCTGTGCCTTGAGACTTGACAAAGTTCAATTTTGTGGGTTTCTTTGGGGATTTTAGTGTTTCCATTTGAACATCTTGGACTTGATGAATGTGAAAATGGTTGATTGTCCCGGAATAAAATTGGTTGTCCAATCCCAACCATCACTTAGACTGAATTTTAATATTGGCTCGATTTATTCCTTGTATAGATTGGCTATAATCTTTTAGGGGGGGGGGGGGGTTTGAATTGAAAGAAATCTATAACTTCTATGTCTCTGAAATATCTGATCGATTTGCTTCCCCAAGATCCTATTCTGATCTTCACCAATCCTAGAACTCCATACGAAATGCATCATGAGGATAAAGTTGAGAGGATTATTAGCCAAGGCAGATGGAATTGGCCAGGGACATTATATGAATCAGTGGTGAGTACACTACAAAATCAGCCTGGCGGTTAAAAGAGAGAGCAAAACAAGGCTAGTCAGAAAGTAGGAACACATATTTCTTATAAGACTCATCCAACAGGCTTCATATAATGAAACTTCAAATTGTCCTTCTCAACATAAAATAACAAGCTATCATATATTATGTAACTGGAGATATTTGGTTTAACGACGGAAAATTAAGACAGTATATTAGTCCCATATCATATCTGTTGCCACAGAAGTTGTGAAAAGAATCTGTTGATTAAACCCTCCTGTTGTCCTACGTTGTGGCCGTGACCAGTTAAAATAGAAATTATGTGACAAATTAACCTTCTTTCAACCTTCATTCATACAATTAACCTTCTTTCATACTTCTCCCACTATCATCACTTCTTTGTCAGCACTCCCGTACATTTTAGACAGAATTAAATGTGAAAAGCTATACCAACCTAATAGTGCTGCCTCTCTAATAATTTTTTTACTCAAAGGAAAACAAGAAACAAATTTCCCTCAAACAGAAAATTATACATATGTAATCACCCATTTGATTGACTTTAAGAAAGGCTTCAAAGTTCGAAAAATGGAGTACCAGCTATCAGAAAGATGTCAAACAATGTGTTATCTCTTTCAATCATGCACATAGAGTGATGGAGATGCCAGGAATTAAGGATATTCAGAGTTCCATATGATCATGTCAAACCATGAGATTATTGAAAATTGCGAGCTTGGAGGCTATAGACAAATGCTATAGATCAACAACACAAACTAGAGAAACCTCCAATGTTTAACTCATAAACCACATCAATATAGTAATCCCCAAATTCAAATTAATTGAAGTTTTTTTCTAACTGTTCTCATAAAAAGGTATAAAAATTACAATCTACCATCACAAACCCAATTCATAAACTCATAATAAATTCTATAATCAGAATACAGAAGAATTCTATAATCAGAATATAATCATTGTTGCAATCTTTAATCAGAATAAAATCAGTGTTGGCATTAGATAATATAATACATAGGAAAACATCAAAACCAATGTTTGTGAATTTCCCTAATTGACTCGACTACCATAAAGGAGAAGACGCGAGAAAGAAAACAACAATCCACGAACCCGCAAAAAGGAAATTGGAGAGAGGAGCAGAGAGATACCTGGAAGAACCCACGCTGGTGTTTGGGCTGCAGCGTCGCTTGCACAGTCGTTCCTCTTTCCGTCGCAATTTTTTTCTTTTCCACTCGATCTCTCTAAAAGTTAAGCTTGAGTAAATACCAGGTGATTACTACTGAATTAATTTATACAGAAAGGGGGAAAAGGTTGTTTTTCAAAATTATGCTTCATAAGGCAAACGTTTGGCTAGGTAGGCACGTGCCAGCCCCAATTTTGAAAAACAACCTTTTCACCCTTTCTGTATAAATTAATTCAGTAGTAATCACCTGGTATTTACTCAAGCTTAACTTTTAGAGAGATCGAGAGGAAAAGAAAAAAAGTCGCGACTGAAAGAGGAACGACTGTGCATTCGAAGCTGCAGCCCAAACACCGGCGTGGGTTCTTCTAGATAGATCTCTAATCCAATCTCCTTTTAGCGGGTTCGTGGATTGTTGTTTTCTCCTTCTCGCGTCTTCTCCTTCATGGTAGTCGAGTCAATTTGGGTAAATTCACAAATATTGGTTTTGATGTGTTTCTATGTATTATATGATCTAATGCCAAAACTGATTTTTATTCTGATTAAAGAACAATGATTTTATTCTGATGATAGAATTCTTCTGTATTGTGATTATAGAATTTATTCTGAGTTCATGAATTGAGTTTGTGATGATAGACTAGAATTTTAATATTTTCTTATGAAAACAGCCAGAAAAAATTACAATTCTTTTGACTTTGGGGATTGCTAGACTGATGTGGTTTTTGAGTTAACCATTGGAGGTTTCTCTAGTTTGTATTTTTAGTCTATAGCCTTTGTCTATAGCCTCAGAGCTTGCAATTTTCAATAATCTCATGGTTTGACATGATCATATGGAACTCTGAATATCCTTAACTCCTGGCATCTCCATCTCTCTATATGCCGATTGAAAGAAATGGTTCATTGTTTGAAATTGTTATGATACCTGGTATTCCATGGTTTGAACATTGAAGTATTTATCACGGTTAAATATATCGGTTCTTACTGTTGAGAATTATTGTTTGTCCCACATCGGGACTTTCTCTGCTTCGGCTGTGCTTAATAGGATATGTGTGCTACTCCCTGCCAATTGTGTTTGTAGGTGGGAGCTCAGAATTTAACTATGACAAGCACACATATACTTGTGTTACTCCCCCACCAAATCATCTATATACAGGAACCTGGAACAGTGTTCTTCCAATACAATCCCAATAGTCTAGCCAAAATTCCCTAAAAAAGCCCCTTCTCTGTAAAGTCTAAGAAGAGCCTCTGTTACAGCCTTGTATCTCTTCTCGTCCAATATGAAGCACTCGTCCAACCAATCAAGAGAAGGACCGAGGGACCTAAGCTGTTTCAGTATGTTCCACTATATTCATCTCTCTACTTGAGCAAATAATTCCTCACGGCCAACATCATATCTGGGTAAATTCGTTTCGGGAAACGTTTCTTCTTCACAACAGCCTGTTTTGCTATCCCAGCATCATTCGTCCAAGAAACTCACAAGGTGTTGCAATTTGCAACCGGATTTGCATTATGGTATTCGAAACAGCACAACCTGGTTTGTATCTCATAGTGATAATGTACGAATTCACATCGTCAGTACCCGTCCGTCGGCGATAGAAGGGGTTAAATAATACTTTTAAACTTATCCAAATACGGTCCACATGAGTTCTAATTGGATCAGATTCGGATATGGAATTTATTGGATTAGAATCTGACATAGTTGTCAAATCGGGATTCAGATAGTGAATCGAAATTCACCTTCACTGAATCGTTAATCGAATCGAATCGTGAATTGTAAAGATTCAGCTTTCGATGTTTGTATGTTGATATAATAAAATATTGATAAAGTTGTCACATTATTGAACAAAATATTCATATTTTTACAAAAAGAAATCTCAAATTATTGGAAACTCGCATCCATAACTAGTGATTAGGAGTTTCACACATCTAAAAGATAAAGAATAATCTAGATTTAGATAGACATGTGGAGCAAGGAACTACAAGATGCCAAGGATATTGACAATAACAGAAAACTATTAGCCTTAGACTAGAGAAATATTCACTAGTAATTTAAAACAAGAGCATATTGCAAAACAGACATAAATGTAGGAAGCAATGTAGGAAGTATTGTTTCTTAGACTGATGCTGCAACTCAATCAGACCTTCGGATGAATCGAAAGTGAATCGTAAAATCGGTTTGAATCGTAACTGAGTCGTAAGATTCGGACTCTTGAATCGGGATTCAAATAATTTTTGTTCCATTAAAGATTCACTAAGGGATTCACATCGTTTCATGGGTGAATCAAATCGAATCGTAGGATACGAATCGTGAATCGTAAGATTTTGACAACTATGGAATCTGATTATCCATCCGATATATTCTCTGGTCATGTGCGATCTGATAATCATGAATAACAATCAAGATTGGATTATATACACTTTACAACTATAAATTCATCAATTTTATCGCAACAAACTCATAGATATATTAAATTTATGATTTGTTTAATGTAAATGTTGTAAGTCGTATACTTATAATTATATTAATACATGTAGATTATCTAAATTATAAGATATAATAACCTAATCAAATTGGATCAAGTTTTACATATCACAAAACCCTTGATCCATTTCCAACAAATTTATAGTGGAACCAATCTGCCCCATTAGGGTCAGATCATGCCAGTAGCCTATGGGATTGGATCTGATTTCCATCCCTAAAACATGCCCCACATGGACTTTTTTTCTACCTATATTGATATGGCCTCAAAGAACAAAAAGAAGTCGTACCTGAATTAATTCTTCCCGGACTTCCAACAACTCATCATATGTTCTTTGAGGAGTAGCGCTTGGTTAAGATCCTCAGAACTTCAACTATTTCCCTTAAAACTCTTCAATTGTCGTCTCCAATATATGTTTATCATCCAGATCGCCTCCGAACTGACATTTCAAAGTCAAGATTTCCTATTTTTAATTTGGCGGAAGTTCAGTTTAGCATAAGCTCTTCAGCTCAAGTTTTTACGACTTTAAGCTGGCGCAAGAAGGAGGAAAGAAAAGGAAAAAAAAAACACTCATTACCTGCAACTTTAGCTGATGCTCTGTAACTCTAGTCCGTATGTTGGGCGTGACATCTAAGAGCTCTTCAGAAAGATTAGCTTCTTTCATAGCCTCCTGCACGTCACTTCTTGCATACAATGTCAAACATCGATCCAGCACATATACACAGATTTTGCCTTTCCAGGTCAACAATCATATTTAGTGAATGCAGTTTGTCCCTCTGCACGCATATTCAAATAAACTAGTAAGTATATTACGAAAGAAAAAACAAATCTCCCAAGAATTTTGATTTCTGATAATGAAATGGATACCTTGTGCTCTGCAATGAGCTCTAGGACATTCCTCTCGTCTTGACGGTTGGAGATCATATCAATTGCAGGAAAATCTGACCTATGCTAAATAAGAAAAGATACGAAAAATAAAAAGCCGAAAGTTACGTCGACAAGGAGATACATGAAAAAGGAACTGACTCACATCTATGCTAACCCTGCAAACCATCAAATGGAGGAAAGTAGGCTCAAAACTTGTTTTTGCTCAAATAAGATACTGAATTCTAATTAAACCGAGTAACCATATCAAAACTTTGGGAGATTCTTTCTCCTAGCCTTTATTTAACAAAGAGTTTGTAATTCCCTACATTGGCATGATATATCAGAAGAAAATATTTTTAACACCAACCGTTTCCCCTTCTTTCTTCTTCCCTATTTGGGGACTAACATGCCTTATAACATGCTCCCATAAATCTCTTCGGCAGCCCGACATGATGTATAGTCTCCTCGATCGTGCGTGATCATTAAAAATCAATTACCCTTGCTACAAGTTGTTAAGATGACTAGAAAATATTGACAATTATCTCACAGTTTAACTTTAAATAACTGAGAGAGAAAGAGTAATCCAGTGATACATCTGCAAAATCAAACTTTAAACAGATCGAGATTGTTGTTCAGGGTTGGAATATTATATCAAAGTGAACCTACAATGGGATTAACAACGTTGTTCATATGGGGCAGATATGATTAAGGAACATTAATCAAGTTTTACAAGAAAAAGTTGCTACGAGTACTTCGATCAAAACCAATTTCAAACATTGGAAATTGTTACCATCCGTCCAGTGTAGTTGCTGCTCTCTCTTACAAAAACCGGTCAACATGTCTGTGAGCCTCCAGATCTTTCACATGTACTCTCCTCACCTCCGTCCCTCCAGATTCACCATTTTCGTCTTCTTCGTCTGAGTTAAAAGGAGAAGACGACTCAGCCCTAGGTTTATTTCTGAGTATTTCTCCCCAAAACCCATTAGTTTCACATGTCTTCTATTTTGGCACAAGATTCTTTTATACTATTTCTATTTCTTCTCTTTGAGCTTACTTCACTTTTTAACACTATTCACTATGTCTTTTTGACCCGGTGATTTAGTTAGTAATGCACAAATTTGGTAATCTTTGCATGATCTTGTACAGTAAACTTTATTCTACAATACTATGAATAATTGCCAAAAAATTACATTGTTTCAATATCCAAATCACCGAGTCAAAGTGACCCAACTACGGATTCTAAATTACATAGTTTCGATATCCGGATCAAATGAATATGAAAATGACGTTTTATTGAAATTAAAAAAAAAAGTTTTCTATTTCTAAACTTCCGCTATTTTTATCGAAAAGTGATATGGTTCGTATTTCTATCACAGCCGAAAAGCTCATGTTTAAGAGTTGAATTCTTAATTAACTTAAAGAGAAAGATCAGTCGTGGAAAGTGATAAAAACTCTTATTCAACTGCCATAGTGCGTCTAACCAGTCTCGTACATCGGCTCTTTTCTTAGAACCCTGATATATTTCAGCACCGTGCTCCACGGCCGATGAAGACGCCGGAGATGAGATCCACCGATCTTGATACAAATTCTCTCATCAGCAGAGATCTCGGATTGAATCCTGAATGAATCCAGGGAATCAGATCCATCTTCCTCATCATTCTCCATGAAAATATTTTTTACTAGACTTACTAGAACATCTCATAATCGCCTGGTAACCAGAGATAGAATCGTCATAATCACACACCGCCGTGCTAGCAACGAAACATCGCTTGAAGCTCACCTGATTACGGTGAAGAGAGCCTTAGGAAATTGCCGGAGAAGAAGCTTCGAATACAAATTGAGGTGGATGTGATTTTTTTTGGGGGGGGGGGGTCTAGAGAGTAATTGTCAACATCCATTCTTCAGAGCCGTTTCTGTGCGTCATGAAGTTTGCATTTCAACAGTATATTTCTACACACATATTCACCAATTGATCTGAGTAAAGAAATGTATTTCTTATGCTTATATAATAGTTGTTTGTTCCGCTCCGGATGGGTCCTAGATTATCGGTGAAAAATTCCGGTGAGTTACGTCCCAAATTATCACTATAATATTCCTATTTGGGGCGGGGGTGGGGTCCAAAGAATCTAGAGAAGTTATCCATTTAAAACAACCAGCTGTCCACTTCCTATTAACAGAAGCAAGAGATCTTCCTGGGAGGATGGCAGTGCTACTACCAAACACAAGGTCATTTCTCATTTTCCAAATAAACCAGCAGGCAAAAAAGAAAGTGGTTTGCCAATGGCTCTTCCAAACAAGATTGGGAGAGCCATTACCAGAAAACCCCTCATCTAGGGTTAAGGAAGAGATGGGGTTAAGAGCAGCGGGACTTTAGCTCTTCCCAGAAGATACGGTGACTGCATGATCTAAAGAGATGGTTAAGGGTTTCAACTTGTGTCCCACCGTTAGGGCAAAGGCTCGAGTGATCAGGGATGATCCAACTGAGGGCTACATTGGAATGAAGTTTTTCATAGTAGAGAATCCAAATAAAGAACGTGATTTTAGGAGGGGGTGCAGCTTCGAGATCCAGGACCAAGATATGTGCTCAGGGGGCCAATTTGAGTCAAGGGTGATACATGAGGCAGCATAAAACGTTCAAGAGGCTTCAGCAACCCATTTAAGAGAGTCAGGCCTGTTAGAAAGAGGGGAGAAGGGGGTGCTTAAGATGGCCCTGGTAATACGTGATGGAAGGGAGACGGAGAGAGGCGTACCATTCTCCCTGCAATGCCACATATTCTTAACAATCATAGGTTATGGAATAAATCCATTGTTTGCTGTAACATGCGATTTCCTTCTTATTTTATTCAACAAAAGAAACTTTCTTGTCTTTCATAGTGTTTCAATTCCAAACATTCACAATCAGCTTCACCAAATACTAGTACTAGCTAGTAGTAGCTGATATTCAAATCATACATCAGATGGTCTCACAACCAGTTTGGGCAAAAGTAGATATGTTTTTTATACCTGCACTAGAAATTTACTTCACACTGATCCCACGCAATAGAAATTAACGATGGTCCAGACAACTTATGAAGGTAGGATCTGTTAGAGTACCAAAGTTAACATCAGCATCTATTGCGCTTCAGCATCTTCAAATGATTCAGCATACAAGAAATAGCTTCCTTATTTGTGGCCTTTCTGTTCTCCATGAAGTTCCATATCTCAGACACCACGTACCGACCACTTGGATTATACTCATTCATTTCTTTCGCGGCAGTTATGACAGCTTCATAAATCTCAGCTCCCCGTTTCTTGAGAAGTTCCACAAACTCATCCGCCTCATTTACCGTTTCCTAATAACACCAGAGAACATGGGGTATTGAGAAGACATAAGACATAATTATGGCGACTACTCATTGGCATAAAATAAACATGATCGCATACCTTATAGCTACCATCCTCGGAAGCGACAATCGTAAAAGGGTGCCAGCTTGGATCTCCTAATAGATGCTGCCAATAAGAGCAGAGTTCTGCAGCCTTTACTTCCGCTTCTGGACCATACTCCTCTTGTAATGCTCTTCGGAAGGGTTTCACATCAATTTCTCCCATTCTCCTTAGCGCAATGCAATGTCCCCTAATGACCAAGTCTGTGAAACCCAAAATAAAGAACAATAAACCAACAATATGGATTCTCATTAATAATAGTTGCGTCGCTGCTGGTTTGTATCTCATAACAATAATGAATGGATAGAAGGGGTTAACTAAAACTTTTAAACTTGCTAGGGTTGACAAAGGACCGGGTTTGGATCGGATCACCATATTTACAAATCCAATCAACATTCATTCATATTGCATTTTACCCGATTAGAATAGGATTATCCATTGGATAATAGTGAGTGATAGGTGCAGTTCATCTAACCTAAGATAATCATGAATAACAATCAAAATTGGATTAATTTACCGTCTCCAATTATAAATTCATTAATTTAATCCTAACAAACGCATATATAATAAATTTATAATTTTATTTAAAGTTCAGATGGTAAATAATATATTCATTATTATATTAATACTACATATAATTTAACTTATTAGGTATAGTTGTTTAACTGGATCAGATCGAGTTTTAGTGGTCACAATTTCGATGATCAATATCCGACCCATTTATATGGATCCGCTAGATCTCTTCCTGGACGGATCATTCCACATACCCTACCGACTCAGATCCAATTGTCATCCCTAAGCATTGTCCAACGCGAGCTCTCTTTTTTCCACCAAAATAGATATGGCCTCAAAGAACAATGGAAGTCATACCTGAATTAATACTTTCCGGACTTCCGATAAGTCATCATTGCTTTGGCGCTCTTTAAGGAGTAGCACTTGGTTAAGGTCCTCCAAACTTTCAATATATTCAAGTTTGTCCTGCAGTTCCTCCTTTAAGCCCCCAACGCTTGGTTCAGCTGTCATGTCATTTTTGACAAACAATTTATCTTTCAACTTTTCAATTGTCATTTCCAATTTATGTTTCGCATCCAGCTCGCCTCCTAACTGAACTGTCAAAGTCGAGCTTTCCTGTTTTTCAATTCGTGGAGGTTCACTTAAGCATAAGCTTCTCAAACCAAGTCTTTAAGATTTAAAGTGGCACAAGAAGAAAAAACACTCATCACCTGCAACTTTAGCTGATGCTCTCTAACTCTAGTCCGTGTGTTGGGCGTGACATGTAAGAGCTCCTCCGAAAGATTAGCGTCTTTGATAGCCTCCTGCACGTCTTTTCTAATTACTTAAAATGTTCAACATCAATCCAGCACATATAAATGGATTTTGCGAAAACAATACTTCACCTGCAGTTTCTTTCTAAGATCTTTAATCTTATTTTCCAATTGTTGTTTATGTTCTATTTTCCTTTTAAGCTCAACAATCATATGTAGTGAATCCAGTTTTTCCCTCTGCAAGCATATTTAATTAAACTAGTAAGTACATTACGAAAGACAAAAAAAAAATGAATCTCCCAAGAGTTTTGTTTTTCTGATACGAAGCGAGGTATACCTTCTGCTCTGCAATGAGCTGTAGGACATTCTCATCTTGATCATTGGAAGTCATATTAATTGCAGAAAAACCTGGCCTATCCTAAATAAGAAAACATAAGAAAAAGAAAAACATGCAGACGGTTACATGGAAGAGGAGAAATATTAATACGGAAGTACTCACATATATGCTAACAATGCATACCTTCAAATGTAGGAAAGTTGCGGCCATACTTGTTTTTGCTCAAATAAGATACATGATTCTAACTAAACAGAGTAACCACATCAAAACTCTGGGAGATTCGTTCCCCTAGGGTTCATTTAACACAGAGAATTTAATTCCTTATATTGGCATGATATATCTCTAGAAAAGAATTTTAATCTCATTTCTTCTCCATATTCCAAGACTAACACACCCTATATATTGAGGAATGTAATTCTACTTCGATTGTACCCGTTTTCTCTTATTTCCTTTTCCCTATTCGAAGACTAACATGCTCTCTTTAGGCTGTCGTACTGCCCCCCATCTTGATTCCATTTTCCACTCTATCCGGCCTACAGGCCTTTTCAGCAGCTCGACATGATTTAGTCTCTTCTATCGTTCATGTGTGATAGTTAGAAATCAATTATCCTAGTTACAACAAGTTTTTGTGATGATTAGACAGTTTTGACAATTCTCTCTCAGTTAAACTTGAAACAATTGAGAAAGAAAGAGTAGTCCAGTAATACATTTTGAAAGTCAAACTTTAAACATATGGAATATTAATTTTGTTCAGTGTTGGAATATAATATCAAAGTGGTGGTCAGGGGTCTCCTACATTGGTTTAATTACTTGACAATGCTGTTTATATGGAGCGGATATAATTAAGGAACATAAATCCTGTTTTAGAAAAAAAAATGCTAAGAAAACTTTGAGCAAACCATTTTCAGACTTTGGATTGAGAGTTAGCCCAAACGGAAAATTTTAAATTAACAAATTCAATAAAAGATACGAAAAGTACAGAGCAGTGATCGATATTTTACAACAAAGCAACTCTGAAGGGTGAAAGCAGCTTACACACCAAGTCTTTCCTCCTCCTCGAGCCTCAATCTCCTTTATTATGTATTTTTAGCTACTAAAAGCATGTAGTATCGTTTGGCTTCAACTGAGAAGATGGTTCATCCAATAAATCTTTACTAGTCTCCTTTATATAGAAGGACCTTCTTGTTTGAATTCCTTATTTCCGTTGTTTCAAAAAATAAAAATCCTTATCAAAAATAGGACCAGCCATTTATTACATGACCAACTTTTAATTTCACTTCCCACCATTGGTTGTAGGCTTATAGAGAGATAAAATTAAATAATTAGTAACAGTCATTTCTTAAAACATATGAAGTGATTTACAAGGCTGGCAAATATAGAGTGAAGCATAGCAATCTTCTATATAGAAAAGACTAAAGTTCATCCATTTTTCTCCACCCTTAATATCAGTGTCCATGTGGGGTACTCCAACTCGTTGTTAAATTTTAGAAAGACATCAAAATAAATTATTATCAACAATCATATCGTGACACATAAGAAGTGCACTACAAGGGTGACAAATATAAGGCGAAGCATATAAGCCCATTTTATGCATAATGATAAAGTTCACCCATATTCCTTTACCATTTAATAGTACCGCCCATGTGGGGACCTACCATTGGTTGTACAATTTTAAAAATATATCAAAACAAATAATTATTTACAATGATGAAATAGAAAGTTTCTTTAAAACTTCAATTATCTTTTTATCTTGTTGTCAATTCGGCGAATAAAGACTTGGATCAAGAGTAGTTGATTGTATAAGTTAAAAATGATATGAGCTTCTTTTGTACTCACTAGTAGGTACGTAGCACGTGCATTGCACGTGGGCGATTTCATTAGTATGCTATTTGGTTATATTTTTATTGAACTTTTGTAATCTTTATCTTGTCATCACAAGAATATCAGTTATTTCCTAAAAAAATAATAGTTCTGCGTGTTATTCCCAAATTAAAGTAAGAGCTCAAGTTTAGTTATTCCAATATGATTGCAACTTCTTCCCTTCCGAATGACCAAACCAACTTCTTCACCTCTCCGTCTAAGAATCTTTGCATTTTCTAGTTTACAAGGAAGCTGACATGAACATTTATTACATAGATCCTTGCAACACAATCGCATGGGGCTATATCCTGAAAATTAAAATAACATATCAAATCAAACATGATCACTAAATTAAATACCAGCCTGTGAACAAATTAATCTTTCCTTGTGGGTGTGTTGTGAAAATGTCAGAATGGGAAGGTCAAGAGTACATGACACTTGTAGAAAACATTTCAACTTTATCATCAAAATACCAACATGAGCATAGTAAATTGGCTAAATTGCATCGGTGGTACCCACAATTTCGGTTTTGTTTAGATTTGGTACCCAAAGTTTCAATTGCAACATCCGCGAAACTCATACTTTCAATATGATGCATTAATGGTACCCACGTTAACTTTCCATTCGTTTGTTGGATGAAAATTTTAGGGCTGTAAGAAAAACCGAATAAATCGGTCGAACCGACCGAACCAAACCGAAATGCTTGGTTTTGGATGGTTTTTTTGAATGTTCGGTTTATCAACGGTTCAATTTTTTACAAACCGGTCTATTTGGTTTGGTTTTTGGTTTGTAAAAATATCATACCGCACCAAACCGAACTGAACCGATATGTGCTTAACGTAGTTTTACTACAATGTATATTGCGTAAAGTATATTAAGTGATCTTGAAAAGAGAAACATGAGTAGATAGATTCAATTAAAAGGATTATATCAATCTTAATCTTATTCATTTCTCTCACGTTTCATCATATTTTCTCTCTAAAACGATAGTTGTGCATTTTTTAAGCATATTTAATTTATTTTTCACTTAAAACTTGAAATTCGTTGACAAAGTAGTATTGTAATATCAATTCGATAATTTTTACGCAAACCGACCGCACCGAACCGAACCACACCGATATTTTTCGGTTTGGTTTGGTTCAGTTCATCCTTTCAAATGGTTTGGTTTGGTTACAAAATTAGTAAACCGATGTATTCGGTTCGGTTTATGATTTTAGCAAAAACCGCACCAAACCGAACCGCTTACACCCCTAGAAAATTTGCAACAAGACTAGCATGCCCCTAATTCTCACCTCTATAATTTTGTATATAGTTTGTATATATATAATGTATATGAATTATTTGTCATATTAATAGTTAAAATTTTTAAATATTGTTACTCACAAGTCTAAATTTTATAAAATATTAGTTATATTAAATTTAATTGAATTTTATTAAATTTAATTATATTTAAATTAAATTATTAATTTTAAATTATTTACTTGTCATATTATATTAAATAAATTCACTCTAACTTTTTTCATCGATACTTCTTAGTAAAAATATGTAGTTATTTTTTTTACAAAATATATGATATTATATAATATATAAGTAAATAATAAAATTTTAAATATTAATGTAATGTAAAATTTTAAATTTGTAAGTAAAATTTGCAATTTTATAAAAATTTGGAATGCAGGCGAGGGCCACACTATGGTGGAAAGTTAATAGAAGGTACCATCGTGGCACAAAAGTGAAAGTATGATTCAATGTTGCAATTGAAATTATATGTATCAAATCCACTCAAAATCTAAACAATAGGTACCGCCAATGCAAGTCAGCATTGTAAATTACATCATTGCATCAGACAGATATTGAAAAACTATTAGACGGTAGTCATAGGAAAATATAGCAGATGCTTAAGTTCCTAAAATAACTAAATTCCCATATTCAAAGTGTTATAAACAATTATTCGCTGAATCTCCACTCCAGAGAAATTCTTCTCCGGCGGTCATTTTTCTTGGACTATTAGAGAAATATCATACAGAGCGCGAAAGAAAAATCAAATAAAATGTTACCATTAGGTTTCTGGAATATAGTTTGTGGACGTTAGTCAATCAAAAGCAATTCACTCGCTGAAAATCTGAAGCAACTATGTTACGAAAATTTGGAGACATATCAACTCACGTGTGGAATGTGGGAAAGAAATAATTTCAATTTTTCTAATACAAAATGTACCACATTAAAACAAAATGATGTGCAATCCCCCATACTTGACAAGAAAATTTCGGCTATTCACCCAAATCGTTGGTACCAATCTATGTGTAAGGTTCAGCTCCACACAAACCCCATCAAATTTTTCGCTAGCTGCTGTCAAGGTCTTTAAATCTACCTTTAAAGCAAGTCCAAACTGATGGACAATTTCCATAGTATCTTCCTCAAAACTCTACCGGCACACCTCAGACGAATCCAAATCGGAATAGTTCTAATAGATTCAAAAAAAGGGTCAAAATTTGGTTTCCATGTTTGCATTGTCAGATAGCTTCCTTGAATCACCCAAGGTCCTTTAAGGAAAACTCAACGCAATCCTCCTTCAAGTAAAAATGTACAAAATAACCCTTCTCAATACTTGTCACGACCCGATTTTTTTGTTTAAGTTTATCAAGAATTTAACTAGATAAAACATGTGCTCTTCGGCCGCGACTGAAGTATTGACCGTATCACTTTTTAATAAGGCTTAATTACAGAATGGCTACCCCCAGTATACCTAAACTAACACATTGCATCCCCCACTTTTAGAATATGCTTATTGCAACCCCCATTTGTAATATTTTGCTTAATTACTTAATGCATACCTCCAGTATGGCGAAACTAACACTTTGCAACCCCTATTTCTAGAATAGGCTTATTGCATCCCCCATTTGCAATAAACCCTACTTAATGAAACTGGTAAAAAAATAATCCAAAACCATCCTACCACTACAGGGGTAACTATGTCATTACACAATTTTTATTCATTTAGGTGTTAAGAAAATAAGAAAGGAAAGAAACAAAAAAGAAAAAAAAGAAAAGGGAAGACAATCAGAGTTTTGAAGATGACAAGAAGACGAACATGACGAAGAAGATAATTTCAGAGGAAAATTCTATGAAGAAGAAGAAGATGACTACAACAGTGGGCAGATTACAATCATTGTTTTTGCCCCAACTACAAAACCCTTGAACACTTCCACCAAGAACACCACCACCGTCTCTCTCTTGGCCATAAACACCACCGTCCCTCTCAATTTCTCACAGCCACGAACCCCCGACGAACACACCTCTCGCAGTTACAACTGCTGTGACCCTCCACGAACGGAATCACCTATTCCCACGTCTGAGAACCAATTACGTGCAGGGAGGTTGTGGTCGTTCTTCGCCTGGGGAAGAGAAGCCTTCCGTCGGGATTTTCCGGAAGAAAGCAGCAACTTTCACGAAACAATTGGACGGTGTAATCGAGGCCGATCGTGCTCAATTTTCAGCTACTTGCTTCTGGTCAAGTCAATTTCACATCTAACGGTTGGATTTTCATTTACTCCTCTCTATCTATCAGTCCTAATTTGTTAGTAAAGTAGGGTTTGGTTCGCCGGGAACTGAGTTTTGTTCGCCAGAATTAGGTCATGTGGCGGTGTTGACGGTGGCCGTGGTGCTCAGATTACACTAATGCTGTTTTGGATTTGGGAAAAAATCCTCCACTATAATCTTCTTCTGCTGCTTCTTCTTCTTCTTATGTTGTTGTTGCATCTTCAAACTCTCTGTACTCATCTTTCATTGAGGAGAATTATCTTTCATTTTTCCTTTTCTTTCTTATTTTTATTTTGACACTTAAGTAAATAAAGATTGTAATGACACATTTGCCCCCATGATGTGAGGATGATATTGGATTATTTTTTTACCAGTTTCATTAAGTAGGGTTTATTACAAATGGGGGATGCAATAAGCCTATTCTAGAAATGGGGGTTGCAATGTGTTAGTTTCGCTATACTGGAGGTATGCATTAAGTAATTAAGCCTAAATCCTATTTGTTGAAACTGGTAAAATAGTTCCATCAAATAGTTAATGGAATATACCGTTAGTTGACACTAATGTCCTTTTGTTTGAGGGTAAATTTGTCTAACCCATTTATGTATGAACACTAATAAGAACATCTTAATCACTACGAATGGCGCCACTACACACCGAACCCCGATTCCGGCAATTCATAATCCTATCCTAACCCATGTCCCAACTTCCATATATCAAGCTTCTCTCTTTCTCTCTGGCTAACTCATCCTCATTCCAACTAAACAACCAATTGACGGCAAAGAGCCTAACTATTATGATTAACAACCACCAATTGCCTGGTACAACCATCAAGCGACCCTCCCTCAACCCCAAATCTTAGATTGCTGCACAATCTCACACCTCCAGATTGATATACAAGGTTCCATAATCGCGGAACATGACATTTTATTCAATAATCGCAAACTAATTTAATGAATTGAGATGGTTACTTTAAAAAAAAGGTCGGACTTTTGGCTCAGTGTTCTTCGTGGGCTTCCGTTGAACAACCATGGGATGGTGACTAGGCCATTTGGTTGGTGGTGCGGTTTCCCTTGGTTGGGTCTCCCTTCATCTTCCATGCAAACCAAACAACTGCAACCATGAATCAAATCAATTTTGTAATTGGTGATGCAATAGATTCAAAACCTATCAAAAAAAGGTTGAAGAATGGTCCAATTGAGAGCTAGGAAGCCATAAACAGGGGTTTATGTGTAGACTTCTTCGGTTGAACATAGTGAAATGATAGAGAAAGAGGGGAATAGATGGAGAGACTGGAAAAGTGAGCCACAGATGCTCAGTCTCGTTTTTCCCCGATCCCCTACTTCCTCCTCATCTTATCCTTTCAGTTGAAAACTTCATCCTTATCTTCTTCAGCTAGTATTTTTTTTCTTTATATCAATACTAGGGAATTGTCCGTGCCCGAGGGCACTCTCCCAACTAAATGCATGAAAAAAATGATGAAATTAACCATCCGTAGATTTAACTCGTCAAACTATTAGCATTATCAAAAGAGAAAATTGTTATAATGTTAAAAGGAAAGGAGAGAATAATTTGATATTCACTCGATCACTACCAAAAAAATGTTACACTTACTTTTAAGATTGAATTTCAAAAATTAAAAGGGTCACATGATCAAAATACTTGAAAAAAAATTAAATCCCTATATTAAATCTACGTGTCTTCAATCCATACTGAGATGAATGCTGTTAGCACTTTGGCATCACTTGCCAATGTTCGGTCTCGTCGTACACTGAAAAATATTTAGCAATCAGCAAGTAGAAGTGTTAGTGTCCAAGTACCTACAAATTAGTAAGAAACAATTAAATCAAATCAAAAGGTATAATAGCACTACAATGGCCAAGAAAAACATCGGCAAATAGAGGTGAGGCTTAACATGGCAATGCCCTAAAATATTATCATACCTGTTATTCGGGATGATATAATGGTTTGTTTTTATGCATTGTAATAGCCATCAAGGACACCAACTACGTCGTCAAGCAAAGCTAAGGCAACACGTAAACCATATACATGTGGGAAAATAATACCTTCAACTGTTCATGATTCCCGCTTTCCCGCTGATGTGAAATCAATTACGTGCTAAATAGAGGAAACATTCCAGCGACTCAATTTCCTGGTTATCTATGTGGACTAATTGCTGGAAACGTCATGGGATAATTTCAATGATGGCATCTAACCTTGAATTATAAAACCATAGCAATCTACATGGGTAGCCATGTAGCAGTGCACGTCTTGTATGATCTCCAAAATTAGTGTCTTTGAGCACGGGCAATCCCCTACTTCGTAATTCGCATAGGTTGCTGTTAGACTTAAATTCGAAGAAAATAGAACAAAATATGATGTAATAAAATGAAGTTTGTATACCAATTCAGACTTAAGTCAGAGGGTGAGGCTCTTGTAGATACAAACAACACTTCAGAGCAAAGTGATCTAACACAATTGCTTTGCTATTGAACAAAGCTGAACTATGCAATTCAGGACTTAGAACAGAGACATATCCATTTCGATTTCGTTTCTCGTCGAGCTTGAAGAGAGACCAGAGCCTCGACTACCCATAATTTAACAAAGCAAACTACCGATCTCGCGCAGTCATACGATTTTTCAATTGTTTTTCAATTTCACATAACTGAACTGTTGTAACAGAACTCCTGTTTCAGAGCTCCGTTACCAGTTTGTTATAACGTGTGGGTATTCGAGCAAGAACGACGAAAGCAAAACAAGAACGAGACAGATATAATTTGGTTCACTAACGAATTCGTAACGAACCCGCTAGCTAATCCACGGCCAGAAACAGATATTTTATTGAGAAGAGAACCCGATTACAATGCACGCCGCCGTGGCCTAAACGGCCACGGCGGCAACCCAAAACACCACCCACGACACACAAAGCAAAAGCTCTCAAGCAATTACTCTCAAACTCCCCGTGTGTGTTATTGCTACTGACCACGTTACAAACCAAGGACTATGAGCTTAATATAGTGCCAAAGACACCCCACTGCCTCAACTTAGGCAATAGTGGCAGGTGTCATTTCCTAATTTATTTGTTTCCTTTTTTTTTCTTTTTCTCTTATTTGTTTTTCCTTTGTTACTTGCCTTGGACCCTAAGTTATTATCAAAATTGATTCCAAGTCAAAAACCCAACAAATCTCCACCTTGACTTGAATCAACTCAGCAACCCGAAATCTGAACCTGATGCTTCTCTTCTCAAACCTGAACCAGATGCGTCTCCCTGAAACAGAAACGAGCACGCCTCCCCAGACAGATATTTCGCAGCTGATGCGAAACCCGAATCGCCAAATCGTTGCTCCAACTACCATGCGTTCCTGCAACGAATGCGCCCGATGTGGTTGCACTTCCGGAAACAGAAACAAGTGCTCCACCCAGAACCAGACTCGAATACATTCACTGAGAAAGCAGGACCGAATGTATTCCAGATGCGCCCAATTGCCCCAGACAGATGCACCATGACAAAATGCCCATATGTCATCCAGACGAGATGCACCGATGACGAGTGCCCAAATTGTCATGCCCGATGCGCCCCGTATGCCTGAGATGCGCCAGATGCTCGCCAGAAACAGATCGCGCCATATGCGAGCTCAGTGCGTGTCATGGTACACGCTGCAAAACCAGATGCACGCCAGAACAAATCGTGCATAATGCGCGCCAGAACCAGAATCAGATGCGCGTGCCAGAAATCTCACGCGACAGATGCTCCATGCCGTTGCTCCAACTCCAACGAGTTCCTGCAACGCATGAGCCAGAACCAGATTCAATTCACACACCATATGCTCCACGCCGGGAGCCGGATTGCGCCTGAACGTCAGTCGCCATAACGCCAGATGCGCGTGAACCGCCACATTCGCGCCAGTACTGAATGCGTGCTGAATTTGCCAGATCCCTTGCACGCCTAATCAGATGCGCGCCATATTGCTCCGACAGGAGCCCAGATAGCCCCCTGCACAGGGCTTCAAATGGTGGGTGTACCTGCTTCTCTCTCACGAACAGATCGATCTTGATCGCCAAACCAGACATCGTTCTTGGCGGAATCTCGAAACCCTACTCCTTATAGCCTGCTCCACCTGAATCGCGAAACCCTAGATTTGAGATCCACCAAAACGTGAAACCCTAGCTCTTTGGCTCCACCCGGATCTTGGAACCCCGGCTCTGATACCAGTTTGTTAAAACAGGTGTTCCTCTTGACCTTGCTCTGATACCAGTTTGTTGTAACAGAACTCATGTTTCAGAGCTCCGTTACTAGTTTGTTATAACGTGTGGGTATTCGAGCAAGAACGACGAAAAGCAAAACAAGAACGAGACAGATATAACGTGGTTCACTAACGAATTCGTAACGAACCCGCTAGCTAATCCACGGCCAGAACCAGATATTTTATTGAGAAGTGAACCCGATTACAATGCACGGCGCCGTGGCCAAAACGGCCACGGCGGCAACCCGAAACACCACCCACGACACACAAAGCAAAAGCTCTCAAGCAATTACTCTCAAACTCTCCCGTGTGTGTTATTGCTACTGACCACGTTACAAACCATGGACTATGAGCTTAATATAGTGCCAAAGACACCCCACTGCATCAATTTAGGCAATAGTGGCGGCTGTCATTGCCTAATTTATTTGTTTCCTTTTTTTTTCTTTTTCTCTTATTTGTTTTGCCTTTGTTACTTGCCTTGGACCCTAAGTTATTACCAAAATTGATTCCAAGTCAAAAACCCAACATGAACTATGCCAATGTCAGATATCCAACTTGCTAGTGATCTGACCATGAAATTTAGAGCTACCATAAGATTATACTTCAAATTACAGAATGTCATATGTGAACCGAATTATTAACCTTTAATAACATTAAATAGAAATCACTATGAATGTCCCATTATTAAAGAGAAAAGTGGGGAACTACCTGGATGAGAACCTTCACATGACCATTCGAAACCTAAAGATAGGAAGGGAAGTGAGATTTCGAGCCATTGAACATCCATAACACTGAAGAGGCTGAGTGGATTGCCTACCTCTCTGCACTGTAATGGATTAGAGTTCAAATCAAAACCACAATAGATCAATCACTTCAAAACAAATCACTAAGCAATCAGTTGGCAGGCTACGTGGAACAGCAAAATACCAAAAGGTTGTCAGTGTGAAGCCAATGAAGGTTGTGTTTCGGGTTATAGGGGATGAGGATCTGTCAAACATGTATGCTCATAAATCAGATTATAGAAATAGAATCACAAATGAAGATGTATAGAAAATACCCACATCTAGTTCATCACAGTAAGTCTCAAATACAACTAAATCACTAATCGACTTACGGGCAAAATCCACGATTCAATCAATCAATCAATATGGTTGAAACATGATAAAAGCCCATATACAAAAATCTAATCCCCTTCAGAATCAACAACTTTCTGTTTCCGAGTTACTCCGAAACAGAATTGACAATTGCAAAAGAATTTCATTTTTATGTGAAGTACTCTGTACTTCTAATCCTGGTTTAAGAGGTTGGAAAAAATCGCTGAAGAAAGGGTCAAATTGAATTGAAATCTGGTAGTTTTAAAAGGGGAGAGAGAGAGAGAGAGATCAGTAAACTCGCTGTGACTAAAATTCTCTCCTTGGCTTCTACAGGCGATTCTCTCGGCGATCTCTAAACAGATGGTTGGGGAAAACTGAAGTTCGTACCTGGCCTTACTGAAATTAGGACCTGGGCACTGGAAACAGAATCAGAAAGGCACCGATCAACACCACAACCTTTCACGAAAACATTGAATTGACAATTGCCAAACTCCCGGCCCTGTAAGCGTACCTGCGATTCCGACGTAATCAGCGGTTGAAGACGGCGAGCGGCGACGGGGAGAGGCGACGGCGAGCTCTGTTGAGAACCGAAACAGATCCTTCGGTGAAGGTGGGAGAGACGAAGTGAGAGAGATGGTAGCCATTTGTGGTAGAAGGTGGAGGAGAGTTCGTGGGGTTCGTCCGAGGTCGTGTGTGAGAGACCTTTTTTTTTGGAATAGTAACTTGCAGGAAGTTTTTTTTGTCCTAAAGTGGGTGGATCAAGAGCTGGGGATAATTTATTCCAACGGCTCAAAAGACATTTTAAATTGAGACCATGCTGTTTTATAAAATAGATTTATTGTTTTTTTTTCTTTATTTTTGTTTTCCTTTCATCTTTTCTGTGCTTACAATTTTACCCTTCTTACGTCGTTAGTGTTTGGATGGATTTTTTTACCAGATTCATTAAGTATGATTTATTACAAATGGAGGATGCAGTAAGCCTATTGTAGAAGTGGAGGTTGCAAAGTGTTAGTTTCAATATAATGGGGGCATGCATTAAGTAATTAAGCCTTTTAATAAATATAGCAGAAGCTTTAAAATACACAACTCTTTTTAGTTTGAATAAAAAATTATTTTCTTTTTCATTTGAACAAGAATCGTTTACAAATACAAGAATGATGAGAAATATTACAAATAAAATGGAAACTCCATTATTCTAATCCGTCTATTGTTTCCAATCGACCGGTACGGTACTTGGAAATATTTTAGGGTAAGCAAAAAGCCCAGTAAGTCCGCCTAACAATCGGGGTAGAAATATAATCTACATATACAAAAGTTGATAAGTGCTCAGATTGAACATGAATCTGCCATTTGTCAATTCCAACTTATTGAGGTGTTACCATTTGTTCCGCCATGTCATCAATTTCATTAACAAGCCAATAAAACAATCACATGTCATGCATGACTCATAGTCATTATGTAATTAAATTTAAAGAAATTAATAGGACAGGAGTGACAAAAATTAGTGGAATCTCAATATTTATGCATTACTGAATTAGCCTTCTCCAAATACTTATTCTTAACTTTTCTTTGTTGCTGCAAGAAAAAAATTGAGAAAGTGCATTTGGTGTGTTTATTATGTCAATTGAAAATTGGCACGGGAAATTCTAATGTACCTTTTTCTACATCACATGAATAAGTATATTTGCAACTCTAAATAAATCAAATTTATCAATTTGTTACTTTTTAACATAGAGCAAATGAAAAATAAAATGTACGTATAAAGGGGGGCACTCACTTTTTAGTGCGTCATTGTGTTATTTATGAGATGATGAGATTATTTATCTATCGGAAATGTTATAAGCGGTGAAAGTGAATCTTTGTTAAAAAAAGTGAGAGTTTCAATGCCTATATCCAAAGCGAAAATATTTGCCTCGAAAATGGGAAATACGATAGAATAACTAAAATCCCAAAATAAAATAGTGATTATGGACATTTTGTTACAAAACTTTTCCGCTACAAGCACTAACATAAAATGTTTCGTGATTCATTTTAAGATGTTACAGGAGTTACGGAATCCATATGTTGGGGTTTTCTTTTTTTGAGAATTATATTATATGGCCGATTTGGACCCAAGACCTCATGCATGGGCTTCTTACGCTCTAGCACTGAGTTAGCACTCATTTCATATGTCAAGGGGAGGGGGTGTTCTTCGATTGTATCATATAACACATCTATTTGATGGTGAGTCACAATAAAAATATTTCAAAAATTAACTGTATTGTCACTAAGCAGTCAGTTTGGAAATGTTGTGTCATTTTGAAAACAAATTTTGCCTGAAGTGCGGTTAGAAAGTTGTTGTAAAAATTTACCTAAAAAGTGTTTGGTTTACTGCATACATAATCTGCTGAAAAATAGTTTTTAGCATTTTTTGTTTGTTTGATAATTATTGCTTCAAAATTGTTCTAAGTGTTGAAATCACAGTATTATTCGTTGTAAGTTTTATTGCAATTGGATAGGTAATTTTTTGTTATAACAGATAAAAAAGTTGATAAATAAAATAAAATAAAATAAATGTTCGGAAAAGCAGCCTATCCCTACTTCTCAGAAATTGTGGTGGTTGAAAAATAATTGTTTTCCATAAAACATATCAATAATGCTTTTAGTATAAAGACAAAGAACGTTCCAGAAAGTTGAAACGTTACCTAACAGACTCTAAGTTAATATGATTTATATTAATTTAATTTACGAGTAATGTTACATGGACAGAGTTTCAGACATAAATCTAGACATAATTCTTAATGTAGTAAAACCAAACAATACTAAGAAAATGCTAAACCCTTAGGAAAAATTGACAATTTATTAAAATTACTAGAACATAATATTATGTCTAAAGTTATATCTAAAATTATGTTCTTTTAGAATTATTGTTTTACCAGTCAAAAATTAGTAATATGTAAATAGCCTTATCTTCTTCGAAATGTTGCTCCAAGGGATCAATCCTCCTCCTATCCTAAGTTTATAACTCCTTTTCTCTTAGAACGAGGAAGATGTACTTTCTTTGTGATTCAGTTGACACGTCATCTTAATAAAAGTTACATGATATCTTTATTGTCTTCACATGTTTATGATACCATGGTGGCTTGGCATAATTTCCTTCCATTACTGGTATTTCATCTCTAATCAGATATTAATTTCATTCTCTAATCAAATATTAATTTCATTCTTTTCAAATTAATATGATTCGGTTTCAATTTAATTTTCCACTCAAAGACGCTAAAATGTTACTGTGATAGCCTTCTCTTTTTCTTTTTCTTTTTCTATTTCTTTTTCTTTTTTTTTTTTTTTAACTTTTCATGCAATTTTTGAGTTATTTTTTAATGACCATCCTTCGTTGGGTAGGTTCTACAACATTTATTATTTCGGAAAAAATATCAGTTTAGTGTTTTAAACCTTAATTTTGTAAGCAAAACTGACTTTTATGAAAATTTGTACACCATTCATATATGTGAATTTATGAAAAGTGCTCGATCTCAATTCCGTCAAAAAAGTTGCACAATAAGAGAGAAATAAACTCTGTCAAACTTCAGAGTGGAATTCAAAAATCTGTAAATTGATAGAAATTAGAGAGTAAGATCCTCCCTAAATGAAATTTGTAAAAACAAGAATTGCATGAAAATCAAATGGAAAAGTAGGTGAAAATATTGAGATTAGAGCAATCCTAAAATGATAGAAATCATAAGAAATGGTAAATAAGAGACACTCAATAGTTTTGTTTTTTTAGAATTTTCAAGAGTTATAAAGACTAATATGTTTCCCAAGTCAATTTGCACCAAATCTCAATGAATGTATCATCCATCAGATTTTATGAACGTTTCATTCACTATATTATTTGTAGACTTCTGTCTAATGTTTTATTTTCGAGAATCAGTTAAATAATTTTTTAACAGATTTTAACTTCCTGTTACATGATAATAAGATGGAATACAAAGTTTTTTGTTTTGTTTTACCACAAAAAATTTTCAATGAAAAGATTTATGTATTTTACTATCATGACGCGGTATGTCTACTGATTTCAACTCTATCAAAGGTTAAAACTATGGTAATAATAAATACATATAAAATCAATTGTTACAAATGAAGGAAGAAGAGTGTAATTTTCTTGGTATGAAATATTTAAGCAATATAATTTGATGTATATTTTTATAGAAAACCTATAATTATCATCGAAATATGGACCTAAATTATAACTAATTATTTAAATATCTTCATGGTATGCAATGTTATAATTGAGCTAATATATCCTTTTAATAAGCAAAAATGTTGCCAATTATGAAATATATGTGCTTCCACAAATGAGTCGAGTAAATATTTTCACGAAAGAATCACTGAAAGTTAAGTTAGTTCTGGAGAAAACAAAAAATATTTTCATCCTGAA
Organism: Linanthus parryae; assembly: GCA_023055425.1. NCBI lineage: Eukaryota > Viridiplantae > Streptophyta > Magnoliopsida > Ericales > Polemoniaceae > Linanthus > Linanthus parryae. Next base: position 96,815,715 of record JALGPY010000004.1, on the reverse strand, counting down.
AGAACCACTAGAATCACTAAAAGTTAGTTTGAAAAAAAAAAAGTTTAGTCAGTTCTCGAGTTAAACAGATATGGTGAGACTTTAAGCCTTTCAAACTCGAACACCAATTAAGAGGCGTATAAAGGGAGTTAGGTTTTGCTATTTCTTTTTAAATCTTTAAAATTAAAGTAACAGTTTGTCTTTTAACCTGAATGTGTTCTATTCTCGACGTCCAATATGTATATCAATATTTATTAGCTTTAGCGTGGGAGTGTGTTCATGTCTTCTCAATTGATTAAATATCAAACACAGATACCCGCACCAGGCGCCGGTTCTCGACTAGTAATCAATTAAACTATAACAGGGTATCACACAATAACATGGATCAAGTCACGTAATTATCATACTTTAGAGATATCATGCGAATGACATAAAATAACTTAATTGTCAATATATTACTTACTCTTTTATTTGATAGAATTCATGTAAGTAATTAGGATCAAATGAATAGGAAAATGACATTTTTTTTTATTGAAGTTGAAAAGAGTTCTTTATTTCTAAACTTCTGCCATTTTTATTAAAAAGTGATACGGTTCGTATTTCAATCACAGACGAAAAGCTCATGATTAAGAATTGAATTCTTAATTCACCTAAATAGAAATGTCATGTCATGACAAGTGATAAAAACTCTTATTCAACTACCATTGTTCGCCTAACCAATCTCTAAGAAGTCGGTTGTTACTGGAAGAGCACAGGGCTTCTCACGAGGGAGGAAGCTTCACACAGCAGAGAAAAAAACACACAATAGGGCAAAAAAATTCTTATTCCTTCTGAAAAATTTTACACCCCTTTTATACCAGCGATTCGACCTAATCCTAATCCGAGTAAAGAACCGCCTAGAAACCCCGGATATTATGACAACTTGCAAAACGACCCAAAAATATTCAAAAAGTATGAAACTAAAACATAAAATTAAATAATAAAAATTACTTCTACGGACTAGCGTTTCAGCTTAGACTGAACGTAGTCCTGAAAATAACGCGGTTGACCGACGGAACGTCTTGGTCTCTCTGTCACTTGTTCCACCACTTCGTTGCTGTCGTCGTTTGAACGGTAGTGGTGTAGTATCCTGCACCGTATCAACTCCCCCGGGCTCGAAAAGCAGCTTGTCCGCAAGCTGTAAATCGGGAAAAGCATCGGTTATCTCCTGGGTCGGTTCCCATGACGGAGGAGCACCATCCGACCATGTGACCTACCACTGTCGTTGCGGCACCCCTTTCACTAACACTGTACGCTCACACGTCGCGCGTACTGGAACCGCAAGTGGCCTGCCTTTGTAGAGCTGATCAGGTAGAGTAGTAACCGGAATGGTGAGCGAACCAGGGACGAAAGGCCGTAACAAGGAGACATGGAACACATCATGAAGACGACATCCATTCGGTAAACACAGACGATACGCGACAGTACCGATGCTTTCTATCACAGAAAAGGGGCCATAATATCGTCTGGCCAACTTGGCAGACAACGGTCGTGCCAGGGAACGCTGAGGATATGGACGTAGACGCAATAACACCATATCACCCACCCGAAACTCAATGTCCCTCCGATGTTTGTTGGCTTGGACCCGCATCTGCTGCTGCGACGCCGTCAAATGGCGTTTGAGATCTGACAGTATTTCCCGCCGTTCCGAAATCAGTATATCCGCATCAGGCGACTTTCCATCCACATGAAGAGTGGGAAATAGTGATGGCGGGTCACGTCCATACAACGCTCGATAAGGATTCACCCGAATACCTTCATGATGACTACAATTCATGGCCAACTCTGCCCATGGTAAAAAGGAGACCCACTTCTTAGGTTGTTCGGACGTAAAGGCCCGCAAATACTGTTCTAACCCACGGTTCATGACCTCAGTCTGTCCATCCGTCTGGGGATGATATGCAGTACTAAACTTGAGCGTAGTCCCACTCAAGCGCATCAATTCGGACCAAAACGTACTCATAAAAATCGAATCTCGATCAGAAACAATAGACTCAGGAAATCCATTATGTTTGACTACAACATCCACAAATAGTCGGGCCACGTGTGGAGCATCAAAATCAGACGGAAGAGGACCAAAATGGACATACTTAGTGAGACGATCCACAACAACCATGATGGCCGTCGATCCTTGCGAAGATGGCAACCCCGTGATAAAACCCATGGTTGCCGCAGTCCACACTCGATCGGGGATAGGTAGGCGCTAAAGCAGGCTCCCAGGCTTCTGTGTCGAATACTTGGTGTCCCGGCATACCAAGCAAGCACTCACAAAACTCCGAACATCATCATGCATGCCTGGCCAATAAAATACCGCCGCGAGACGCTTGTAGGTCCGATCAATGCCCGGATGACCCGCGGTGGGCGAGCTATGAATCTCCTGAAGAAGCAAGGGTCGAACCTCGGAGTCCTTGCCAACACAAATACGCGTATGATAGTAAAGGATGCCATCAACAAATTTAAAGTGAAGAGGAGGTGTACTCGGCTGAACTGCCACGAGTTGTGCCTTCAAATCGGGCAAGGTCGGGGTTTCTGCGCGAATGGTCTCCAACAAGGACGGTAAGAACCGCACAGCCGACGTAACTAGTACTGCCGCATCATCCTCCCGAATATCACGTCGGGATAAGGCACTGCGACCCGATTGGCGGTACCCGGCTTGTACTCGATGCGAAACTGGAAGCCCACGAGCTTTCGTATATAAAACTGCTGATCAGGGGTTTGAATAACCTGGGTCAACAAATCCTTAAAACTGCGCTGATCACTGCGAATAAAAAACCCCCTACCTTGCAAATACTGACGCCACTTCTGAACAGCTTCAACAACGGCATAGAGCTCCTTGTGGTAAGCAGAAGTAGACTACAAACAAGGCCCCAACTTTTTAATAAAGAAAGCAAGAGGATGATTGTCCTGAAGGAGGACGGCCCCAACCCCACGATCGGACGCATCCGTCTCAACCACAAATGTCTTCCCAAAATCCGGGAGATGGAGCCCCGGCGTGGAAGTCGTTGCCTCTTTTAAGGCGGTAAAGCTCTGAGCAGCGTCGTGCGACCATACAAAAGCCTCCTTCCTGAGCAGGTCCGTGAGAGGCGACGCAATGGCGGCATAATCTCGAATAAAACGGCGGTAATACCCGGTGAGGCCTAGAAAACCGCGCAGCTGACGTACGGACGTAGGAGTCGACCAGGATAGCATGGCATCAATCTTCTGAAAATCAGCCATGACTTGACCATCAGTAATGATATGGCCCAAATAATCCACGTTAGACTTACTGAAAGAATACTTGGACAACTTCACGTAAAAACAATTCTCAGAAAGCAACATCAAAACCTGATCCAAATGCTGCGCGTGAAGTTCTAGAGTAGTGCTGTAAACCAAAATATCGTCAAAGAAGACGATGACAAACGACCGAAGATAGGGCCGGAAGATCCTGTTCATGGCTGCCTGAAACGTGGATGGCACATTAGTCAAACCGAAGGGCATGACCAGAAACTCAAAATGTCCGTCATGTGTGCGAAAGGCAGTCTTCTCAATGTCGGAAGAGTGCATCCGACTCTGGTGGTAACCCGAACGAAGATCGAGTTTAGTGAAATAACGAGCTTCACCTAGCTCATCAAACAGCTCATCCGTGGTCGGAATAGGAAAATGATCTAGAACCGTGGCGGCATTGAGCGCACGGTAATCAACACAGAAACGGAACGTACCATCCTTCTTCCGAACCAATAACACGGGCGAAGAGAAGGCACTGTGGCTCGGCTGAATAACCCCCTGCTGTAACATCTCCCGAACCTGCTTCTCAATCTTTGTTATCTGAAAGTACGGGTACCGGTAAGGCCGGACATTGGCTGGTGGCGCGCCCGGTTGTAAATGAATCCGATGATCCCACTGACAGGATGGAGGTAGGCTGGTTGGAACGGAAAAGACCATCTGATGACGTGTCAGGACCTGACGGACTGTATCTGGAAAATCACTAGGAAAGTCGGTCTCCGGACTAGGGGAGTCGGCCTCGGATCGTACGGGCAAAATCTCATAGAAATCCGCCTCGGTGTGTTGCGAACACTGAGCCACCACTGAATTATAAGAGATAGGACGGGGCCCATGATCTACCCCAGTCAACACAATCAGCTTCCCTTGCCACATGAACTCCATGGTCAAGTTGTTGTATTCATGAGAAATCTTGCCCAAGGTCTGCAACCACTGGACTCCCAGCACGGCGTCAATGCTGTGGACGGCCAAGACATATAAATCGACCTCAAACGCAGTTCCCTGAATAACAAGCGGAGTCTTGGGGCAGAAATACGTGCAGCGCAACGATTCTCCGTTGCCCACATAGACTCGAAAAGGGCTGACGGGATGCAATAACAGAGATGATTGCTCTGCCATGGTGGGATGGATGAAGTGATGAGTACTTCCACCATCAATCAGAACCTGTACACAGACACCGCTAATAGTTCCTGTCAATTTAAGTGCGCGAGGGTGAGGGGTACCTGCTAACGTGTGGAGATCATGCGACAGATTATCCAAAATAATTCCCGGATCGTCCTCGTCAAGTGGAACCGGTGCAACCGTATCCTCATCGTCGTCGGTGCAAAGTAAGAGAAACTTGGAGGCACACTTATGAACCCGAAAGAATTTCTCATCGCAATCAAAGCATAGTCCCTGACGACACCGTTCAGCTTGCTCAGCCGGCGAAATCGGCTTGACCGGGTGGCTAGTGGAGACGGCGGACGCTCTGGATGGGGCTGCCACCGGGGCGGCTGATGCAGGTGTCGTTGAGGCTACCTGACGGGCGGCAGGGGCTGTCCAAGTACGCCGAGGAATGTAAGCCTGGAGCAACTCATCGTGGCTGGCAGATAATTCCCGAGCTAAAGCAAACGCTTCGGGGAGAGTCTGAGGGTTCCGCAAACCCAACTCACGGCGCAAGTGAGGCTTCAATCTCGCGCGAAAGATTGAAATCAGAATACGTTCTTCAACCCCCACAACTTTATGCAAAAGACGCTCGAATTCTGTCTGAAAGGCCATTACGGTAGATGTTTGCTGGAGTTTCGATAATAAGCCTAAATAATCTTCATAATGACTAGGGTCGAAACGAAGTTTGACCGTAGTGAGGAAATCAACCCATGTAGCAGTCGGGTTGTTAGATTGGTAATATGGAACCAATCTGATGCTGGAGGGTCAATCAGAATGCCCACCAACTCGAGACGATCAGTATCAGTCACACGATAATAATCGAAGTATTTTTGGATTCAAAAAATCCACCCGATCGGGTCGTCACCGTTGAAACGGGGCGAATCCACCCGCATTCGCGGATTGGAATCCCCTGCTGTCGGGTTGGCTGGTCGAGACGGCGGTGGTCGCCAGCCGCCTGTGATGACGCCACTGGAACCGCCTGTCAAAGCGACACTGGGGGTTCTGGTTGGGATTGCTGCGGGGCCGTGACCAGACGACGGGGGTGCGCCGGCGTCTCTGTTGAGATGCTGTCGCACGGCGTCCCAAATTTCAGCGACCTCAGCCGCTAGCTTCTTCTCCCGTTCGAGCGCAGCGGCGTAGCGCCTATCTTCTCTCTCGGCGATCTCGGCATCACGCCATTTGTCTCGAGTATAAATCTCCACTTCGAGATTAGTAATCGCCGATAAAGCTTCGGCGGTAGCTGGGTTCGGCACTGTTGCCGTCGGGGTGTGTTCGGTAGGGTTTGGGGAGGATTCCACCATGTTGCACGGTGGTTGGAGGTTCGGTTCACCGCGGTGTGCCGTCTGGCGAGATAGATGAAAGCACCAATTTGTTACTGGAAGAGCACAGGGCTTCTCACGAGGGAGGAAGCTTCACACAGCAGAGAAAAAATCACACGATAGGGCAAAAATATTCTTATTCCTTCTGAAAAATTTTACACCCCTTTTATACCAGCGGTTCGACCTAATCCTAATCCGAGTAAAGAACCGCGTAGAAACCCCGTATATTATGACAACTTGCAAAACAACCCAAAAATAGTCTGAATCAAAAGTATGAAACTAAAACATAAAATTAAATAATAAAAATTACTTCTACGGACTAGCGTTTCAGCTTAGGCTGAACGTAGTCCTGTAAATAACGCGGTTGACCGACGGAACGTCTAGGTCTCTCTGTCACTTGTTCCACCACTTCGTTGCTGTCGTCGTTTGAACGGCTATTCTGTAGTGGTGTAGTATCCTGCACCGTATCATCGGTACTTGGGCTCTTTGCTTAGAACCATGATAATCAGCGCCGTGCTCTACAGTCAATGTAGACGCAAGAGATGAGGTCCACCAATCTAGATACAAATTCTCCCATCAGCAGAGATTTCAGATCGAATCCCGAAGGTATCCATGGAATCAGATCCATCTTCCTCATTATTTTGCATGGAAATCTCTTTTAGTTGAGTTACTAGAACATCTCGAAATCGCCTGGTAACAAGAGATAGAATCATCATAATTGGACATCGTCGTGCTAGCGACGAAACGACGCTTGAAGCTCATCTGATTACGGAGAAGAGAGCCAGAGGAAATTGCCTGAGAAGAAGCTTATATCAAAGTTTTCAGTTTCGTTCCGCTCCGGCCGGGTCTCAGATTATCAGTGAAATATTCTGGTGTGTTACGTCCCATATTATTAGTGAAATATTCCTGTTTGTCGGATCCGTGGAATTTCTTTGATTTGCGAAGTTTCTTGGGAAAAAGTTAATAGTTCTACTAGAACGGACCGCCAACTTTTCCCGACCATTTGCTAGGTATGCGGGCGCAACAATATCTAAAATCCATGTAAATAGTCCGCCGACCAGAGACAACTACTTCTAAATTAGCTTTTGGACCACTTGTTAAGTATTATGAGTTCTAAATTTAGGATTTTCCTGGTTGCCTAAAAGATTAGTTGGAGCTTAAACATTGCATCACAATAATATAACGACATGATTTTCAATACCAGATAGTATTTTGCAATTCAAGCCTCACCAATTGGGCGTTCACGACCCTGACATAAAAGAGAATAACAAGAAAAACTGGGGGCGAATGTTGAACAAGTCCACCCTTCAAACATTCTAACGACAATATCTATCTATCTATCTATCTATCTATCTATCATTTAAAAGTTTGTAGTGAGTTTACATGATGCCTAAGTTCCTAACGTCTAGTACCAGTCTTGCCCCCATGCCTTATACCACAAAAAGATTCCTACCTTAGTAAAAAAATTAAAAAAAAAAATGTCCTTCATACGATTCTTCTTCTTCTTCCTTGATTGTTTAGTGTTCTCTTTGCGCTCTCTTGTGATACGGGTCGCCCCTATCAATATTATATATTTATTAGTTTATTAGCATTTTAATTATATTATTAAATTAGGCCCGTAGGGTAGATCCGTTAGGTTAGTTTGTTTATCTATTTAAAAAGATGTAATCTCCAGTATTATTCAATCAATCAGAAATATCAATTCTCTAGTTCTCATTCCAATTCTCGTTCATCTCTGACTTTCGTCTAATTCTCTCCTAATTTCTTCATCTAAATCTTCAATATCTTCATATTTCCTGAATTTCTTCCTCTTTATCGATACGATAACGTATCATTGGTGCTTTCATCAAATTCGCCGGACGCCTTCGCGACGAACACGCACTCAAAACGCCGCCGTCATCATGGATAGCAGCCCGCACATTCGCCCGACTGCTACGCGATTTACAGGTGATGACCCCGTGGGCTGGATATTCCAGGTACAGAAATTTTTCGACTATCACAGAACCGTTGACCAGAATCGTTTACAAGTGGTAGCTATGCTCATCGACAGTCCCGCATCTGAGTGGTGTTACTATTATAAAAAAAACATAGTCCTTCCTGATGGATGGATTTTTTGGTAGCGGTCAAACAACGATTTGCCCCGGACCAACAACCACAACCGGAGATTCAACCATTGCTGCAGCCGCCACAGCAGCCGCCGGAACAGACAGGTGCGAAGAAATCAAATCCACAGATCCTTCAACCGTTGCAATCACTACCGCCACAGCCGCCAACAGAAGAAACCCAGCTGTCGCCACCATCGCAAGAGCAACATCTGCAGCAGGAGGTACCGTTGAAGTCACCCACACGGCCGCCGTCTAAAACGGTCATTAAAAACAGTGGAGCCACGCTCCTGGAGGTGCACAACCGGACCCAACCGCCTACAATCCCTCCGACCGTGGCCCTGTATTTGCCGGCAGTGCACTGCCACGCTCGGCATCGGTCGGAGACAACACCCACCCAACTCCGCAACAACCACGTCGAACAGCAGTCGGAGAATCCGTCGATTCCGATCCAACCACCACCAGAGCACACCCAAGCTTCCTCCGCCATCCAATGGCCTCAGCCGCTGTCCCAATCAACCGACGACTTCGAGACACAACCGCCAGATCCGAAATCAACCGACCCCCCTGACCCCGTCCGCGACCTCCAACGCGACAATCTGAACTCACCAAAGTCACTTCCGAACACCCAGGTTGCTACTCCGGCAGCGGCAGCATCTCCAACGCAACCACCAACCTCCGTCGTCGGTTCTTACGATCGGCATGACCGGCCGCTGCAATTGCCGTCGGGAGCACAGACTCATGGTGATGGAATTTGGGTGGAAACCCCAATTGGGTCAAGTTCTCAATGTGGGCTGAAAGTTTTAGTTGGGCCCACTGATTTTCTTAGGCCTAATAATTATTTTGGGCTTCATTCCTTTGGGCCTCTTAATGATATCAAACAGGTTCGACGTCAATTCGATTTTAACACCCACCTGGAGGGCAAGGTGGTTTTTAAGGGTGGGAGAGTTGATACGGGTCGCCCGTATCAATATTATATATTTATTAGTTTATTAGCATTTTAATTATATTATTTAATTAGGCCCGTAGGGTAGACCCGTTAGATTAGTTTGTTTATCTATTTAAAAAGATGTAATCTCCCGTATTATTCAATCAATCAGAAATATCAATTCTCTAGTTCTCATTCCAATTCTCGTTCATCTCTGACTTTCGTCTAATTCTCTCCTAATTTCTTCATCTAAATCTTCAATATCTTCATATTTCCTGAATTTCTTCCTCTTTATCGATACGATAACGTATCATCTTGCGTGACACGCATTGTTCTCTTTGCGGTGTCTTCCCTCACACCCTCACACCCGAGCTGAATCACAAATCGTAACTCACTGCATGCTATCTCTTTCTGACGGATTGTTTTGTTGTTGGTTTGAATTTATTTTTTGGATTCAGTTTTGGTTCTTGGTGAGTAATGTTTTGCGTGGTCTGATTATTGGAACTCTGGCACAAATCTTCTAATATCAGGAGCAGGAATGAAGGTACGTTCATGTTTTTTGGATCTTCAAAGAGCGACACGGAAGAGACCCCTCCATAACATCAAACTCATGTCTCAGATTCGTTGTTCTAACTGTAGATTTGTAAAAAACGATTCTGTAGCGACTCCTCCAAAAATCTAACTTACTCTTTAAAAGAGTGAATAATTTCAATGTTAGGAGATCCAATCGTTTCAATGGCCGGTAAAGGAGAAGGTCTAGCGGACGGAATTGATCTCGGCATAACCTACTTTTTGTGAGTGTATGGTAGCATGATCATGTCGAGATCATCGCAAATGATAAGGGGGACATGACGACCGGTCGTGCGTGGCGTTCACTAATGCTGTTATGAATCAAGTCGGAACCCTATAAACCTGTTTTTGGTACGGACTTTAAACTTCAGTCTAGTTGTAATCCATAATCTCCTTTGCACTTTCAAATCAAACTATGTCTAAATCGCATACAATTGCATCACTGTCCAAGGATACCGCGTATGTTCTTTTGTGTGTCGATTCTTAAATCCAAAATTCAATTGCGCAATTATTCAAACCATCCATCGCCTGCACCTTAGACAAGGTATGTTTGTTTAATTCGTTAGAGAAGCCATTATGGTTGGATTTTTTTTTTTTTGGTTTGGTGGCAGGTTTCAGGAGTATGCTTTTTTAGATCTTGTCAAGTTCAGTAGGACTTCAATCAATTACAAAGCTTTCCGGACGTACATATGTATGCAATGGATTACTCTATGGTAAGTTTTTCATATACATGTGGTCAATTGATTCCTTGCTTTTCATTTAAGATTTCTTGTATTTCCCGTAGTCATTATATTAGGTGATGATAGATCACCAATTCCATATCTTTACCATAGTCAGACTAACATATCAGTTTGTGTTCCTTACCTTCCTCTGCAACTTCACTAAAACAAAGAAGTTGATGACTATCTAGCCTTTTGAAGACGTTGGTTGATGGTAGACAATGGTTGATACCAGACGTGGTTTGATGGCAGAAAACGGGGTTTATTGCATATATGAAATTGTTAATATGGTGTGCTTCACTCGTGTTCAAAATAACGACCAAAGTGAGTTCAAATTGCCTACTTGTGCTGTACTTTTACTAACTGTACATCGAAGGAAATTAATAAGCAAGCTATCGTTGTAAGATCCAATAGTAATCTCACGATCACAAGTAATTTGCTTTCAACAGTGTCATTTTATCATGAGCCCATAATCAAGTGCAACTCTGAACCAAAATATCCGCGAGGATATGTTAATTTCTTCCTGAGGCATCTTTTATTGGACCTCCATAACTATGGAGCTTCAAATGAAACACAGTTTCACGAATTGGCTCTTCAGGACTTAACTCGGACCACTCATGCATAATTTTCCGACATAATATTCTTATTTCCACTTCAGTATTCAACTGACATTTTTCGTAGGCACCACCAGCTCTTTTCGCTATACAAATACTAAAAGGGTCCTAAATAGTATAACCCTTTCATTAGTTGGTGATGTATGGTGGATGATGGATAAAGATTCATCTGGTACATTTGTTGTTTTTGGTAGTTCAAAAATGCAAAAACATGCGGTGAGCCTATTCTTGTTGGTTTTTATCATGTATGGTTATTTTTCTTGCCTCTTTTACTTCATTTTGGTTTTGTATCTGCTTCTCTACTGGTATTTGTGTCTCTGCACCAAGTGTATGTGATATTTTGTGCATCATGTGTACTCATTTGTTTTACATTGAACATGTGTATATAGATTGCGATTTTCTTGCTAAGTATGTTCCTATATCTAACCATTATGTTGATTCGCTACATATCTTTAGACGTTAGCAGCATACGAATATGTATAGGTTGTTGATTAGTAAAACATTCTCATAAATGGTGTCCTTCAAAATTGAGGCTCCTTATTCGTATCCTCTAACATAATATTAAGTCTAAATATATTCAGTTTCAATTATCAAAAAAGTCAAATTATTTTGGCAGTATATGGAGATACAATATCTCAGTTTTGTTTCAATATTTTTCTGGGCATATTTTCCGAGTTAGTCATGCATAAGTTCAGGGAGAACTGGGACATTCAAATCTGTCATTTTAAAGAGCTTGGGGGAATATATAGCTCAAATCAAGCTTTCAGAACTTAAATGAGAAATAAAGGGTTGAAGCAAGTCCCGAGAAACTTAATTGGAGGTTTTCAGTCTCGAACTCTTTTTATCTATGGCACTATATATGTGAAGTTTTTCTGTTTTAGATTGTTATCATTGGCTACTTCTGAACATTTCTATGGTTCTCCATAACAAGGAGGTGATAGATGCATCTGGCACAAAACCATTTTGCATTTCCTTCATTAGAAGTCAATTTATGTCTCCGTAGTATTCTCAGTGAAATCTCATACACATCCATTAGGGAAGGAACTTTTGAATAAGGTTTTTTTTGCTTGCGTTCTCATCAGACTACTGGCCAGGGCATATTGATCTCCAATATATGATGTGTGAGTTAATGTCGTGCTGCTTCCCCTTAAGCTGATTTCAAGTCATTGAATTATGATAGCTGATTGATTTTATTAGAACTAATAAAAAAAATGACAAATAAAGTAAGTTCAAAATGTGCTTTCTTCTGTTAAATCTTGAAAAAGTTATTAGATGCCCAACATGACACAAACAGAAAAATGTAAAACAAAATAGTACTTGTGCAAACTGATACCGTCTCTGTGGAGAAAGGTTTGGTTGTGCAGTTATGCTCGATAGTCGAAGGAACTAAATAAGGAAGTTGTTATCTTCTCACCGAGTAGTCTTTCTGCATTTTATTGGACGATACTATTACTATTCTTCGGTACTGACCTATTTTTTCATAAATGAAGTGATTTCGTTGATTATCTGAATTATTTACTTCATCTCTGGAAAGTATGCTTAAAAAGAGTTCTTCACAAACTAAAATCCTATGGTGGTCTTCATGTGAAGGAAATGTATACACCATGTCAATTGAATTCTATTTTTCTTTGGAATTACATCATATAGCTGGGTTCGAACCCGTGACCTCATGCATGGGCATCAAACGCTCTAACACTGAGCTGGCAACCATTTGCAGTTGAATTCTATTTTTCATTAAATAGTATGACAATTATATTTGATGCCACATCCTTATCCTTCTGTTTTTTTCAAATATTGCAGGCAATGTTCAATTCTTATTTTTGGACAACTCTAAAAGAGACTGTAGAACCAATTACCATTATTTTGAAATGATTGCTTCAAAACTCCAGCAACAGAGGGCCTCATTTGACAACGTCGACTGAGCAATCTATTGGAAGTAGCAGCATTGCGGTTCTGAAGTTTCCCAAATTATATGGTGCATGTCACAGCAGTGTAGAGGTCAGAATGATCCTAGATTGGGATGAGTTAGTGAGAAAGTAGAATTGCTGACAAGCAGCGTGGGATGTAGTTGATGAAACATGATTGATAAATGAAAATCTCGTCCAAGAATGATGGGAAAAACAACCCTTGATAGATGAATGTAGTTCCATATGAATCACAATAGATTGTTTCAGGAGTTAAATTGATGGAATCAATGGAACTAATCCACTTGAACTGAGGGCTTTCAGAATTATTTAGAACATATTTAGCACATAGCCTTTATTGGTTTCTTACACTGTCATAGAGTAGCTATTAAGATGTCTTTTTGGCAGCGCATTTGCAAGCTTGAAGATTAAACAATGACAAACATGAAAACTAAGTGTAACTTCAAATATTGTAACCTCAAAGATAAAACAATGACAAACATGAGGTTAAAACCAATAGATAGATCCGTAGACTGCATGACATTTGAAGTTGCTCTTCTTTTGCTTTTACTGTCTTAATTCATTCTCTGTATTCCAGTTTAGCAACCTTGTGGTTACACACATCTGTTCGTAAATAATGTTTCTACTGGAAACATATTTGGTAACCCCTGCTTTTGTCTGTTAAAAAAAAGTCTGTTAAAAAAATTGACGTTCATGGAAACATTGTTTTTGCAATATATAAATCTGTTTTGCCCTAATTTTAATCAGATACCAAATATGACATTGCAGCTTTGAAAAAGTACATTTTCTTTTTTAGGTTAGTTTTGTCCAATTCACCTACTTACTATATATTTGTATTCTACTATAACATTAATAGTAAACAAATCCATTTTGTCTGTAGGCATTATTCTACTAAAATTAGGAAATACCCACGTGCAAAGCACGTATACCCTACTAGTAACAAGAAAAGACATCTACAACCCAACAAGTTCAACAACTTCGCAAGGATCTGATTCTTCCAATAACAACAGAATACAAGTTATCAAACACAGCATCTAGCACTTCGTTCCCTTCAGCCGATCTTTCTGTGGCAACCAAGAACGTGAGGGCATCATTGATTACATGCCTCATGTGGACTTGTTTAAGTGACTCCTCTACTTTGGAAACAAGGAGCCCCTTGTACATCTCCCACGGAAGACTGTTCTGCAACCATACACAATAATCACATGTTAGCCCCTCAAATAAATGTGTTTAGCCCAAAGGCGGCAGTGCATAACCTCCTTTGTTTCTAGGAAGAAACCATATAAACTAACTTCCCATCTCATGAAAGTAAATAAATAAATACCCCAGCGAGCCACATTTGTACCTCTCATTACAAACTACTAAAACAACAGAATGATTGATAGCGCGTTTTCTACAAAGGCTAACCTTGTTTATGTAGACATCTAGTTTGTCCTCACAGAGCTTTATAATGTCGGGCAGACCATTATAATTAGGTTACTGAGAACTACATGCCTCCATGCTGCTGCAATTAGATGATGGATCAATTATTAGCAGCAAGTAAAATAATTTCTATTCGAGAATAGTTTGCTTTCCATATTCGTTCACATTGGAGGATTCCATCATGCAAAGATACACCAGTATGGTTATACGAAATTCATTACTCAATTGCATGCTTGCTTCACCCAGTCGACAGAAAGTTGACGACATGGCTCGTATCAAACGACCCTAGGTCAAATGGGCCCTTCTTAAATATGCCCCAGTGAGCACCTACAAGGAATTATACTTCACCAGGGAAAGTCCCCTCATCCAGCAGGAGTGCCTTAACAAGGTTGAGACGCGTCATAGTAATTTCCACAGCAGATGAATAGAGCTTTCCATCGAATTCTTATAAACTTCCTTTAGTGCATCGAGTTGGCTTCTGAATCTGTCTCAGACCCCTTTTAACACACTCAGAATCAGTGTGCCCTGGCGTATCTCCCCTGAAAATCATGACTGACCATGAGAAATATAATCATACTAGCAGCAGCAACGGTAGAGACCTAATGTGATGCATCATCACAATATTAGTTTATATGTATAACTAACTGGCTAAATTTAGAAGATGCATGTTAATCAATGTTAGAAAAGTACGAGTTGCGCCCATATGGGGTGCACTTGTAATTAATCATAATCTTATGGGGTTAGTAGAAAAGGCACAAAACCTAAGGGGCTAGTAACAAACAAACCCTAGGGGGTTAGTTGCAAACAAGCTAGAACTTTTGTCTATTTAAGGATGCAGCCTCCTACTGAATAAGTCAGTAGTAGTAGTAGAGATGTAGAAAATTGTAGAGAACCCTCGCCTCTCTCTCGAACTAGCCTCCATTGGTGGAACATGGTATGAACAAGAGCTTTCGTCCTTGTGATTCGAGCCAGACTGTTGGGAGCAAGACGTTGGTGCGTGAAAGCAAGCGAACAACGATCATCAGCTGCGCTAGGAGCTTAGGCGAAGAGGTAACACATGAATTTTCCTCTTTAATTCATGTTGTATATATATATATGTGTGTGTGTGATTAGATCAATTTATTCCTACATTGATATCATAGCCCTAGGCTTGTTTTCATACCTCGTAGTTTGTTTCTGAATTTGGATTGCTGTATAAATTGAGTTTTTGAATTTTCATAATCAGTAGGTGAATCATATATGGATGATATATTTTTTCACGAGGATTTCAGAAATACAAAGATCATATTTTTTGATAAACGTAGAGATAGTTATCACCCTTTAAAGATTCAGAACTGTATAAATCTAGACTGCTTTGATATGATTATTGGAACATGATTTTTCAAAATTGATAATAAGAAATGGGATTTCAATACATAATCGGGATTAGGACGAAAAGACAATTCCAACGAGAATCATCGGAAACAGAGCACAGGAAGGCGGCGTGTGGGCCTCAAGCGCCACTGACGCCACCACCACGCGCGGCTACGCGCCAAAGGGCAGAAGCGGCTGCTGACATGGCACGCTGATGTGGCAGTGACACGTTAGTGGACGATGGTAAGGTGATGACGTGGCAAGACATGTGGCATATGATGAGGCATACTGACGTGGCACATGAGTCATCATATGTGTTGATGTGGTATGCCACGTGGCGGTGCTAACCTGGAAAAGGCCGACGGACAGAGCGTGACGAAGGCAGACGCGATCACGCAGGACCGAGCCGGAGGGCGCGTGCGGCCTCCTCTCGCCGTCATTTTTTGTCCATTTTTTTTCCAGTATACTTCAAATTTAATTCCCTATTTTCTGAATATTTTTTCATAATTTTGGGTATTACAGAAAATATTATTAATTTCAAGATTAATTAATTTGTGTTTAGCACACTTCCGGAGGCAATTAGGCAATCTTAAACACACTGTTTTCAACATAAGTTTTTTTTTTTTTTCCTTCTGAAGACTAAGGTCATTTTTCCCTATTGTTAACCATAGGTGGTGCAACCTTAGGAGGTTTAGAGAAATATTTGATTATTTAGGGTAATTAGATTATTGCTTATTAATTTTCACTAATTAGAGATTAATTTTGTAAATTTCCAGAAAAGTTCGGTATGTTTATTATGTTGCATTACATGCAGTTGTTGGTTGAATGGATGTGTTCGGTTCATGGATGAGGCATAGATGTTTTTATATTTGGTTTTGGTTTTGTTTTTGAATATGTACTCAAAATACGGCCTGCATGTCGTGCCTCTCATCATAATCAATTTTCTTCTCTTCTCATCCAATCGCCTCTCTTGGGGTGACTTCTTCTAGAAATAAGATAGTTAGTGAAGATTGAATATACAATCTTCAGAGAGGTGGTCAAACCAAAAGACATGCCGAAAAGTGCATGGAGCAAATAGACGAACTAAGGAGCTTCAAGAATGGCGTTCTCAAGTAGGAGAGAGTACATTAAGCGAAACTCAATACTTGCTGATGAAGCATTCCCAATAGTGGGAGTGCACCTTACGGGGCACATCCATGCATATTTATTTATTCTTATGCTTGTTTTATGTTATAACTGTGTGTGATTGGATATAACTGTATAACGTAATATGAATTCACATTGCCGGCGGCGTGGGGCAGTGTGAATTCACAGTACGTTCCTAGCCCGACCGCGACATATGTGTCGCCTCCAGCTGCAACAACCCCTCCTCCTGCTGCTGGGGGAAGTGCAGCGGAGTGCATGACGTCGCTGCAACGGCGCATGGAAACTTTCTTGGCTAACCAACCTTTTGTTGATACCATTATCCCGAAGGTTGAAAATGACCCACCTATCCCACGCGAGATCTACCTCATGCCTAACCCTGCCGGGGTACAAGGCTCCTAAATGGGACAAGCTGACCTCATGCCTAAAACCCTAAAAGACCAGACGGCACGACTCTAAGGATTTTAGGTCATAATGACACGCACGGGGCTGATTTAGCGTGTATTTGAATTGGTGCGTGGCGGCGACGCGTACGTTGGTTCCTGCGCATGGAAGCCTATCCAGCTATGCGTCTTCACGCGCAGAAAGGGGGCTAATGTAGATAGTGCTTTCTAGACAGGCAGATCTTAGCCACGTGGAGACCATCCAGCAGACCTAGCTGTGCTTCACACACACTGGATCACCAGCCGCGCTGATCCACGTGGGGGTTGCGAGACAGGGCCCTCGCATACCACCACACAGGACTTGTAGGGACTTAGTGGTTTGGAGGCTAGAGTAAGTCCTGTCGCGCGCGAGCGACAACCAAGCCCGCGTGCGACCCCTAGTAACTCCTTTGAGAGATTTATGGAACGAGCTCCATAACTTCGGTCAACCTGGTCAACCTCGTAACGGTTCCGGTATACGCGGATAGCGTGCTGTAACGGTCCCTATATACGCGGACGAACCTGCCGTTGTGGTTAAGCTAATTTAGCCGCCATTACTGGGCACATTAACCACACTACAACGATCACATTCTCCGTTATATATAGGATCGTTAACTCTTCCATACAGGGGAGAATCACCTGAGATACGCGGAAGCTCTTCCAAAATCCTGTCTGTCTCTCATACAATTCTATTGCCTTACTCTCTCCCTACACACAAACCTATTCTTCCCGTGTCCTTTCTATCCTATACTCTTGGTGTATATTGAATTCTCTCTGCAGGATTCTCCCGTACACAGTTTCACAGGTTTGAAATAGCAGAGCTATTTCAAGGCCTTGAATTAGGATTCAAAGCCTTGACATTGTCTGATCTGTATGCATATTCTAAGGGGGAGTTTTTCTAAACTTTTTTTGAGCGGATTCTACCTCTCTCACCCCTATGCTTGATCTGTTATTATTTGATGATGAAAGACAAACTATTTTGATATATTTAACACCATTTAATCCATCTGTTTGACTGAGCTTTGCAGGGAAATATTATTTCCTAGTTGCAGGATTGGTTTCTGTAGATAGTGCTTTCTAGACAAGCAGATCTTAGCCACGTGGCGAACATCCAGCACACCTAGTTGTGCTTCACACACACTGGATCACCAGCCGCGCTGATCCACGTGGGGGCTGCGAGACAGGGCCCTCGCATACCACCACACGGGACTTGTAGGGACTTAGTGGTTTGGAGGCTAGAGTAAGTCCTGTCGCGCGCGAGCGACAACCAAGCCCGCGCGCGACCCCTAGTAACTGCTTTGAGAGATTTATGGCACGAGCTCCATAAACCCGGTCAACCCGGTCAACCTCGTAACGGTTCCGGTAAACGCGGATAACGTGCTGTAACGGTCCCTATATACTCGGACGAACGTGCCGTTGTGGTTAAGCTAATTAAGCCGCCATTACTGGGCGCATTAACCACACTACAACGGTCACATTATCCGTTATATATAGGATCGTTAACCCTTCCATACAGGGGAGAATCACCTGAGATACGCGGAAGCTCTTCCAAAATACTGTCTCTCTCTCATACAGTGCTATTGCCTTACTCTCTCCCTACACACAACCCTATTCTTCCCGTGTCCTTTCTATCCTCTACTCTTGGTGTATATTGAATTCTCTCTGCAGGATTCTCCCGTACACAGTTTCACAGGTTTGAAATAGCAGAGCTATTTCAAGGCCTTGAAACAGGATTCAAAGCCTTGACATTGTCTGATCTGTATGCATATTCTGAGGGGGAGTTTTTCTAAACTTTTCTGAGCGGATTCTACCTCTCTCACCCCTATGCTTGATCTGTTATTATTTGATGATGAAAGACAAACTATTTTGATATATTTAACACCATTTAATCCATCTGTTTGACTCAGCTTTGCAGGGAAATATTATTTCCTAGTTGCAGGATTGGTTTCTGTAGATAGTGCTTTCTAGACAGGCAGATCTTAGCCACGTGGTGAACATCCAGCACACCTAGCTGTGCTTTACACACACTGGATCACCAGCCGCGCTGATCCACGTGGGGGCTGCGAGACAGGGCCCTCGCATACCACCACACGGGACTTGTAGGGACTTAGTGGTTTGGAGGCTAGAGTAAGTCCTGTCGCGCGCGAGCGACCACCAAGCCCGCGCGCGAGCCCTAGTAACTGCTTTGAGAGATTTATGGCACGAGCTCCATAAACCCGGTCAACCCGGTCAACCTCGTAACGGTTCCGGTATACGCGGATAACGTGCTGTAACGGTCCCTATACACGCGGACGAACGTGTCGTTGTGGTTAAGCTAATTAAGCCGCCATTACTGGGCGCATTAACCACACTACAACGGTCACATTCTCCGTTATATATAGTATCGTTAACTCTTCCATACAGGGGAGAATCACCTGAGATACGCGGAAGCTCTGCCAAAATCCTGTCTCTCTCTCATACAGTGCTATTGCCTTACTCTCTCCCTACACACAACCCTATTCTTCCCGTGTCCTTTCTATCCTCTACTCTTGGTGGATATTGAATTCTCTATGCAGGATTCTCTTGTACACATTTGGTGAATCCGACATGAACTTACCACTGCAAGCAACCATGTCTCATGAAGATGATGTCAGTATTAGATCGCCCTCCACGGAGACCACCTCGGGAGAGGAGACCCGCCACACTCCTACGGCCGCCGGTGAGGCTCCGACGCTAGATACCTTGAACGCTACCATCCAGAATCAGGCGAAGGCTCTCAAGGCTCAATCTGCGCAGATGGAAAGGATAATGGCCGTCCTGGGGACCCTCGCCCCGAATCCCACAGCGGCCACGACCGTCTATCAGGGAGGAGGAGATTCCACCACTCAAGGGTTGGGAGTATTACCCACGCCACCTAACCCTAACCTTCAAACTCCACCGGCAACGGTGCAGTTGCCCTCATTTCAGGGGCGAACAGCTCAAATATTGCCTCTTACCGCTCATATTCCTCAACCACCAACCCTGGCACCTAATCCGTCTTCACAATACTCTTTGCCTCCTCCGCCGGTGGCGTGGGGCAATGTGAATTCACAGTACGTTCCTAGCCCGACCGCGGCATATGTGTCGCCTCCAGCTGCAACAACCCCTCCTCCTGCTGTTGGGGGAAGGGCACCGGAGTGCATGACGTCGCTGCAACGGCGCATGGAAACTTTCTTGACTAACCAACCTTTTGCTGATACCATTATCCCAAAGGTTGACAATCACCCACCTATCCCACGCGAGATCTACCTCATGCCTAACCCTGCCGGGTACAAGGCTCCTAAATGGGACAAGCTGACGTCATGCCTAAAACCCTAAAAGACCAGACGACACGACTCTAGGGATTTTAGGTCATAATAACACGCACGAGGTCTGATTTAGCGTGTATTTGAATTAGTGCTTGGCGGCGACGCGCACGTTGGTTCCTGCGCAAAGAAGCCTATACGGCTATGCGTCTTCGCGCGCAGAAAGGGGGCTAATGTAGATAGTGCTTTCTAGACAGGCAGATCTTAGCCACGTGGCGACCATCCAGCACACCTAGCTGTGCTTCACACACACTGGATCACCAGCCGCGCTGATCCACGTGGGGGCTGCGAGACAGGGCCCTCGCATACCACCACACGGGACTTGTAGGGACTTAGTGGTTTGGAGGCTAGAGTAAGTCCTGTCGCGCGCGAGCGACAACCAAGCCCGCGCGCGACCCCTAGTAACTGCTTTGAGAGATTTATGGCACGAGCTCCATAAACCCGGTCAACCCGGTCAACCTCGTAACGGTTAAGCTAATTAAGCCGCCATTACTGGGCGCATTAACCACACTACAACGGTCACATTCTCCGTTATATATAGTATCGTTAACTCTTCCATACAGGGGAGAATCACCTGAGATACGCGGAAGCTCTGCCAAAATCCTGTCTCTCTCTCATACAGTGCTATTGCCTTACTCTCTCCCTACACACAACCCTATTCTTCCCGTGTCCTTTCTATCCTCTACTCTTGGTGGATATTGAATTCTCTCTGCAGGATTCTCTCGTACACAGTTTCCTAATCTGAATTTTGCAGGAAAGGAAACTTAAATGTGATTTTGTGATCAATCAGACACTCTTGACAGCTTTCCAATCTGTTTAAAGACAAGATCAGACCTATATCTCATAAGTTATTATAAACTATCCGTTGGAGAAGGCTGTTAAAAGAGTCAAAGTTGTTTCCTACAAAATAGGAAGTTCTTCCTTGGACTTCAAATAAATCAGTTGAATAAGGGCATCTTTCTGCGTCAAAGCAAGTACACTAGGGACTTGTTGAAAAAGTACAACTCAATCCAAAGAAATCAAGACTCCCATGAGTTCTACACTGTCCTTAGATGAGGATGAATATGGTAAGAGTGTCAATGTGAAAGAGTATAGAGGTATGATTGGATCATTACTATACCTTACTGCTAGTAGACCAGATATCATGTTCAGTGTATGTATGTGTGCAGGATTTTAGGCTGGTCCAAGGGAATCACACTTAAGTGTTGTGAAGAGAATATTCATATATCTCAATGGTACCAAAGACTTAGGGCTTTGGTATCCAAGACATTCTAATTTTTCTTTGCATGGTTTTTCAGATGCTGACTTTGTAGGTTACAAAGTTTATAGGAAAAGCACTTTAGGAACTTGACAATTCATTGGATCCTCCTTGATCAGTTGGCACTCCAAGAAACAAAATTCAGTTGCTTTATCAACAGCTGAAGCTGAATATATATTTGCTGGAGCCTGTTGTTCACAAGTGTTATGGATTGCTCAACAGTTGAGAGATTTTTTATTTGATTTCAGAAGTATACCCATAAATGTGACAACACTAGTGCAATATCAATTACAAAGAATCCAGTTCAAAATTCAAGAACCAAGCATATTGATGTCGGACACCATTTCATCAGAGATCATGCTGATAAAGGTGATATTGTTCTTGAATTTGTTTCTACTAATATGCAACTTGCATATATCTTCACTAAACCATTGCCAAATGAAAAATCTTCAGCTCTAAGGCTGGAATTAGGCATGCTAAATAGAGATTCATTTTTTTAGGCGAAGCATCAGGTAAGGAACGTAAGTTATTATGTGTTTCAAAGATTTGAACTGATTTTCAAAGCCCTGAAAAATCTTTTCAAAGCTTTGATTTTATTTGTTTCAGTATAGCAGCGTTTCAAGACCTTGAAATTATTTTCAAAGCCTTGAAAATAAGTCTGAAACCTGGTTAGTCAATAATTCTTGGATCATTTAGTATCGGGTATTATCTTTTTAGATATTTGCTCAATATTGCCCCTACCTTTTTCAAAATTCTTTTTCAGCCAAATATAGTCTTAAATTATTTATTTCCAACGGCTTCAAAGATTTGAATATTTTCTGATCATTAAAAATCTTTCGAGATCAGAAAGATATTGCAGTTTCCTTTTCAAACTCAATATCTTTCAGTATTTATCTTCTTCTCTTCTCCTTCACTCCGTATCATTCCTGTCTCTCTCGATTCTTCTCCCAAACCCTAATGAGAAATCGAAGAGCCTCCAACAGAATCAATATGGCTGGTGGTTCAAAGCCTAGCAAAAAGAAGATGAGAAAGACATTTGAGGATGAAGTGCATGAAATCAGTGGGATTCAAGATCTAGGACTCCCACTGCAAAAGCTGTTACAGAACTTCCTCTACCTAAGAAGAAAGCTAAGAAGGTTGTGACACCATCTTTAGACAAGAAGAAGAAGAAAGAGAAGGCTGCTACAGAAAAGGAACCAGAAATACAGATCTCAAGCCCCAAGAAGTTGAAGAAAAAGAAGAAAGCCTCTGAAAAGGGAAAATAAAAGGTAAAAGAGGAAGAACCAGAAGACAATGTGGAGAGAGCCTTGGAGATCTACTCAAAGAACTCTACTCCTGATGAATCTTGGTTCATCTCAAACACTTGCAAAGGTCAGTGGTTGGATGGTTTTGCCTCTAGGCCTATTGCTTTCTGTAGCTTGATCAGTATGCCGATGTTGCTTGGAATGAATCTGAATTGCATTACTAAGTTAAATAAACGCTCTACGTGGTTCATGCTAAACCCTCCTGAGCTAGCCTACCCAAGACTTACCAGATTCTTCTATCTGAGAATGAAGCAACTTAAGAACTCTCCACACTTAGTAATCAAGACTAGAGTTGCTAGTGTTACTATGTAACTAGATCATGCTGAGTTTGCATATGTCCTAGGCTGTCCTAAGAGGTATGACACACAGAACCATCCTCCCAAAAGTGAGGTTTTGAAGTCGGCCAAAGAATAATTCTTGCTACCCAATATCCCTGCCTCATCCAAACAATTAACACACTCTGTGTTAAATGTTGAAGCCAAACTTCTATTCACTATCTTGATGAGATGTATCTTCCCAAGGGAACAATCCAAGGAGTTGATCACTGAGATATTGCTATACATTATGTATCTGACTATGCATGGGTATGACATTGATCTTCATAAGCTTGTAAGGGAACACATGATGTTTAGCCTAACAGATCAGAGAAAGCATCCTTTGCCTCATGCAAACTTGCTCACTCTGTTCTTCCAACACCTTGAGATTCCAACTGCTGGTGAAGAATCTATCACTTCTGGGATTGGTTTTCTTAATGAGAAAGCTTTTGAGAATATTGGAGTGGTGAAGACCAAAGCAAAAATTTGAAAGTTCTATTCAGACTTGACAGAAGAAGAACTGAATGCAAAGAAGTTTGTTAAGCCCAAGACCTTGAATCTACTTCAAGCAAGACCTCTCAACCTCTTGACTTGTCTTCAATTCTTCAGAGACTTGATGGTTTAGAGATGGACTCTAGTGAAATCAAAGAGAATCAGCTTGGGTTTGAGACTGATCTCAGGCAGGTGAAGTACATGGTGGAGACAATCTTTAGAAGCATGACAGTGTTTGATGTCCCTGAGGATGAAGAAGGTATCAAGAAAGATGGTTCTGATAAGAACTTGCCCAGTGAACACTCCAACCAGGAAGAGGCTGCTCAAGACAAGGAAAGCGGGTGTTAGTTAAACAAGCAGCTCAAGAGGGAGATGAAGTAGACAATCCTGATTCAGATGCCTTGTTGATAAACCTGAATAAGAAGAAGAAGAAATCTCTAAAGGTTGCTACAGAAGATAAGGATGAAGAAGAGACTGCTGGTGTGAATGAAGAGGATGAAGAGGAATAGGCCAATGATGAAGACAATGACGAAGAAGAAGGAGATCAGGATGAAGATGAAGACCCAACCCCATAAACTCTTGTGTACTCTTTCTTTTTCCTCTTCTTTTTAGTTTTTTTTTTCAAATTTTCCAAAGAATCTGATCCCACATTTTCTCATTCCATTTGATGAAAGTCAAAAAGGGGGAGAAATCTTAGGTTCTTTTTATGTTTTAGTGAACTATCTTTTTGGTCAGTAGGATTATTTGTTATTTGGACTTATGTGTTTTTTTTGTTTTAGTATGCTATTGAATAAGTTGAATATTTTTGGAACCAATGTGTTACTACTATTTGAGTTGTGTGCTAATCAGTATTTTTTGCTGAAACTAAGGATCAAATAGATTGAGGTTTTGTCTTCCATCAAGGTGGAGATTGTAAGTTCACAGGTTTCACAGGCTTGAAATAGCAGAACTATTTCAACGCCTTGAACCTGTTTTAAAATCCTTGAATCAGGTTTCACAGGTTTGAAATAGCAGGGCTATTTCAAGGCCTTGAAACAAAATTTAAAGCCTTGAAACTGTCTGACCTGTATGAATATTCTAAGGGGGAGTTTTTCTAAACTCTTCTGATCTGATTCTACCTCTCTCACCCCTATGCTTGATTTGTTATTATTTGATGATGAAAGAAAAACTATTTTGATATATTTAACACCATTTTAATCCATCTGTTCGACTCAGCTTTGAAGGGAAATATTATTTCCTAGTGTGGAGCATTGGTTTCCTAATCTGGATATTGCAGGAAAGGAGACTTGGAGAAAATGTGATTCTGTTATCAATCAGACAATCTTGATAGCTTCCCAATCTGTTTAAAGACAAGATCAGAACAATATCCCAGAATATTATGATCAACTATCCGTTGGAGAAGGCTGTTAAAAGATTCAAAGTTGTTGCCTAAAAACAGGAAGTTGTTGCTGAAAATCTGGGAAGATTTGCAGAGCATCTGAGCTTTATAAATAGAGCTCATTTTGAAGAAACAAAACAGAACACTCAACGGGCAAAAAGAGAGACACATTTCAGGATTGACAAGTGTAACACCACTCATTTCCGAGAGAATTCTTAGAGCAATATAAAGACTTTGGGGGCAAATTTGTAAATAATTTATCACGGCTTTAAAGTTGGAATTTTGGAGTGTTAGCAATATTTGGAAGTCGTTAGAATGATTTTGAAGCACTAGAGATGGTCGGGGTGGTTGTGCAATTCTCTGAAAATAAGTAGAAGCTCTAATTCTAATTGTACCCAAAAGTTTAGAAAAAATACACTTTCACCCCCCTTGCATGAGAGCCACTTGGCAATATCATTTTGACCCCTCAATATTTAGGTGGTAGCTAATTAACTACCTTCTCCTCCACCATCAAATCATGGAGAGAAACCATCTCCCTCTTCCTCATCATCTCTCATCATCTTCTTCATTCGTCTCCACCATGAAACCACCACCTCCACCAAGGAAATACCACCAAACAACCACCAAATCCCGACCTGATACCACCCGTAGTTGCCCTCACCACAAGGATCAAAACGCCCCAAATAGTTCGGGATTTCATCAAGAATCGAGTGAGAAATTCGGGTTTGAAGGTAAGAACCCTAGTTCGGTTTCTCGTCGATTTCTCCCTCCTCGTTGCAACCCATCAAAATGAACACACATATTCTTGTTCTTGATGTCGAGGCAAACCTGGGAAGCACAAGCATGCCCGGCAAATCGCCGGATTTTGCTCCAGCCACCGTGCCGCCGCCGCCAAACCTCCATGGCCGACGAGAAATGGTAACTCCCTCATTTCTCCACCAAATTCGATGTTACTTACATCAATGTGATCCCCATGTCCTTAGGAATGCATTAGAAGCTTCAAAAGCCGCCCAGAATTTGTTTAGAATCGAGTTTGATTTCTTGTTTCACAATTGGTTCATTTTTTTTTGACATGCATAACTGCCCCTGTTCAAATGCTTGTATCTCCCTCGTTTTTTATCCGGTTTGAGTGATCTTGGACTTTCTGGAATCCTCAGACAATTGTCATACAACTTTCATGTTTTAAATTTTTACCAATTCAGTCTCTAACCCAGCCAAAAATCGAGTTGAAGCTGTTGTGTTCATGTGTTCTTGCTTCAATGTTCTTGCTGAGTTTTTCCTCACCCGCATTTTGATCCAACTTTGGTCTCTTGTATCTTCCTCGTTTTTAATCCGTTTTGGATGATTCTTAGCTTTCTGGAAAGCCTGGACATAAATCTACAACTCTCATTAAGATTTCTTTGTTTGATTTCAAGTCTAACCTGTCTAAATATGGCCTTGAATAGGGGTGGTTTGATGTGTTTTTGAACCATTAAAAGCTGAAATTTTTCTAAGTATAGAATCATATGGTGAAACACCCATTTTCTAACCATTGTATCTTCTTCAAAACTCAATGAAATTTAGATCTGTTTTCTCCTATGTAAAGTTGATACATAGTAATTCATTTCATCTTCTCTGGGTCATCTTCAAATTTATAACGGATTTCTCATAAAACGAGGCTAAAGTTGCTAGTTTGAACTCCTGAAACACTGTTGAATTTTTCTAAGTATTGATACGAAATTTATGTCCAACTTTGAGTAGCGATATCTCTTTTAATACGTAGAGTTTCCAGGAGTTCAAATATGTTCTGGAATCCTTGAACTGTCATCTTCAAAACCCTATTCTCAGTTTATCAAAACTCGTTCTCAATTGATCGGAAATCAGCCGCAAAGTTGACTACTTGAAATGACGTTTCACTATCTTTAACCTTCGATTTTGAGCATTTGAATGACATCTCTGGCCTTAGCGTTCTTCACGAAACTTGTTCGTATTCATATTCTTAGTCTAAATATCAAGTTTGACTTTTCGAAAACTATAGTTTGACTGAACTGTATAGGAGGGGCAAAATAGTAATTTCACTTAGCTTTGAATTGAGATTTGTTTAGTAACTTGGAGTTCGTCAGCATGTATTGTATGCATATTTGGAGTACTTTTATACAATTCTGGGCTAGGGTGGACCAAGTGAAATGAGGGGGTCTTTTTACAGTTTTACTAAACTTCGGGGCCTATGTGCATTTAATTAAAACTTCACACTTGAACTATTTGAGACTAAGTAAATGTTTTGAGACCAACAATCTGACTTACAAGGATATTTAAAGTCTGAAGAAGGAAGTATTTGACTCAGGAGTTATCAAATCAATGGTGGGGGTCTTTCAGTAATTTTAGCAAACGTTAGGGGCCTAGGTATAATTTATTGAAAGTTGTATATTTCGATGCTAAGTTCATATGGGAGAGTTTAGAGTCATTATTACATGTTTTTGGGCCACTATGAGTATAGTTTGGGGTCCATGCACAATCATAGTCGGTACTGGACGATTTTGGAGTATCAGGGGCGTTTTGGTCAAGTTAGCTTGCATGACCCGCTTTCCATTGCATTCTTGCATACAACCTCATATATAGGGTATAGGCTAATAGGTTCAATGCTTTACTTGTGTATATCCTGCCGTTGTTAAGGATCGTCCCAAGTATACGTATCTTTTCGTGCTGCTGCATTGACTGTGAGACCCGGATTCATATGAGACGAGCGTTGTAGGAGTGCTAGCTTTGCTTTGAGCTTTTCATGGCCCAGAGGTAAGTACATATGTACGACCTTTTCATATCAAATGTGCGCATGTGCGTGATGTTTCGAACGAATGCTTGTTATATGAAAAAGTATGAGAAAGCATGTTTTCTATTCGAAAGTTGTTAAACTATTTTCTTCATCTCCTTTAAGAAATCTCGGAAATTACTTGTGAAATGTTGACATTTTGATACTGTTCATGTGAAAGAGAAGAAATAAAATACCTCTAATAGACTTAGGACGATGTACAGAGTACTGTCATTAATGGGAGACATCAAGTGATCCTCCATTTTCTTATGGCTAAGACCATTGAAGCAATGCTTCTTATTATTGGATAGAACGTTAGTGTTCAAAAATCCGCCCCCGATGAGCCAAAATGTATCAACATATTGAGGTCAAGGGTTTTATAGAGCTATAGAGTGCTACTTATACTTGTAAGGGTCACTACGGTATAGGGGTGTCGACACTTAAGGCCTTTTAGCTAATGTTGTGAGCGGGGTTGACGAATGGGCTCCCTTAACGCTCGGGTGAAATAGGGTTTGATAGAACCTAGAAGGAACCTTAGTGATTATTTCGTGATCCCTCTGTCTACATCGATCCTGCTGGTGGCTCTGGACATGCCTCAGCTAAATTAAATTGTTGATTGAAGTCGAAATTAAAAATTGACTGCTTTATTAGTGTTGTTTGTGGCTCTGGATTGCCCTAATCAATTGAAATGATTTGAAATGCTCTGGCTACTCATTAACTAAGTTTTTATCTTAAATGGACTTGTTTACTCTGGATATGTTACCAACTACTCATGGTTTCTCAATGTTATTAAATTGAAAGGTTTTTGTTACTCAGCTACTTCCAGTTGTTCCAAATTCTCCAACATGATAGTTCTACTGTTTAAATATTCTAATTTGTTTCAACTCATGCTTCCGTGCCACTCGTTGCCTTACATGTCGTAGTATGTATTTACTCAGTTTTTACTGATCTTTTCTTCAAAATGGCGTCGGCTTTTGCCATTTTAAAACTGCAGGTCGTCAATTAAGTTTGGGGAACGTGAACTCGGATCGAGACGAAGAAGTTTAGCTTAAGTCAGATCACTTAGTAGATCACACACGATTTTTTTTGGATTGTACTTATTATCGAAATTTTGTTATGTACTTAACCGAAATGTAAACTTAATAGTTAATAGTTCTACTTTTGGTTATCGATTGTCGCTTTAAGCCTGAACCGAGATCCCGGGTCGTTTCAGATGGTATCAGAGCATCGGTTCTCCGGTTAAAGTGACTTTTTGATTTCCATTAGTAGAGAATAAGAAAGATAAAATGTTTTTGAAATTTCAAAAATTGACTAGGATAATTCAAGTTGATATTAATGAAGTAAACAAGCCGTCGGGGAGTTTGGGTACTTACGTTTGTTGAACTCGTTTCGTACTGTACTTGTTGATTAATTGTTAACGACTAACTGAGACGGGATTTGTGAAAAATTACTTGCCCATTTACATGTGCAGTTCTTGTGTGACACGCTTATTCATATCAAAATTCTTGCTTTAGTTGTGTAGTGCGTATCTATGACTATGCATGTTTCTATGTTATCTTGTCGACATGAGAATAACGACGTTTTGACATAGAAGACCCTAAGACTCTTCTTTTCTTACATACGAGCGACGACTTTTAAGATAGTATTTTGTTTTGTTTCATTTCGACTTAATTTGACATGGTTCTTTCTTTTAAAAAAAAATAATTAAAAAAAAAATAATAAAAAAAAAATCGAAAGTTTTGACAATAAGGTATTCTTAAAAAAAAATGTGGTTTCTAAAAAAAAAGAGAAAAATTGTTTGCGTTTCGAGCCACCAAATGCCAAGTGATATGGACCGCTTTGTTTACCAATCCGCTGGCGCGACTGTTAGTACGACGGTACTATAAGTTGTACCCGCTGTGTAGGCTAAGTTTGAACATTAGTAACACATGCGAGTTGTGATGGAGAGACACGTGTGTGACGACACATAGTGTTCTTTTCCCCCTCGTATGCGTGGAACACTTGATATCATTGGTGTATCTTATCCTATACAGGTAAGACCACATTTTAATGCGTACGAGCCAAGAAAAATTACGTGTTAGTTTTGATCAAAGTGTTTTTTAAAAGTTTCGAGATTTGTTTAAATGCAAGAAAATTTTCGAATTGCTTTGTAAATGTGAGAAATTGCATTTTGGTCTAACTTTTCAAAATTCAATGTGACCTTTTACTTGAGCTAATTTTATATGAAGCCCTAATGTGATGCGAGTTTAGGCTGTTATGTAGTATAGATCCCGTCGTGTGGAGAATGAGAATGAGGAATCTCTTTCCGTAAATGTATTGCTAACTGACCAACTAAGGAAGCCATCTATTAGGAGCATAATATCCGACGAGAGCGGTTTATGTGCTTCTCTGATTAAGTCAAATAGACTGAGTCAATTTGCTGCATTCAACATGCATTTCATATATATGAGTAAGTATAGTATGAGATCTTCGGGGAAGAAGATTCTTTTAAGGTGGGTAGATTGTAACACCACTCATTTCCGAGAGAATTCTTAGTAAAATATCAAGACTTTGGGGGCGAATTTGTAAATAATTTATCACGGCTTTAAAGTTGGAATTTTGGAGTGTTAGCAATATTTGGAAGTCGTTAGAATGATTTCGAAGCACTAGAGATGGTCGGGGTGGTTGTGCAATTCTCTGAAATTAAGTAGAAGCTCTAATTCTAGTTGTACCCAAAAGTTTAGAAAAAACACACTTTCACCCCCCTTGCATGAGAGCCACTTGGAAATATCATTTTGACACCTCAATAGTGAGGTGGTAGCTAATTAACTACCTTCTCCTCCACCATCAAATCATGGAGAGAAACCATCTCCCTCTTCCTCATCATTTCTCATCATCTTCTTCATTCATCTCCACCATGAAACCACCACCTCCACCAAGGAACTACCACCAAACAACCACAAAATCCCGACCTGCTACCACACGTAGTAGCCCTCACCACAAGGATCAA
This sequence comes from Linanthus parryae, assembly GCA_023055425.1. NCBI lineage: Eukaryota > Viridiplantae > Streptophyta > Magnoliopsida > Ericales > Polemoniaceae > Linanthus > Linanthus parryae. The sequence continues at coordinate 96,784,933 of JALGPY010000004.1, read as the reverse complement.
TACGCCCCAAACAGTTCGGGATTTCATCAAGAATCGAGTGAGAAATTCGGGTTTGAAGGTAAGAACCCTAGTTCGGTTTTTCGTCGATTTCTCCCTCCTCGTTGCAACCCATCAAAATGAAAACACATATTATTGTTCTTGATGTCGAGGCGAACCTTGGAAGCACAAGCATGCCCTACAAATCGCCGGATTTTGCTACAGCCACCGTGCCGCCGCCGCCAAAACTCCATGGCCGGCGAGAAATCGTAACTCCCTCATTTCTCCACCAAGTTCGATGTTCCTTACATCAATGTGATCCCCATGTCCTTAGGAATGCATTAGAAGCTTCAAAACCCGCCCAGAATTTGTTTAGAATCGAGTTTGATTTCTTGTTTCACAATTGGTTCGTTTTTTTTTTGACATGCATAACTGCCCCTGTTCAAATGCTTGTATCTCCCTCGTTTTTTATCCGGTTTGAGTGATCTTGGACTTTCTGGAATCCTCAGACAATTGTCTACAACTTTCATGTTTTAAATTTTTACCAATTCAATCTCTAACCCAGCCAAAAATCGAGTTGAAGCTGCTGTGTTCATGTGTTCTAGCTTCAATGTTCTTGCTGAGTTTTTCCTCACCCGCATTTTGATCCAAATTTGGACTCTTGTATCTTCCTCGTTTTTAATCCGTTTTGGATGATTCTTAGCTTTCTGGAAAGTCTGGACGTTAATCTACAACTCTCATTAAGATTTCTTTGTTTGATTTTAAGTCTAACCTGTCTAAGTATGGTCTTGAATAGGGGTGGTTTGATGTGTTTTTGAACCATTAAAAGCTGAAAATTTTCTAAGTATAGAATCATATGGTGAAACACCCATTTTCTAACCATTGTATCTTCTTCAAAACTCAATGAAATTTAGATCTGTTTTCTCCTTTGTAAAGTTGATACATAGTAATTCATTTCATCGTCTCTAAGTCATCTTCAAATTTATAACGGATTTCTCATAAAACGAGGCTAAATTTGCTAGTTTGAACTCATGAAACACTGTTGAATTTTTCTAAGTATTGATTCGGAATTTTTGTCCAACTTTGAGTAGCGATATCTCTTTGAATACGTATAGTTTCTAGGAGTTCAAATATGTTGTGGAATCCTTGAACTGTCATCTTCAAAACCCTATTCTCAGTTTATCAAAACTCATTCTCAATTGATCGGAAATCAGCCGCAAAGTTGACTACTTGAAATGACGTTTCGCTATCTTTAACCTTCGATTTTGAGCATTTGAATGACATCTCTAGCCTTAGCGATCTTCACGAAACTTGTTCGTATTAATATGCTTAGTCTAAATATCAAGTTTGACTTTTCGAAAACTATAGTTTGACTGAACTGTATAGGAGGGGCAAAATAGTAATTTCACTTAGCTTTGAATTGAGATTTGTTTAGTAACTTGGAGTTCGTCAGCATGTATTGTATGCATATTTGGAGTACTTTTATGTAATTCTGGGCTAGGGTGGACCAAGTCAAATGAGGGGGTCTTTTTGCAGTTTTACTAAACTTCGGGGCCTATGTGCATTAAATTAAAACTTCACACTTGAACTATTTGAGACTAAGTTAATGTTTTGAGACCAACAACCTGACTTACAAGGATATTTAAAGTCTCAAGAAAGAAGTATTTGACTCATGAGTTATCAAATCAATGGTGGGGGTCTTTCAGTAATTTTAGAAAACGTTAGGGGCCCAGGTATTATTTATTGAAAGTTGTATATTTCGATGCTAAGTTCATATGGGAGAGTTTAGAGTCATTATTACATGTTTTTGGGCCAGTATGAGTATAGTTTGAGGTCCATGCACAATCATAGTCGGTACTGGACGATTTTGGAGTATCAGGGGCGTTTTGGTCAAGTTAGCTTGCAGGACCAGCTTTCCATTGCATTTTTGCATACAACCTCATATAGAGGATATAGGCTAATAGGTTCTATGCTTTACTTGTGTATATCCTGCCGTTGTTAAGGATCGTCCCAAGTAGACGTATCTTTTCGTGCTGCTGCATTGACTGTGAGACCCGGTTTCATATGAGACGAGCGTTGTAGGAGTGCTAGCTTTGCATTGAGCTTTTCATGGCCCAGAGGTAAGTAGATTTGTACGGCCTTTTCATATCAAATGTGCGCATGTGCGTGATGTTTCAAACGAATGCTTGTTATATGAAAAAGTATGAGAAAGCACGTTTTCTATTCGAAAGTTGTTAAACTATTTTCTTCATCTCCTTTGAGAACTCTCGGAAATTACTTGTGAAATGTTGACATTTTGATCCTGTTCATGTGAAAGTGAAGAAATAAAATACATCTAATAGACTTAGGACGATGTACAGAGTACTGTTATTAATGGGAGACATCAAGTGATCCTCCATTTTCTTATGGCTAAGACCATTGAAGCAATGCTTCTTATTATTGGATAGAACGTTAGTGTTCAAAAATCCGCCCCCGATGAGCCAAAATGTATCAACATATTGAGGTCAAGGGTTTTATAGAGCTATAGAGTGCTACTTATACTTGTAAGGGTCACTACGGTATAGGGGTGTCGACACTTAAGGCCTTTTAGCTAATGTTGTGAGCGGGGTTGACGAATGGGCTCCCTTAACGCTCGGGTGAAATAGGGTTTGATAGACCCTAGAAGGAACCTTAGTGATTATTTCGTGATCCCTCTGTCTACATCGATCCTGCTGGTGGCTCTGGACATGCCTCAGCTAAATTAAATTGTTGATTGAAGTCGAAATTAAAAATTGACTGCTTTATTAGTGTTGTTTGTGGCTCTGGATTGCCCTAATCAATTGAAATGATTTGAAATGCTCTGGCTACTCATTAACTAAGTTTTTATCTTAAATGGACTTGTTTACTCTGGATATGTTACCAACTACTCATGGTTTCTCAATGTTATTAAATTGAAAGGTTTTTGTTACTCGGTTACTTCCAGTTGTTCCAAATTCTCTAACATGATAGTTCTACTGTTTAAATCTTCTTATTTGTTTCAAATCATGCTTCCGTGCCACACGTTGCTTTACATGTCGTAGTATGTATTTACTCAGTTTTTACTGATCTTTTCTTCAAAACTGCGTCGGCTTTTGCCATTTTAAAACCGCAGGTCGTCAATTAAGTTTGGGGAACGGGAACTCGGATCGAGACGAAGAAGTTTAGCTTAAGTCAGATCACTTAGTAGATCACACACGATTTTTTTTATTGTCCTTATTATCGGAATTTTGTTATGTACTTAACCGAAATGTAAACCTAATAGTTAATAGTTCTACTTTTGGTTATCGATTGTCGCTTTAAGCCTGAACCGAGATCCCGGGTCGTTTCAGATGGTATCAGAGCATCGGTTCTCCAGTTAAAGTGACTTTTCGATTTCCATTAGTAGAGAATAAGAAAGATAAAACGTTTTTGAAATTTCAAAAACTGACTAGGATAACTCAAGTTGATAATAATGAAGTAAACAAGCCGTCGGGGAGTTTGGCTTCTTACGTTTGTTGAACTCGTTTTGTACTGTACTTGTTAATTAATTGTTTAACGACTAACTGAGACGGGATTTGTGAAAAATTACTTGCCCATTTACATGTGCAGTTCTTCTGTGACACGCTTATTCATATCAAAATTCTTGCTTTAGTTGTGTAGTGCGTATCTATGACTATGCATGTTTCTATGTTATCTTGTCGACATGAGAGTAACGACGTTTTGACATAGAAGACCCTAAGACTCTTCTTTTCTTACATACGAGCGACGAATTTTAAGATAGTATTTTGTTTTGTTTCATTTCGACTTAATTTGACATGGTTCTTTCTTTTAGAAAAAATTAATAAAAAAAAATAATTAAAAAAAAAATCGAAAGTTTTGACAATAAGGTATTCTTAAAAAAAATGTGGTTTCTAAAAAAAAAGAGAGAAAAATTGTTGGCGTTTCGAGCTACCAAATGACAAGTGATATGGAACGCTTTGTTTACCAATCCGCTGGCGCGACTGTTAGTACGATGGTACTATAAGTTGTACCCGTTGTGTAGGCTAAGTTTGAACATTAGAAACACATGCGAGTTGTGATGGAGAGACACGTGTGTGATGACACATAGTGTTCTTTTCCCCCTCGTATGCGTGGAACACTTGATATCATTGGTGTATCTTATCCTATACAGGTAAGACCACATTTTTAATGCGTACAACCAAGAAAAATTACGTGTTTGTTTTGATCAAAGTGTTTTTTAAAAGTTTCCAGATTTGTTTAAATGCAAGAAAATTTTCGAACTGCTTTGTAAATGTAAGAAATTGCATTTTGGTCTAACTTTTCAAAATTCAATGCGACCTTTTACTTGAGCTAATCTTATATGAAGCCCTAATGTGATGCGAGTTTAGGCTGTTATGTAGTATAGATCCCGTCGTGTGGAGAATGAGAATGAGGAATCTCTTTCCGTAAATGTATTGCTAACTGACCAACTAAGGAAGCCATCTATTAGGAGCATAATATCCGACGAGAGCGGTTTATGTGCTTCTCTGATTAAGTCAAATAGACTGAGTCAATTTGCTGCATTCAACATGCATTTCATATATATGAGTAAGTATAGTATGAGATCTTCGGGGACGAAGATTCTTTTAAGGTGGGTAGATTGGAACACAACTCATTTCCGAGAGAATTCTTAGTGCAATATCAAGGCTTTGGGGGCGAATTTGTAAATAATTTATCACAGCTTTAAAGTTGGAATTTTGGAGTGTTGGCAATATTTGAAAGTCGTTAGAATGATTTTGAAGCACTAGAGATGGTCGGGTTGGTTGTGCAATTCTCTGAAATTAAGTAGAAGCTCTAATTCTAGTTGTACCCAAAAGTTTAGAAAAAATACACTTTCACCCCCCTTGCATGAGAGCCACTTGGAAATATCATTTTGACACCTCAATAGTGAGGTGGTAGCTAATTAACTACCTTCTCCTCCACCATCAAATCATGGAGAGAAACCATCTCCCTCTTCCTCATCATCTCTCCTCATCTTCTTCATTCATCTCCACCATGAAACCACCACCTCCAACAAGGAACTACCACCAAACAACCACAAAATCCCGACCTGCTACCACCCGTAGTAGCCCTCACCACAAGGATCAAAACGCCTCAAACAGTTCGGGATTTCATCAAGAATCGAGTGAGAAATTCGGGTTTGAAGGTAAGAACCCTAGTTCGGTTTTTCGTCGATTTCTCCCTCCTCGTTGCAAACCATCAAAATGAACACACATATTCTTGTTCTTGATGTTGAGGCGAACCTGGGAAGCACAAGCATGCCCTGCAAATCGCCGGATTTTGCTACAGCCACCGTGCCGCCGCCGCCAAACCTCCATGGCCGGCGAGAAATGGTAACTCCCTCATTTCTCCACCAAATTCGATGTTCCTTACATCAATGTGATCCCCATGTCCTTAGGAATGCATTAGAAGCTTCAAAACCCGCCCAGAATTTGTTTAAAATCGAGTTTGATTTCTTGTTTCACAATTGGTTCGTTTTTTTTTGACATGCATAACTGCCCCTGTTCAAATGCTTGTATCTCCCTCGTTTTTTACCCGGTTTCAGTGATCTTGGACTTTCTGGAATCCTCAGACAATTGTCTACAACTTTCATGTTTTAAATTTTTACCAACTTTGAGTAGCGATATCTCTTTGAATACTTAGAGTTTCTAGGAGTTCAAATATGTTGTGGAATCCTTGAACTGTCATCTTCAAAACCCTATTATCAGTTTATCAAAACTCATTCTCAATTGATCGGAAATCAGCCGCAAAGTTGACTACTTGAAATGACGTTTCGCTATCTTTAACCTTCGATTTTGAGCATTTGAATGACATCTCTGGCCTTAACGTTCTTCACGAAACTTGTTCTTATTCATATTCTTAGTCTAAATATAAGGTTTGACTTTCTGAAAACTATAGTTTGACTGAACTGTATAGGAGGGGTAAAATAGTAATTTCACTTAGCTTTGAATTGAGATTCGTTTAGTAACTTGGAGTTCGTCAGCATGTATTGTATGCATATTTGGAGTACTTTTATGTAATTCTTGGCTAGGGTGGACCAAGTCAAATGAGGGGGTCTTTTTGCAGTTTTACTAAACTTCGGGGCCAATGTGCATTTAATTAAAACTTCACACTTGAACTATTTGAGACTAAGTTAATATTTTGAGACCAACAACCTGACTTAGAAGGATATTTAAAGTCTCAAGAAGGAAGTATTTGACACAGGAGTTATCAAATCAATGGTGGGGGTCTTTCAGTAATTTTAGAAAACGTTAGGGGCCTAGGTATAATTTATTGAAAGTTGTATATTTCGATGCTAAGTTCATATGGGAGATTTTAGAGTCATTATTACATGTTTTTGGGCCAGTATGAGTATAGTTTGGGGTCCATGCACAATCATAGTCGGTACTGGACGATTTTGGAGTATCAGGGGCGTTTTGGTCAAGTTAGCTTGCATGACCCGCTTTCCATTACATTCTTGCATACAACCTCATATAGAGGGTATAGGCTAATAGGTTCTATGCTTTACTTGTGTATATCCAGCCGTTGTTAAGGATCGTCCCAAGTAGACGTATCTTTTCGTGCTGCTGCATTGACTGTGAGACCCGGATTCATATGAGACGAGCGTTGTAGGAGTGCTAGATTTGCTTTGAGCTTTTCATGGCCCAGAGGTAAGCACATCTGTACGGCCTTTTCATATCAAATGTGCGCATGTGCGTGATGTTTCAAACGAATGCTTGTTATATGAAAAAGTATGAGGAAGCATGTTTTCTATTCGAAAGTTGTTAAACTATTTTCTTCATCTCCTTTGAGAACTCTCGGAAATTACTTGTGAAATGTTGACATTTTGATCCTGTTCATGTGAAAGTGAAGAAATAAAATACCTCTAATAGACTTAGGACGATGTACAGAGTACTGTTATTAATGGGAGACATCGAGCGATCCTCCATTTTCTTATGGCTAAGACCATTGAAGCAATGCTTCTTATTATTGGATAGAACGTTAGTGTTCACAAATCCGCCCCCGATGAGCGAAAATGTATCAAGATATTGAGGTCAAGGGTTTTATAGAGCTATAGAGTGCTACTTATACTTGTAAGGGTCACTACGGTATAGGGGTGTCGACATTTAAGGCCTTTTAGCTAATGTTGTGAGCGGGGTTGACGAATGGGCTCCCTTAACGCTCGGGTGAAATAGGGTTTGATAGACCCTAGAAGGAACCCTTAGTGATTATTTCGTGATCCCTCTGTCTACATTGATCCTGCTGGTGGCTCTGGACATGCCTCCGCTAAATTAAACTGTTGATTGAAGTCGAAATTAAAAATTGACTGCTTTATTAATGTTGTTTGTGGCTCTGGATTGCCCTAATCAATTGAAATGATTTGAAATGCTCTGGCTACTCATTAACTAAGTTTTTCTCTTAAATGGACTTGTTTACTCTGGATATGTTACCAACTACTCATGGTTTCTCAATGTTATTAAATTGAAAGGTTTTTGTTACTCGGTTACTTCCAGTTGTTCCAAATTCTCCAACATGATAGTTCTACTGTTTAAATCTTCTAATTTGTTTCAACTCATGCTTCCGTGCCACACGTTGCTTTACATGTCGTAGTATGTATTTACTCAGTTTTTACTGATCTTTTCTTCAAAACTGCGTCAGCTTTTGCCATTTTAAAACCGCGGGTCGTCAATTAAGTTTGGGGAACGGGAACTCGGATCGAGACGAAGAAGTTTAGCTTAAGTCAGATCACTTTGTAGATCACACACGATTTTTTTATTGTCCTTATTATCGGAATTTTGTTATGTACTTAACCGAAATGTAAACTTAATAGTTAATAGTTCTACTTTTGGTTATCGATTGTCGCTTTAAGCCTGAACCAAGATCCCGGGTTGTTTCAGATGGTTTCAGAGCATCGGTTCTCCAGTTAAAGTGACTTTTCGATTTCCATTAGTAGAGAATAAGAAAGATAAAACGTTTTTGAAATTTCAAAAACTGACTAGGATAACTCAAGTTGATAATAATGAAGTAAACAAGCCGTCGGGGAGTTTGGCTACTTACGTTTGTTGAACTCGTTTTGTACTGTACTTGTTGATTAAATGTTTAACGACTAACTGAGACGGGATTTGTGAAAAATTACTTGCCCATTTACATGTGCAGTTCTTCTGTGACACGCTTATTCATATCAAAATTCTTGCTTTAGTTGTGTAGTGCGTATCTATGACTATGCATGTTTCTATGTTATCTTGTCGACATGAGAGTAACGACGTTTTGACATAGAAGACCCTAAGACTCTTCTTTTCTTACATACGAGCGACGACTTTTAAGATAGTATTTTGTTTTGTTTCATTTCGATTTAATTTGACATGGTTCTTTCTTTTAAAAAAAATTAATTAAAAAAAATAATTAAAAAAAAAATCGAAAGTTTTGACAATAAGGTATTCTTAAAAAAAAAATGTGGTTTCTAAAAAAAAAGAGAGAAAAATTGTTGGCGTTTCGAGCTACCAAATGCCAAGTGATATGGACCGCTTTGTTTACCAATCCGCTGGCGCGACTGTTAGTACGATGGTACTATAAGTTGTACCCGCTGTGTAGGCTAAGTTTGAACATTAGAAACACATGCGAGTTGTGATGGAGAGACACGTGTGTGACGACACATAGTGTTCTTTTCCCCCTCGTATGCGTGGAACACTTGATATCATTGGTGTATCTTATCCTATACAGGTAAGACCACATTTTTAATGCGTACGAGCCAAGAAAAATTACGTGTTTGTTTTGATCAAAGTGTTTTTTAAAAGTTTCCAGATTTGTTTAAATGCAAGAAAATTTTCGAATTGCTTTGTAAATGTAAGAAATTGCATTTTGGTCTAACTTTTCAAAATTCAATGCAACCTTTTACTTGAGCTAATTTTATATGAAGCCCTAATGTGATGCGAGTTTAGGCTGTTATGTAGTATAGATCCCGTCGTGTGGAGAATGAGAATGAGGAATCTCTTTCCGTAAATGTATTGCTAGTTGACCAAATAAGGAAGCCATCTATTAGGAGCATAATATCCGACGAGAGCGATTTATGTGCTTGTCTGACTAAGTCAAATAGACTGAGTCAATTTGCTGCATTCAACATGCATTTCATATATATGAGTAAGTATAGTATGAGATCTTCGGGGACGAAGATTCTTTTAAGGTGGGTAGATTGTAACACGACTCATTTCCGAGAGAATTCTTAGTGCAATATCAAGGCCTTGGGGGCGAATTTGTAAATAATTTATCACGACTTTAAAGTTGGAATTTTGGAGTGTTGGCAATATTTGAAAGTCGTTAGAATGATTTTGAAGCACTAGAGATGGTCGGGTTGGTTGTGCAATTCTCTGAAATTAAGTAGAAGCTCTAATTCTAGTTGTACCCAAAAGTTTAGAAAAAATACACTTTCACCCCCCTTGCATGAGAGCCACTTGGAAATATCATTTTGACACCTCAATAGTGAGGTGGTAGCTAATTAACTACCTTCTCCTCCACCATCAAATCATGGAGAGAAACCATCTCCCTATTCCTCATCATCTCTCCTCATCTTCTTCATTCATCTCCACCATGAAACCACCACCTCCAACAAGGAACTACCACCAAACAACCACAAAATCCCGACCTGCTACCACCCGTAGTAGCCCTCACCACAAGGAACAAAATGCCCCAAACAGTTCGGGATTTCATCAAGAATCGAGTGAGAAATTCGGGTTTGAAGGTAAGAACCCTAGTTCGGTTTTTCGTCGATTTCTCCCTCCTCGTTGCAACCCATCAAAATGAACACACATATTCTTGTTCTTGATGTCGAGGCAAACCTGGGAAGCACAAGCATGCCCTACAAATCACCGGATTTTGCTACAGCCACCGTGCCGCCGCCGCCAAACCTCCATGGCCGGCGAGAAATGGTAACTCCCTCATTTCTCCACCAAATTCGATGTTCCTTACATCAATGTGATCCCCATGTCCTTAGGAATGCATTAGAAGCTTCAAAACCCGCCCAGAATTTGTTTAGAATCGAGTTTGATTTCTTGTTTCACAATTGGTTCGTTTTTTTTTTTTTTTTTGGCATGCATAACTGCCCCTGTTCAAATGCTTGTATCTCCCTCGTTTTTTATCCGGTTTGAGTGATCTTGGACTTTCTGGAATCCTCAGACAATTGTCTACAACTTTCATGTTTTAAATTTTTACCAACTTTGAGTAGCGATATCTCTTTGAATACTTAGAGTTTCTAGGAGTTCAAATATGTTGTGGAATCCTTGAACTGTCATCTTCAAAACCCTATTATCAGTTTATCAAAACTCATTCTCAATTGATCGGAAATCAGCCGCAAAGTTGACTACTTGAAATGACGTTTCGCTATCTTTAACCTTCGATTTTGAGCATTTGAATGACATCTCTGGCCTTAGCGTTCTTCACGAAACTTGTTCGTATTCATATTCTTAGTCTAAATATAAGGTTTGACTTTTCGAAAACTATAGTTTGACTGAACTGTATAGGAGGGGTAAAATAGTAACTTCACTTAGCTTTGAATTGAGATTCGTTTAGTAACTTGGAGTTCGTCAGCATGTATTGTATGCATATTTGGAGTACTTTTATGTAATTCTGGGCTAGGGTGGACCAAGTCAAATGAGGGGTCATTTTGCAGTTTTACTAAACTTCGGGGCCTATGTGCATTTAATTAAAACTTCACACTTGAACTATTTGAGACTAAGTTAATATTTTGAGACCAACAACCTGACTTAGAAGGATATTTAAAGTCTCAAGAAGGAAGTATTTGACTCAGGAGTTATCAAATCAATGGTGGGGGTCTTTCAGTAATTTTAGAAAACGTTAAGGGCCTAGGTATAATTTATTGAAAGTTGTATATTTCGATGCTAAGTTCATATGGGAGAGTTTAGAGTCATTATTACATGTTTTTGGGCCAGTATGAGTATAGTTTGGGGTCCATGCACAATCATAGTCGGTACCGGACGATTTTGGAGTATCAGGGGCGTTTTGGTCAAGTTAGCTTGCATGACCCGCTTTCCATTACATTCTTGCATACAACCTCATATAGAGGGTATAGGCTAATAGGTTCTATGCTTTACTTGTGTATATCCAGCCGTTGTTAAGGATCGTCCCAAGTAGACGTATCTTTTCGTGCTGCTGCATTGACTGTGAGACCCGGATTCATATGAGACGAGCGTTGTAGGAGTGCTAGCTTTGCTTTGAGCTTTTCATGGCCCAGAGGTAAGCACATCTGTACGGCCTTTTCATATCAAATGTGCGCATGTGTGTGATGTTTCAAACGAATGCTTGTTATATGAAAAAGTATGAGGAAGCATGTTTTCTATTCGAAAGTTGTTAAACTATTTTCTTCATCTCCTTTGAGAACTCTCGGAAATTACTTGTGAAATGTTGACATTTTGATCCTGTTCATGTGAAAGTGAAGAAATAAAATACCTCTAATAGACTTAGGACGATGTACAGAGTACTGTTATTAATGGGAGACATCGAGCGATCCTCCATTTTCTTATGGCTAAGACCATCGAAGCAATGCTTCTTATTATTGGATAGAACGTTAGTGTTCACAAATACGCCCCCGATGAGCGAAAATGTATCAAGATATTGAGGCCAAGGGTTTTATAGAGCTATAGAGTGCTACTTATAGTTGTAAGGGTCACTACGGTATAGGGGTGTCGACACTTAAGGCCTTTTAGCTAATGTTGTGAGCGGGGTAGACGAATGGGCTCCCTTAACGCTCGGGTGAAATAGGGTTTGATAGACCCTAGAAGGAACCCTTAGTGATTATTTCGTGATCCCTCTGTCTACATCGATCCTGCTGGTGGCTCTGGACATGTCTCAGCTAAATTAAACTGTTGATTGAAGTCGAAATTAAAAATTGACTGCTTTATTAGTGTTGTTTGTGGCTCTGGAATGCCCTAATCAATTGAAATGATTTGAAATGCTCTGGCTACTCATTATCTAAGTTTTTCTCTTAAATTGACTTGTTTACTCTGGATATGTTACCAACTACTCATGGTTTCTCAATGTTATTAAATTGAAAGGTTTTTGTTACTCGGTTACTTCCAGTTGTTCCAAATTCTCCAACATGATAGTTCTACTGTTTAAATCTTCTAATTTGTTTCAACTCATGCTTCCGTGCCACTCGTTGCTTTACATGTGGTAGTATGTATTTACTCAGTTTTTACTGATCTGTTCTTCAAAACTGCGTCGGCTTTTTCCATTTTAAAACCGTAGGTCGTCAATTAAGTTTGGGGAACGGGAACTCAGATTGAGACAAAGAAGTTTAGCTTAAGTCAGATCACTTAGTAGATCACACACGATATTTTTTTGGATTGTACTTATTATCGAAATTTTGTTATGTACTTAACCGAAATGTAAACTTAATAGTTAATAGTTCTACTTTTGGTTATCGATTGTCGCTTTAAGCCTGAACCGAGATCCCGGGTTGTTTCAACGAGCATCAACGAAGCACGTCATTCTCACAATCCATCTCACAGAAGATCACTACATTCTTCATTGCAATTTTACACTTCAGTGTTCTTCTTACTTGTACTTTATTTGTATATCATTCTTATACTACTTCTAGCTCTCATTCTCAAGGATTGTTCAAAGTTAACAATAGAGAATTCTTAGTTAATCAGTTACCTAGAGCAGGTACTAGATAGGTTAGAGAGAACCACAAGCTGTAACAGAGTAAGACATATCTCTGTGCTTGAGATATAGGGATTAGCTTTTGATTAATAAGAATTGTGTTGAAAATCCTGCAGGGAGAAGATCCCTGAGGTAGAGACATAGGTCCAAGTAGACTGAACTCTATAAATCGTGTGTCTCTTGCATTTACAGTTTCATTTGCATACTTAGTTTTTGGAGCATTCAAACTAGTTTGTTTTCAAGGGTTTGAAACTCTTTTCAAGGCTTTGAAAATGCCTTGTCTGTTGTCTTTCAAACTGTATTTCATTCCAAAGGCTTGAAACTGTTTTCAAGGCCTTGAAATTCACTGCTCTTCATAGAAACTCTTCTCCTTTACAAGTTTTGCAAAAAGTTGGCATACTTTATTCAACTCCCCCCCCCCTTCTAGAGTATATGTGCTGCATTTCTACCCTCATACTCCCCTTTCACTAGTGTTAATTTCCTAAGCAATGTCTCAAATCAATTGTGTCTAAATCGAAATAGTAAATGCTAAATGTTGACAAAAAATGACAAGACGTTTCGTCATACTATGGACATCGGTTGTCTAACCACCTACAAACATGGTCGAACTTGTGATGATTGGTTGTCACAGTGGCACATAGACATTGTCTTTAGGCTCACCAATAGTGGGAGGCAGCAATCAAGACAATGTCATAAGAGCTTGCTATGACAAGGTGGCGAAATGACCTCATCAGCAAGGTCAAGACCACTTTGAAATTCAAGGATTGCAGGAATTGGCCAAAGAAGAATCTTGGATCCACCTTAGCCATTTGCACACATTAATTGAGAGTAGTGACTCATAAATCCCGCCTTAACTATGAGTAGTGATTCATGTCATAAAAGTGGGCACTCGACTATAGCGTCTGAGATTAGCACTCGACTATAGAATCTGAGCTTCATGCCATTTATGATCAGAGAATTAAAGGCTGTCAGGTATAAGCTATCCGATTAGCAATTTGTTGTAATCTCTCCCATGTATTCTGGAGTGCCATAAAGAAATATATGACAAACGTTATGAATGTCAAGATGTTTGGATGAGACCGAACATCGCTCCATTCTAGGATCTAAGCAACCAAGTGTTTGCTAAGAATACTAGTCCAACATACTTCAGAAGTCCATGCGACAAATGATTGATGAAGACTGTTAGTAAGTTATGATAGGCAGATGAAGTCCCTAGCCTAGTATTAGGACCGTGAGGCAATAGGTGGGGCAAGGATAGAGAATTATAGGGGCAATATTGGTATAAGACCAATAGCCCAAGGCTGGCAAACGCAAAAGAGGATAAAGAGGTTTTCCTAAGACTAGAGGAAAGGCTAGACCTGGCACTTGAGGGAGTAGCTACCAAATTTTTATTTTGTCACATATTTTACTTTGGAATTGGTCATGGTGTGTATTGCTTTGAGTTCTTAAAATATAGCATGAGAGACGCCTTAGAATCCTTGGATGTCAACTCAAGAGTAGGACTAATATTCTGATATGTGGTGCGCTAGATTAAGACACACAATGTCAGGAAAGGATGTTTGTGGCTAGCTAAGGAAAGCCTGCTTGGAATGTACCCAAGGTACCCTTACCTGTGTGTGATTCTTGCCTTACATGAAAGGCAAAACGCAAACCATCCAGTAGAGCATTAAGGACTATTTGAGTCTTTACATCTTACTCATTATGTTATTATGTTCCATTAAATGTTAGAGCTAAGACATGGTGTTTACTATCCCATCACATTCATAGATGATTGTCCGCGTCTCGACTATGTGTGCAAGATGCCACATAAGTCTAAGGCACAAGAGTGCTTCAGAAAGGTATCCACAGAAGGTAGAGAACCATATGGGCAAGAGAATATCTCTGAACAGAATGAGACTGCGAGTATATATCTGAGCTAGATCTATGTGATGGAAAGGAATTTTAAGGCAGCTGGCCATTCCCCACACTCCGCAGCAGGGTAATATAGCGGATAGGAGGAATAGGATACTGCATGATATGGTTTGATATATGATAGCGCGTACAAAATACAAGTTCTTTATTGGAGGAGACACTTTGCTAAACAGCTATCGACATACTAAACCAATATCCCACCAAATCTATAGCCACTACGCCCTACAAAATGTGGACCAAAAGGCAACATATGTACGGTCACCTTAGGACATGGGGATCAGCAGCTTATGTGCTATGAATTTTTAGAGGGTAAAAATTTCTTTCAAGGGCGCCTATGAATTTTTGGTACTATATTTGTATGACTAAGAGGGCCACTTTTGTATATTAAATAGGGGAACAATTAAAAAAATCTATAAAAATTGGGATATCTTAGTGCTTTTAGGAATGTTGGGGGGGAGGGCACTTGACCCGTGCCCCTTCTAAGCTCCGCCTCTGTTCACATAACCAAGCTTCAAATCAGTCAAGAAATGAATTGAGGCTTGGCGCTTCGGGCTTACAGGCAGAAACTTATGTGGTCGAACTCGAATTACAAACAGATATTGATTTGAAGCAATGGAATAATTTTTCTCCAATTAAAATCTTAAATTGTTTTCTTATCAATCAAATTGTGAAAAGATTGAAATTTAGTCCATTGACCAACTCTTTGGAGACAAGATGTACACACTACCGTTTCTTATCAATCAAACTATGGAACACCTGCTTTAGGGAATGTGTTAAAAATACTTCAAAAGAAAGACTTTACAGTCGAGACTATGGGCCGGAAACACATTTTGTCTCCAAAGAGTGGACTAAATTTAATCTATTCACAATTTGAATGATAAGAAAACAATTTAGGATTTTTACCTGAGAAAACTTATTCCATTACTCCAAATCAATTTCTTCTGTAAGCCCTAAGCTGCGATTCAGGTTCAGCCATAAATCAATGTCTGCCTGTAAGCCCTAAGCGCCAAACCCCAATTCATTCTTGATTGATTTGAAGCCTGGTTATGTGAACAGGAGCAGAGATTAGAAGGGGCACCGTGGGTCACGGTCTCTCCCCCCCCCCCCCCCCCCCCCCCACCCCCACCCCCACCACACACACTCCCAGAGCGCTACAATACCACTGTTCGTGTAGACTTTTTAGTTGTGCCCCTATTTAATATACAAAAATGGCCCCTTGATTTAATTTTTTATTCATTGAAAACTTGGACCCTTATCTTCACACACCAAAAAAAGGTTTTCCACTCTGCCGTTTGATGAAGACGAACTACGCCGCACTCCACAGAAGCGACGATTTCTCACCTTCGATTCTCCCGCTCACCGATTCTGAAGGTTCCTCCGGCAAACCGTCTTTGAGGTTGCTGCTGCGCTGCCGTTCCCGGCAGCTGTTTCTTTGATTTCACTCCATCTCTGAGGAACCACTACAAGAAAAATAGTCTTTTGCGATAAAATTTTGCGACGGCTAGAAAACTTCGTTTCAAAAGATTGTTATTGTTAGCAAAAAAAATGCCATCGCAAATGAAAGTAAAAAATTT
Source organism: Linanthus parryae (assembly GCA_023055425.1). Lineage (NCBI taxonomy): Eukaryota > Viridiplantae > Streptophyta > Magnoliopsida > Ericales > Polemoniaceae > Linanthus > Linanthus parryae. The sequence continues at coordinate 96,768,782 of JALGPY010000004.1, read as the reverse complement.
CAATTTTTTTGCGATGACACATAATGCCCCTCACGAAAAACACGTCATCCATCGCAAAATCCAAAAACACCCCATTTTTTGACACATGTGCCCCATATATGTGAATTTTCTAATACATTCAACAGCCCACCTCTTTTCTTCACAAAAAAAAAACCCCGCGTCTCTCTCAAACTCTCTCGCCGTGTTCGGTCAAGCTTCCTGCGACTGCGATTCGGCGGAACGCGGTTCCGGATTCTCCCGACGAGGCTCTGCCACTGGATTCTTCCTCCCCGATCGTTCAAATCGAAAGTGTTGTCCTCTCCTGCCTCCAGATTCGTTCCGGAACCAGGTTCGTATTACTTTAAACCCTCACCAATTTTCAATTTCTGTTTGATTCTTCTTTATCTTCTTCTTCAGTCTTTCTTGTTCCTCTGTTCTGATTGCTCAATCAGGTGGGTACTATGATTTGATTAATTTTCTTCCTTCTCTATAGTTTCTAGGGTTCTTGAATGAGAACACAATTGGGTTATTTTAGTTTGTCCTGATTTCTCACTTTTCTCATGTCTCTCTTTCTCAGAGGAGAAGATGATGTTCGCTAGAAACTAAGAATGATGTCGACATCCATACCTGTCTTCGGGCTGAAGTCATCTTTTAGAGATTTCCACCGTCGCAGCCCCTATCTTCTCTGAAGAACAAGGAGCTATGTACTTCCATGTATTACTCAAACCCTCTCTTCCAGGTTAGTCTAGTGCTTGTCTGAAAAAGCAGTATAATGTTTTATGTTTTTCCTACTTAGTGTGCATCTCAAAATTGGTATATGTACGTGGATTGCATATGAAACTTTGGTCTTCGTAGTCTTACTGACTTTTAGGTCTTCTGAATTGTAAATATGGCTTTAGATAGTTGAATACTTAATTACATGTTCATTGATTTTGATTTGCAAAGTTTTTTTTCATAAATTCTCTGTACATAAACCATCATCATATTTTATTCCATATAGTTTTGTAGTGATTTTTAATTCGAAGTAGGAATAGCTTAACCTATTCTTAATGTCTACAAATGAGTTCCAGTACCTCTGATTGTGGGCTATAAGCTGCTAGTTCAGGCCATGTTGGTGTAAATAATTTCTTGGCATGTTGGGCAAAATTCTTCAGCCTTTGTCATTCCCTGCTTACTCTTTGTCGCGTTTCAATGCCTTCTCATCTAGATGTACTCAGGTAATAGAGGTACATACTGGAGAATACACTGAAGCCTGATATGTTGCTTGTATTAACTTAACTGCAGTCATAACTAATAGAAGTAACATATTGAATTCCTAAATGATTTAGCCTAATGTACATTTCAAAATCCACGCGTCTTGTTGTTGCATTATTATTGTTCCAGGTAACCTTAAAGTGAGTTCACTACAGAGGCCCTGAATATGTTGTGTAGAGTGGATCATCTATAGTTCTAAGTTCTAACCAATTGAATTTAACTTGATACCAGAAACATATTTTTGAGGGAACATGATGGTTCAAATGTGAGGAAGGCTAAGTGTCTTGCATCAGAACTGAAGTTACCCGGCATTGATATCTTCTCAAACGTCAAGTCAGCGATTCATTGCCTGGATTCTCGCTTGATCCTTATTGCAGATTCCGTCTAGGCCATTGTGGAGGATTTCAGGTGCATATATTCAACTCTTTAAGACATGTATTTCTTCTATTTATATCCAAATATATCAATACCTTAAGCCATGATAGTGTTAAGCATGTTTTCAGTTTGATCTATTTTTGGAGGGCTTATTCGTAACTTTGTACCGTGAATGCTTTCTGAATGAAATGGTAACTCTAAAATAATTAGGAGTGGCATGAATGAGTATGAAAGCTAAAATTATACATATAATATATTCGCTTTCGGTTCTTTGGCGCCAGTTTTGCTATACCGAGCAACCCCAATAACAAAATTCCAGCTCTGCCACTGCTTCTAAGAGTCTTCTGTTTAAATGCTTTGGGAATTGGGCTTTAATTACCCTGGGAAACATAGTACTAAATGAGAATGTTCACTGGAAGTGTCATGATCGAATTCACATTTAGTTGTTTTGTCTGGGATGCTTGATTTTTAAATGGGAAACATCAACATCATATACCGATTGTCTATAGATTTTATACTCTGCATTTTCTTAATCAATTGAACATTATGAAGTTGTATTTCTGAGCCATTGCTACTTTTCATCAATGTACTTGAATGATGGCATTTTTGTCTCGTGAGTTATTTGAAAACTAATTCAGATTTATTACTATTTGCAGGTTGCAGGAAGATCTTCGTGATGATGACTATGGAGGAAATGATATTAGTAGGTTGCAATGACCATCATTTTTTTGACTATCGGCTCGAAACTATTAGAAGTATTGAAGCTTGAATGTAATCTGAATTTGATGTTTGGAGATTCAATGAATTTAATATATTTTGACACTTTTATTATTATTTTTGTGTGGTTTGATATTTGATTTTGCGCTTTGGTATTTTTTATATTTTTGGATAATTTGATCCCTCAAAAGAATGATAACTGAGGCGGTGTAATTTTTTTAAAACGGAAGTTAACTATCACGAACTTGTCTTTTACGAGAATACACCCAATTTTGCGATGTGTCACCTCCATTGTTAAATCTACATTCGTGACGAACCATACTTTTTTCCGACGGGCTATAGCTCTTGTGAATACATTTATTGTGAAGGCCACATGTTATTTGGGAGGATTGGTTGCTGTTTCAAACAATATTATTTGCGACGGCTAGTCACAAAATATGTTTTTGCCATCATAGCTTTTACGATGCCATGCGACGGAAATATGCCGTTGCAAATTACTTTTTGCAACGGTGAACACTATTTGCTACTGTATGGTGCCCTCGCAAAAAGCTTTATTTCTTGTAGTGAACAACCAGGTAGATAATCTTGAACCCTAAATTGTTTTCCTTCCTCTTCCTCCAATCCTTCTCCTTCTATGCAATTTGGAGCCAATTGATAATCTAAATCTAATCTTCTCCATCTACAGTAAATTTAATATCAAATTAACAATCCATTTAATCAAATATCTTTCTATCTTTTCTCGCTGCTCTTGATTAGCTTTTTTTAGTTTGGTTTAAAGATAATTTTCTACTGCAATTTGAGAATCGTGTGCTAGGTTTGGTAAACTGAAAATTATGGATTTCCAGAATTGGTCGAAATACTTCACCTTATCTAAGTAATTGATCTATTGAGTAAGTGAGCTGGATTTAGGGTTTCGGATAACAAGTCTATGATTAGGAGGATACATGGATGTTAAAAGAGTTTACGGTGTCAATTATCTATACTCTTAAGGATAAATTTGACGTTGTTCAACTAGGGGAAGGTTGTGATGGATTTTTGCTGCCAGCATATCAACAAACTGTTGCAAAAATGTATTTTGAATATTTTTTTCTTGCATTGTAACATAGGGTAAGTCGTGTTTCTTGATTAAGACAGGTAGTAATTATCTTAACGGCTTGCAACGACATTTAACTAATACCTACCTTACCTTACAGTGAGTTTCGAAATATCAATTGTGCCCCCCCCCCCTTACAGCCTCAAGTTTCAGGTTCCGCCAATTTTTGTGAATATTTTCTAGTGTACAATTCCTGAGATTTGGTAGTTGGTATTTCTACTCCCTGTGAAGGCATTTTGGATCTTTCAAGAAGAGTGGATTTGGAGGTTTTGATTAGTATTCGGGCTGCATTTGGAGGTTTAGATCGGCTTCAACGCTTGAGTTAGAGAACTTTGGTCTGTCCGGAGGTTCTGGTTTGAATATTCCTCAGTTTAATTTCAGAAGATTCAAAGGTTTGACTCTGTTCACATAACCAAGCTTCGAATCAATCAAGAAATGAATTGAGGCTTGGCGCTTCGGGCTTACAGGCAGAAACTTATGTGGTTGAACTCGAATTGCAGCTTACGGTTTACAAACAGAAATTGATTTGAAGCAATGGAATAATTTTTCTCCAATTAAAATCTTAAATTGTTTTCTTATCAATCAAATTGTGAATTGATTGAAATTTCGTTCATTGACCAACTCTTTGGAGACAAAATGTACACAATACCGTTTCTTATCAATCAAACTATGGAACACCTGCTTCAGGGAATGTGTTAAAAACACGTCAAAAGAAAGACTTCAAAGTTGAGACTATAGGCCGAAAACACATTTTGTCTCCAAAGAATGGAATCTATTCACAATTTGAATAATAAGAAAACAATTTAGGATTTTCACCTGAGAAAATTTATTCCATTACTCCAAATCATTTCTTCTGCAAGCCCTAAGCTGCGATCCAAGTTCAGTCACAAATCAATTTCTGCATGTAAGTCCTAAGCGCCAAGCCCCAATTCATTCTTTGATTGATTCGAAGCCCGGTTAGGTGAACAGGAGCAGAGATTAGAAGTGGTACCGTGTGTCACGGTCCCCCCCCCCCCCCCCCCAACCCCCACCACACATACACACTCCCAGAGCGCTAGAATACCCCGTTTGTGTAGACTTTTTAGTTGTGCCCCTATTTAATATACAAAAGTGGGCCCTTGATTCGACAAATATAGTCCGAAAAATTCATAGTTGCCCTTAAAAGAATGAAATGTTTACCCTCTAACTTCACAAAAATACACAAAAGACCCACCTATATATTACATTAGTCTAATTTATGATTCATTGAAAACTTGAACCCTTATCTTCACACACCAAAAAAAGATTTTCCACTCTGCCGTTTGATGAAAACGAACTACACCGCACTCCACAGAAGCAACGATTTGTCACCTTCGCTTCTCTCGCTCACCGATTCTGAAGATTCCTCTGGCAAACCGTCTTTGAGGTTGCTGCTCCGCCGCCGTTCCGGGCAGCTGCTGCTTTAATTTCACTCCATCTCCGAGGAAGAACCCAGTAGATAACTTGAACCCAAAATCGTTTTCCTTCCTCTTCCTCAAATCCTTCTCCTTCTCTGCAATTGGGAGCCAATTGATAATCTAAATCTAATCTTCTCCATCTACAGTAAATTTAATATTAAATTAACAATCAATTCTATCAAATATCTTTCTATCTTTTCTCGCTGCTCTAGATTAGCTTTTTTTAGTGTGGTTTAAAGATAATTTTCTACAGGAATTTGTGAATCATGTGCTAGGTTTGGTAACAGAAAATTATGGATTTCTAGAATTGGTCGAAATACTTCACCTTATCTAGGTAATTGATCTATTGAGTAAGTGAGTTGAATTTAGGGTTTCGGAAAACAAGTCTATGATTAGGTGGATACATGGTTGTTAAAATATTTTAAGGTGTCAAATATCTATACTCTTAGGCCTTGTTTGGGTAGAGGATAAGGAGGGAGCATAAGATAAGCTATGCCCTCTCTTTTTTTATCAAGTGTTTGGGTGCCGGATAAGAGAGAGGATAAGTTATGTTGCCTTATGCTGATGGAGCTTTTAATGAACAAATTTTATACCCCCAACATGGAGGTATAAGCTCGGATAAGAAAATATAGCATATTGTGATGCTAATTTGTTGACAAAAATACCCTCACAAACTATCTAATTTCCCACCTTTGTCCTCAAACCCTATCAGACTATCAGCTATTACACCGTTTCACATCCCTCCTTTATTTTAGAGGAGGTCCTCATGGGTTTGATAACTATTATTTTGGGGTTGCATAACTATATTTGAGTATGTATGGTTGAGATATATGAAGACATTTTACCGTGCTTGCTGAAATTTCGTCGGTTTTAATTTAACTTGTTTATTGTAGGATTTGTATCACCATGCCAATAAGTACTATATAGTACTACCTCCGTTTCTTCTCTAATGCACCTCTTTGACTTTTACCATGATTCACTAGGTCACTTTGACCAGGTGATTTGGGTAGCAAAATGATGCAGTTTTTTGATAAGTTTGTTATGGTGTTGTAGAGTAAAAGTTGTTCTATAACACGGTGAAAAAAATTTCAAAAATTGCATCATTTTGCTATCCGAATCACCCGGTCAAAGTGACCAAAATACGAGTCAAAGAGTCAAACCTGTGCCTTCGAGAAGAAACGGAGGTAGTATTCATATTTTCCTATGACCATGTTGTATCCATGAATATTTGTTATGTTTGCATCTTACTACAAGTTTATTTTGCGTATTAATATACATTTTGACTACGTCAGTACTGTGTAGAAAAAAAGAGTATCAAATATAAACATCAATAGTGATACATTTTGTATACATTTTTTCTCCTCAATTTGAAATATACAATCTTTTATCAAAATAATAGCATTGAGGGTATGCCAGTCATTTTGGCACATATGCTTCATATCATGCATCATATCCGACAGCACCCAAACACAGACAGCCAACATATCTTATCAGGTCTTATCAGACAGTATTCATATCCTTACTCATATCCCAGCATAAGCCTTATCCTTACATACCATATCCTCTACCCAAACGAGGCCTTAAGGATAAATATGACATTGTTGAACTAGGGGAAGGTTGTGATGGATTTTTGCTGTCAACATATCAACAAACAGTTGCAAAAATGTATTTTGAATATCTTTTTCTTGCATTGTAACATAGGGTACTTCGTGTTTCTTGCTTGGGACTGGTAGTAATTATCTTACCGACTTGAAACGACATTTAACTAATACCCACCTTCCCTTATAGTGAGTTCAAAATTTCATTTGTGCCCCCCCCCCTTACAGCCTCAAGTTTCTGGTTCGGCCAATTTTTGTGAATATTTTCTAGTGTACAATTCCTGAGATTTGGTAGTTGGTATTTCTACTCCCTGTGAAGGCATTTTGGATCTTTCAAGAAGACTGGATTTGGAGGCTTTGATTAGTATCCGGGCTGCATTTGGAGGTTTAGTTCGGTTTCAACGCTTGAGTTAGAGAACTTTGGTCTGTCCGGAGGTTCTGATTTGAATATTCCTCAGTTTAATTTCAGAAGATTCAAAGGTTAGATCGATTCTCATATTCATTTCATGTAACTTAGTGTTCTAGATTTGGAAAGGAAGATTTAATCAATCAATTGTTTGGTTAGAGACCTGGTTGGAAAGGAAGATTTAATTAATCAATCAATTCCCCCTTTATTGTGGAAATTAATTCAAGGGTGACCTTGGATTTACTCAAGCGCAACCTTTAGAGAGACGGATAGATGAAGAAGAAAATCGTGGCTCACAGAGGAACAACTGGGCAATCAGAGGTGCAGACAAAACGCTGGTGCCGGCACTTCTAGGTCGACCTCTGCTCTTCTCTCCGACCTCCTTTTCTTGGGTTTGTGGATTGTTGTTCTCTCCTGCTCGTGTCTTCTCCATATGGTAATTGAGTCAATTAGGGTAAGTTTAACAACATCATATTTGATTATTTTCTATTTATTATAGGATCTAATTCCAACACTGATTTTATACTGATTATAGATTGCGACAATGAATTGCACATTGATGTCATGAACTGAGTTTGTGATGGCAGACTACAATTTCAATTATTTTATTTCTTTGGATTGCTGGAGTGATCTGGTTTTTTAGTTAAAAGTTGGGGGGTTTCTCTAGTTTATGTACTTAATGTTACTATTCACAGCCTCAGAACTTGAAATATCAACCATCTAATGAGTTGACATGATCATGTGCAAGCTTGTCTTGTCTCGAACTCTGAATATCCTCAAGTCCTGGCATCTTCAATACTCTATATGCCGGACTGAAAGAAATGATTCATTGTTTGAAATCTTTATGATATCTGGTATTCCATTGTTTGAACATTCAAGTACTTATCACAGTTAAATAAATTGGTGCTTACTGAGAATTGTTGTTTGTCCCACATCGAGACTTTCACTGCTTCGGCTGTGCCTAATAGGATACTTGGGATACTCCTGCCAATTGCGTTTTGAGATGGAAGGTCGGAATTTAACTATGACAAGCACACATATACAAGAACCTGGAACAGTGTTCTTCCATTGATATCTAAGCTGAAAGGACACAATCCCAATTCACTTGCCAAAAATCCCTATAAATAAGCCCTTCTCTGTAAAGTCTAACAAGAGCCTCTGTGACAGCCTTGTATCATAAGCCCTTCTCTGTAAAGTCTAACAAGAGCCTCTGTTACAGCCTTGTATCTCCACTCATCCAACGTGAAGCACTCGTCAAACCAATCAAGAGAAGGACCGATTGACCTAAGCTGTTTCAGGATGTTCCACCATATTCATCACTCCACTTCCATACTTGAGCAACTAATTCCTCGCGGCCAATATCATGTCTGGTTAATTTCGTTTCAGGGAAGATTTTCTTCTCCACAACAACTTGTATTTCTATCCGAGCATGATCCGTCCGAGAAACCCATAAGGTGTAGCAACCTGGTTTGCATTATGGCATGCGAAACGGCACAACCTGGTTTGTATCGCATAGTAATAATGTACGAATTCTCATCTTCAGTACCCGTTCGTCTGCAATACAAGGGGCTAAATAAAACTTTTAAACTTATCCAAATGCTATCCACATGAGTTCGAATTGGATCAGATTCGAATCAGGATTTTAACGGATTAGAATCTGATTCTCAATCTGATTCTCCATCGGATATATTCTCAGGTTATGAGAGTTCAGATAATCATGATTAACAATCAAAATTTGATCATTTTACACTTTACAACAATAAATTCATCAATTTCATTGTTAAAAACGCATAGCTTTATTAAGTGAATGATGTTATTTAATGTAAAGGTGGTAAGTAATATACTTATAATTTGATTAATACATGCAATTTATTCTACTTATTAAATATAGTAACCTAATAAAATCGGATTGAGTTCACATATCACAAATCTGCTCCATTAGGGTCAGACCGTGCCAGTAGCCTACGGGATTGGATCCGATTGCCATCCCTAAAACAGCCCCAACGCGGACTTTCTTTTTCTACCACAACTGATATGGCCTCAAAGAACAAAAGAAGTCGTACCTGAAGTAATATTTTCCGGACATCCAACAGCTCATCATATGCTCTTTGAGGAGAAGCGCTTGGCTAAGATCCTCCAAACTTCCCATGTCTTCAACTTTTGTGCTGCAGTTCCTCCTTTATCTTCTTAACACTTGGTTCAACTATTACCCTTACAACTCGTCAATTGTTGTCTCCAATTTATGTTTATCATCCAGCTCGTCTCCCAACTGAAATTTCAAAGTCGAGCTTTCCTATTTTTTATTTGGTGGAAGTTAACTTTAGCATAAGCTCTTGAACTCAAGCTTTACGACTTAAGGTGGCGCAAGGAGGAAAAAAAAGAAAAAAATCACTTATCACCTGCAACTTCAGCTGACGCTCTCTAACTCTGGTCCGTATGTTGGGCTTGACAACTAAGAGCTCTTCCGAAAGATTAGCTTCTTTTGTAGCCTCAGGCACGTCACTTCTTGCATACAATGTCAAACATCAATCCAGCACATTTACACAGATTTTGCATTTCAAGGTCAACAATCTTATTTAGTGTATGCAGTTTTTCCCTCTGCACGCAGATTCAAATAAACTTGCAAGTATTTACGAAAAAAAAAATCTCCCAAGAGTTTTGATTTCTGATAATGAAGTGGATACCTTCTGCTCTGCAATGAGCTCTAGGACATTCTTCTCATCTTGATTGTTGGAAGTCATATTAATTGCAAGAAAATCTGACCTCTTCTAAATAAGAAAAGAAAACAAGAAAGAAAAATCCGAAAGTTACGTCTACAAGGAGAAACATGAATAAGGAACGACTCATATATATGATAACCCTGCAAACCATCAAATGGAGGAAAGTAGCCGCAAAACTTGTTTTTGCTCAAATAAGATACTGAATTCTAACTAAATAGAGTAACCATGTCACAACTTTGGGAGATTCTTTCTCCTAGCATTCATTTAACAAAGAGTTCGTAATTCCCTATATTGGCATGATATATCTGAAGAAAATATTTTTAGCACAAACCGATTCCCCTTATTTCTTCTTCCCTATTTGAGGACTAACATGCCTTATACATTGAAGACTAACATGCTCTCCTCAGGCCGCGGTGGCCGCCTCAAAAAACTCTTCACTAGCCCAACATGATTTATAGTCTCCTCGATCGTGCGTGATCATTAAAAATCAATTATCCTTGCTACAAATTGTTATGTTGACTACAAAATATTGACAATTATATCTCACAATTTAACTTGAAACAACTGAGAGAGAAAGAGTAATCCAGTGGTACATCTGGAAAATCAAACTTTAAACATACCGAAGATTGTTATTCAGGGTTGGAAATATTATATCAAAATGAACCAGTCGTCCTCCGGTGATCCGCGGTCTGCTACAAAGGGGATAACAACGTTGTTCATATGGGGCAGATATGATAAAGGAACATCAATCAAGCTCTACAGTAAATAATGCTACGAGTAATTCGATCAAAAGCAATTTCAAACTTTGGACTGAGACCTCAGAGCCATCCGTGCAGTCCCTGCTACGTTTCAACGTCGACTCCTCACCTCCTTGCCTCCAGATTCATCATTTTCGTCTTTTTCGTCTGAGTTAAAAGGAGAAGACGACTCAGCCCTAGGTTTATTTTTGACAATTTCTCCTTAACACCCATTAGTTTCACATGTCTTCTATTTTATCACAAGATGCTTTTATACTCTCTTTGCTTCCCTTCAACTCTTTAGGAAATCCTAATAACCACACCAGTTGACCCTATGTGTCGTTACACTATTTTTTTCGGCCTTACAAATCATAAATTGTTGTCTTCCGCTTTCCAACACGATCTGTCATAAGACATTTTTTTCCTTTTTCTCGACAAAATGTGTGGTAAAACAATTTCTTTATATTCTTCCTCTTCTCGGCACAATAAGCTCCTCTCTCGACACAGCATGTCGTAAAACTACTGCTTTTCTCCTCAAACGCCGGCATATCCGGCCCTTTTAATCCTCCTCTCAGCTAACGGCAAATTCGGCCTTATCATCCTCAGATTCCCACCTCCTTTTCCTTACGCTTCACAACCACTTCGCCTTCTCATTGCTATTGCTCGTGTCTGGTTGCAAACTCAATATTGGCACATTTAGTTTGAGGGGGGATGTTAGAGATATTTTCATTATAGTAGACTATAGTTTGGTTATTTAGTTTCTACATTAGTCCTTTATGCAGGCTCAATTGCATACAGCATACCCCCACTATGTCAAAACTACCTGATTGCAACCTCCCTTTCTAGAACTACCTGATTGCATCTCCCATTTTCAAAGTTTCAATCATGTTAGAACTGGTAAAAATTTACATCCAAACACAGTCAACATTTAGGGGTAAAGTGGTCAATTTATAATAAAATTAGGTAATTAGCAGAAAGAAACAAACAAATAAAAATAATGGGAAAAAATGAAAAACAAAATTAAAGAGAGATGAGGAAGAAGCTACCCCACCGATTCCAGAGACTTACTCCGTTTCTCTCCTTCATTCTTCTCTGTATCTATCTTATCACTTTCACCTCTCCCTCACCTAATTTCTCACCCACAATCTTCTCACTCTTCTCTGTTTATTCAATCGAAACCCTAACTGGTTTTAGAGACAAATTCACTGCTAGAGTTGAGATATTTGTGAAATAAGGTTTGATGTGCCTGATTTGGGATTTCAGGTTTTATATCAAGAGAACAGAGGCTTCAAATTGCAGAGTTTTCTGGGTTCTATGGGTTTCAATTGCAGGTCTTTGAGTGGCCGGATAAATCAGAAGAACAGGGGCTACGAACAATCAGAGAAATCCCATCGCAGTGGGTTTCGAAGGTTGGAGCTGGTTGTTCGTCCACTGCATCTGCCGCTCCCTCTTCCCCCCCTCCCCCCCCTTGCCTGTCTATCTCGATTATCCCCTATCTCTATCTGGGTCTTCTATCTCTGCCCCTCTCTCGACATCATCTTCTCTCAAACCTTCATTGTCTGTGCCTTTAGACTTGACAGAGTTCAATTTTGTGGGTTTCTTTGGGGATTTTAGTGTTTCCATTTGAACATCTTGGAGCTTGATGAATGTGAAAATGGTTGATTTTCCCGAAATAAAATTGGTTGTCCAATCCCAACCATCACTTAGACTGAATTTTAATATTGGCTCCATTTATTCCTTGTATAGATTGGCTATAATCTTTTAGGGGGGGGGGGGGGGGGGGTTGTTGAATTGAAAGAAAATCTATAACTTTTATGTCTCTGAAATATCTGATCGATTTGCTTCCCCAAGATCCTATTCTGATCTTCACCAATCCTAGAACTCCATACGAAATGCATCATGAGGATAAAGTTGATAGGATTATTAGCCAAGGCAGATGGAATTGGCCAGGGACATTATATGAATCAGTGGTGAGTACACTACAAAATCAGCCTGGCGGTTAAAAGAGAGCAAAACAAGGCTAGTCAGAAAGTAGGAACACATATTTCTTATAAGACTCATCCAACAGGCTTCATATAATGAAACTTCAAATTGTCCTTCTCAACATAAAATAACAAGCTATAATATATTATGTAACTGGAGATATTTGGTTTAACGACGGAAAATTGAGACACTATATTAGTCCCAATTCATATCTGTTGCCACAGAAGTTGTGAAAAGAATCTGTTGATTAAACCCTCCTATTGTCCTACGTTGTGGCCATGACCAGTTAAATAGAAATTATGTGACAAATTAACCTTCTTTCAACCTTCATTCATACAATTAACCTTCTTTCATACTTCTCCCACTATCATCACTTCTTTGTCAGCACTCCCGTACATTTTAGACAGAATTAAATGTGAAAAACTATACCAACCTAATAGTGCTGCCTCTCTAATAATTTTTTTACTCAAAGGAAAACAAGAAACAAATTCCCCTCAAACAGAAAATTATACATATGTAATCACCCATTTGATTGACTTTAAGAAAGGCTTCAAAGTTCGAACAGATGTCAAACAATGTGTTATCTCTTTCAATCATGCACATAGAGTGATGGAGATGCCAGGAATTAAGGATATTCAGAGTTCCATATGATCATGTCAAACCATGAGATTATTGAAAATTGCAAGCTTGGAGGCTATAGACAAATGCTATAGACCAATAACACAAACTAGAGAAACCTCCAATGTTTAACTCAAAAACCACATCAATATAGTAATCCCCAAATTCAAATGAATTGAAGTTTTTTTCTAACTGTTCTCATAAAAAGGTATAAAAATTACAGTCTACCATCACAAACCCAATTCATAAACTCATAATAAATTCTATAATCGGAATACAGAAGAATTCTATAATCAGAATATAATCATTGTTGCAATCTTTAATCAAAATAAAATCAGTGTTGGCATTAGATAATATAATACATAGGAAAACATCAAAACCAATGTTTGTGAATTTTCCTAATTGACTCGACTACCATGAAGTAGAAGACGCGAGAAGGAAAAAACAACAATCCACGAACCCGCAAAAAGGAAATTGGAGAGAGGAGCAGAGAGATACCTGGAAGAACCCACGCTGGTGTTTGGGCTGCAGCGTCGCTTGCACAGTCGTTCTTCTTTCCGTCGCAATTTTTTTCTTTTCCACTTGATCTCTCTAAAAGTTAAGCTTGAGTAAATACCAGGTGATTACTACTGAATTAATTTATACAGAAAGGGGGAAAATGTTGTTTTTCAAAATTACGCTTCATAAGGCAAACGTTTGGCTAGGGTAGGCACGTGCCAGCCCCAATTTTGAAAAACAACCTTTTCACCCTTTCTGTATTCAGTAGTAATCACCTGGTATTTACTCAAGCTTAACTTTTAGAGAGATCGAGAGGAAAAGAAAAAAAGTCGCGACTGAAAGAGGTACGACTGTGCAATCGAAGCTGCAGCCCAAACACCGGCGTTGGTTCTTCTAGATATATCTCTGCTCCAATCTCCTTTTTGCGGGTTCGTGGATTGTTGTTTTCTCCTTCTCGCGTCTCCTACTTCATGGTAGTCAAATCAATTAGGGTAAATTCACAAACATTGGTTTTGATGTGTTTCTATGTATTATATGATCTAATGCCAAAACTGATTTTTATTCTGATTAAAGATTGCAACAATGATTTTATTCTGATGATAGAATTCTTCTGTATTCTGATTATAGAATTTATTCTGAGTTCTTGAATTGAGTTTGTGATGATAGACTAGAATTTTAATATTTTTTTATGAAAACAGCCAGAAAAAATTTCAATTCTTTTGACTTTGGGGATTGCTAGACTGATGTGGTTTTTGAGTTAACCATTGGAGGTTTCTCTAGTTTGTATTTTTAGTCTATAGACTTTGTCTATAGCCTCAGAGCTTGCAATTTTCAATAATCTCATGGTTTGACATGATCACATGGAACTCTGAATATCCTGAACTCCTGGCATCTCCATCTCTCTATATGCCGATTGAAAGAAATGGTTCATTGTTTGAAATTGTTATGATACCTGGTATTCCATGGTTTGAACATTGAAGTATTTATCACGGTTAAATATATCGGTTCTTACTGTTGAGAATTATTGTTTGTCCCACATCGGGACTTTCTCTGCTTCGGCTGTGCTAAATAGGATACGTGTGCTACTCCCTGCCAATTGTGTTTGTAGGTGGGAGCTCAGAATTTAACTATGACAAGCACACATATACTTGTGTTACTCCCCCACCAAATCATCTATATACAGGAACCTGGAACAGTGTTCTTCCAATACAATCCCAATTGTCTAGCCAAAATTCCCTAAAAAAGCCCCTTCTCTGTAAAGTCTAAGAAGAGCCTCTGTTACAGCCTTGTATCTCTTCTCGTCCAATATGAAGCACTCGTCCAACCAATCAAGAGAAGGACCGAGGGACCTAAGTTGTTTCAGTATGTTCCACTATATTCATCTCTCTACTTGAGCAAATAATTCCTCACGGCCAACATCATATCTGGGTAAATTCGTTTCGGGAAACGTTTCTTCTTCACAACAGCCTGTTTTGCTATCCCAGCATCATTCGTCAAAGAAACTCACAAGGTGTTGCAATTTGCAACCGGGTTTGCATTATGGTATTCGAAACAGCACAACCTGGTTTGTATCTCATAGTGATAATGTACGAATTCACATCGTCAGTACCCGTCCGTCGGCGATAGAAGGGGTTCAATAATACTTTTAAACTTATCCAAATCCGGTCCACATGAGTTCTAATTGGATCAGATTCGGATCTGGATTTTATTGGATTAGAATCTGATTATCCATCCGATATATTCTCTGGTCATGTGTGGGATCTGATAATCAATAACAATCAAGATTGGATTATTTACACTTTACAACTATAAATTCATCAATTTCATCGTAACAAACTCATAGATATATTAAATTTATGATTTTTTAATGTAAATGTTGTAAGTCGTATACTTATAATTATATTAATACATGTAGAATATCTAAATTATAAGATATAATAACCTAATCAAATTGGATCAAGTTTTACATATCACAAAACCCTTGATCCATATCCAACAAATTTATAGTGGAACCAATCTGCCCCATTAGGGTCAGATCATGCCAGTAGCCTATGGGATTGGATCTGATTTCCATCCCTAAAACATGCCCCACATAGACTTTTTTTCTACCTATATTGATATGGCCTCAAAGAACAAAAAGAAGTCGTACCTGAATTAATTCTTCCCCGACTTCCAAAAACTCATCATATGTTCTTTGAGGAGAAGCGCTTGGTTAAGATCCTCAAAACTTCAACTATTTCCCTTAAAACTCTTCAATTGTCGTCTCGAATTGATGTTTATCATCCAGATCGCCTCCGAACTGACATTTCAAAGTCAAGATTTCCTATTTTTAATTTGGCGGAAGTTCAGTTTAGCATAAGCTCTTCAGCTCAAGTTTTCATGACTTTAAGCTGGCGCAAGAAGGAGGAAAGAAAAGAAGAAAAAAAACACTCATTACCTGCAACTTTAACTGATGCTCTGTAACTCTAGTCCGTATATTGGGCGTGACATCTAAGAGCTCTTCAGAAAGATTAGCTTCTTTCATAGCCTCCTGCACGTCACTTCTTGCATACAATGTCAAACATCAATCCAGCACATATACACAGATTTTGCCTTTCCAGGTCAACAATCATATTTAGTGAATGCAGTTTGTCCCTCTGCACGCATATTCAATTAAACTAGTAAGTATATTACGAAAGAAAAAACAAATCTCCCAAGAATTTTGATTTCTGATAATGAAATGGATACCTTGTGCTCTGCAATGAGCTCTAGGACATTCCTCTCGTCTTGACGGTTGGAGATCATATCAATTGCAGGAAAATCTGACCTATGCTAAATAAGAAAAATACGAAAAATAAAAAGCCGAAAGTTACGTCGACAAGGAGATACATGAAAAAGGAACTGACTCACATCTATGCTAACCCTGCAAACCATCAAATGGAGGAAAGTAGGCTCAAAACTTGTTTTTGCTCAAATAAGATACTGAATTCTAATTAAACGGAGTAACCATATCAAAACTTTGGGAGATTCTTTCTCCTAGCCTTCATTTAACAAAGAGTTTGTAATTCCCTACATTGGCATGATATATCAGAAGAAAATATTTTTAACACCAACCGTTTCCCCTTCTTTCTTCTTCCCTATTTGTGGACTAACATGCCTTATATATTGAAAACTAACATGCTCCCATAAATCTCTTCCGCAGCCCGACATGATGTATAGTCTCCTCGATCGTGCGTGATCATTAAAAATCAATTACCCTTGCTACAAATTGTTAAGATGACTAGAAAATATTGACAATTATCTCACAGTTTAACTTTAAATAACTGAGAGAGAAAGAGTAATCCAGTGATACATCTGCAAAATCAAACTTTAAACAGATCGAGATTGTTGTTCAGGGTTGGAATATTATATCAAAGTGAACCTACAATGGGATTAACAACGTTGTTCATATGGGGCAGATATGATTAAGGAACATTAATCAAGTTTTACAAGAAAAAGTTGCTACGAGTACTTCGATCAAAACCAATTTCAACATTGGAAATTGTTACCATCCGTCCAGTGCAGTTGCTGCTCTCTCTTACAAAAACCGGTCAGCATGTCTGTGAGCCTCCAGATCTTTCACCTGTACTCTCCTCACCTCCGTCCCTCCAGATTCACCATTTTCGTCTTCTTCGTCTGAGTTAAAAGGAGAAGACGACTCAGCCCTAGGTTTATTTCTGAGTATTTCTCCCCAAAACCCATTAGTTTCACATGTCTTCTATTTTGGCACAAGATTCTTTTATACTATTTCTATTTCTTCTCTTTGAGCTTACTTCACTTTTTAACACTATTCACTATGTCTTTATGACCCGGTGATTAAGTTAGTAAAACAATGCACAAATTTGGTAATCTTTGCATGATCTTGTACAGTAAACTTTATTCTACAATACTATGAAAAATTGCCAAAAAATTACATTGTTTCGATATCCAAATCACCGAGTCAAAGTGACCCAACTACGGGTTCTAAATTACATAGTTTCGATATCCAGATCAAATGAATATGAAAATGACGTTTTATTGAAATTAAAAAAAAAAAGGTTTTATATTTCTAAACTTCCGCTATTTTTATCGAAAAGTGATATGGTTCGTATTTCTATCACTGCCGAAAAGCTCATGTTTAAGAGTTGAATTCTTAATTAACTTAAAGAGAAAGATGGAAAGTGATAAAAACTCTTATTCAACTGCCATAGTGCGTCTAACCAGTCTCGTACATTGGCTCTTTTCTTAGAACCCTGATATTCAGCACCGTGCTCCACGGCCGATGAAGACGCCGGAGATGAGATCCACCGATCTTGATACAAATTCTCTCATCAGCAGAGATCTCGGATTGAATCCTGAATGAATCCAGGGAATCAGATCCATCTTCCTCATCATTTGCCATGAAAATCTCTTTTACTAGACTTACTAGAACATCGTGTAATCGCCTGGTAACCAGAGATAGAATCGTCATAATCAGACACCGCCGTGCTAGCAACGAAACATCGCTTGAAGCTCACCTGATTACGATGAAGAGAGCCTTAGGAAATTGCCGGAGAAGAAGCTTCGAATACAAATTGAGGTGGATGTGATTTTTTTTGGGGGGGGGGGGGTCTAGAGAGTAATTGTCAACATCCATTCTTCAGAGCCGTTTCTGTGCGTCATGAAGTTTGCATTTCAACAGTATATTTCTACACACATATTCACCAATTGTTCTGAGTAAAGAAATGTATTTCTTATTCTTATATCATAGTTGTTTGTTCCGCTCCGTATGGGTCCTAGATTATCGGTGAAAAATTCCGGTGAGTTACGTCCCAAATTATCACTAAAATATTCCTATTTGGGGCGGGGGTGGGGTCCAAAGAATCTAGGGAAGTTATCAATTTAAAACAGCCAGCTATCCACTTTCTATTAACAGAAGCAACAGATCTTCCTGGAGGATGGCAGTGCTACTACCAAACACAAGGTCATTTCTCATTTTCCAAATAAACCAGCAGGCAAAAAAGAAAGTGGTTTGCCAATGGCTCTTCCAAACAAGATTGGGAGAGCCATTACCAGAAAACCCCTCATCTAGGGTTAAGGAAGAGACGAGGTTAAGAGGAGGGGGACTTTAGCTCTTCCCAGAAGATACGGTGACTGCATGATGGTTAAGGGTTTCAACTTGTGTCCCACCGTTAGGGCACTGGCATGATTTTAGGAGGGGGTGCAGCTTCGAGATCCAGGACCAAGATCTGTGCTCGGGGGCCAATTTGAGTCAAGGGTGATACATGAGGCAGCATAAAACGTTCCAAAGGCTTCAGCAACCCATTTAAGAGAGTCAGGCCTGTTAGAAAGAGGGGAGTAGGGGGTGCTTAAGATGGCCCTGGTAATACGTGATGGAAGGGAGACGGAGAGAGGCGTACCATTCTCCCAGCAATGCCACATATTCTTAACAATCATAGGTTATGGAATAAATCCATTGTTTGCTGTAACATGCGATTTCCTTCTTATTTTATTCAACAAAAGAAACTTTTTTGTCTTTCATAGTGTTTCAATTCCAAACATTCATAATCAGCTTCACCAAATACTAGTACTAGCTAGTAGTAGCTGATATTCAAAATCATACATCAGATGGTCTCACAACCAGTTTAGGCAAAAGTAGATATGTTTTCGATACCTGCACTACAAATTTACTTCACACTGATCCCATACAATAGAAATTAACGATGGTCCAGACAACTTATGAAGGTAGGATCTGTCAGAAGCCAAAGTTAGCATCAGCATCTTTTGCGCTTCAGCATCTTCAAATGATTCAGCATACATGAAATAGCTTCCTTATTTGTGGCCTTTCTGTTCTCCATGAAGTTCCATATCTCAGACACCACGTACCGACCACTTGGATTATACTCATTCATTTCTTTCGCGGCAGTTATGACAGCTTCATAAATCTCAGCTCCCCGTTTCTTGAGAAGTTCCACAAACTCATCCGCCTCGTTCGCCGTGTCCTAATAACATCAGAGAAGATGGGGTATTGAGAAGACATAAGACATAATTATGGCGACTACTCATTGGCATAAAATAAACATGATCGCATACCTTATAGCTACCATCCTCGGAAGCGACAATCGTAAAAGGGTGCCAGCTTGGATCTCCTAATAGATGCTGCCAATAAGAGCAGAGTTCTGCAGCCTTTACTTCCGCTTCTGGACCATACTCCTCTTGTAATGCTCTTCGGAAGGGTTTCACATTAATTTCTCCAATTCTCCTTAGCGCAATGCAATGTCCCCTAATGACCAAGTCTGTGAAACCCTAAATAAAGAACAATAAACCAACAATATGGATTCTCATTAATATTAGTTGCGTCGCTGCTGGTTTGTATCTCATAACAATAATGAATGGATTCCCATCATTGGTACGTGTCTGTATGCTATAGAAGGGGTTAACTAAAACTTTTAAACTTGCTAGGGTTGACAAAGGATCGGGTTTGGATCGGATCACCATATTTACAAATCCAATCCACATTCATTCATATTGCATTTTACCCGATTAGAATAGGATTATCCATTGGATAATAGTGAGTGATAGGTGCAGTTCATCTAACCTAAGATAATCATGAATAACAATCAAAATTGGATTAATTTACAGTCTCCAATTATAAATTCATTAATTTAATCCTAACAAACGCATATATATTAAATTTATAATGTTATTTAAAGTTCAGATGGTAAATAATATATTCATTATTATATTAATACTATATATAATTTAACTTATTAGGTATAGTTGTTTAACCGGATCAGATCGAGTTTTAGTGGTCACAATTTCGATGATCAATATCCGACCCATTTACATGGATCCGCTAGATCTCTTCCTGGTCGGATCATTCCAGATACCCTACCGACTCGGATCCAATTGTCATCCCTAAGCATTGTCCAACGCGAACTCTCTTTTTTCCACCAAAATAGATATGGCCTCAAAGAACAATGGAAGTCATACCTGAATTCATACTTTCCGGACTTCCGATAAGTCATCATTGCTTTGGCGCTCTTTAAGGAGTAGCACTTGGTTAAGGTCCTCCAAACTTTCAATATATTCAAGTTTGTCCTGCAGTTCCTCCTTTAAGCCCCCAACGCTTGGTTCAGCTCTCATGTCAATTTTGACAAACAATTTATCTCTCAACTTTTCAATTGTCATTTCCAATTTATGTTTCGCATCCAGCTCGCCTCCTAACTGAACTGTCAAAGTCGAGCTTTCCTGTTTTTCAATTCGTGGAGGTTCACTTAAGCATAAGCTTCTCAAACCAAGTCTTTAAGATTTAAAGTGGCACAAGAAGAAAAAACACTCATCACCTGCAACTTTAGCTGATGCTCTCTAACTCTAGTCCGTGTGTTGGGCGTGACATGTAAGAGCTCCTCCGAAAGATTAGCTTCTTTGATAGCCTCCTGCACGTCTTTTCTAATTACTTACAATGTTCAACATCAATCCAGCACATATAAACGGATTTTGCGAAAACAATACTTCACCTGCAGTTTCTTTTGAAGATCTTTAATCTTATTTTCCAATTGCTGTTTAAGTTCTATTTTCCTTTCAGCCTCAAGTTTCTGGTTCGGCCAATTTTTGTGAATATTTTCTAGTGTACAATTCCTGAGATTTGGTAGTTGGTATTTCTACTCCCTGTGAAGGCATTTTGGATCTTTCAAGAAGACTGGATTTGGAGGCTTTGATTAGTATCCGGGCTGCATTTGGAGGTTTAGTTCGGTTTCAACGCTTGAGTTAGAGAACTTTGGTCTGTCCGGAGGTTCTGATTTGAATATTCCTCAGTTTAATTTCAGAAGATTCAAAGGTTAGATCGATTCTCATATTCATTTCATGTAACTTAGTGTTCTAGATTTGGAAAGGAAGATTTAATCAATCAATTGTTTGGTTAGAGACCTGGTTGGAAAGGAAGATTTAATTAATCAATCAATTCCCCCTTTATTGTGGAAATTAATTCAAGGGTGACCTTGGATTTACTCAAGCGCAACCTTTAGAGAGACGGATAGATGAAGAAGAAAATCGTGGCTCACAGAGGAACAACTGGGCAATCAGAGGTGCAGACAAAACGCTGGTGCCGGCACTTCTAGGTCGACCTCTGCTCTTCTCTCCGACCTCCTTTTCTTGGGTTTGTGGATTGTTGTTCTCTCCTGCTCGTGTCTTCTCCATATGGTAATTGAGTCAATTAGGGTAAGTTTAACAACATCATATTTGATTATGTTCTATTTATTATAGGATCTAATTCCAACACTAATTTTATACTGATTATAGATTGCGACAATGAATTGCACATTGATGTCATGAACTGAGTTTGTGATGGCAGACTACAATTTCAATTATTTTATTTCTTTGGATTGCTGGAGTGATCTGGTTTTTTAGTTAAAAGTTGGGGGGTTTCTCTAGTTTATGTACTTAATGTTACTATTCACAGCCTCAGAACTTGAAATATCAACCATCTAATGAGTTGACATGATCATGTGCAAGCTTGTCTTGTCTCGAACTCTGAATATCCTCAAGTCCTGGCATCTTCAATACTATATATGCCGGACTGAAAGAAATGATTCATTGTTTGAAATCTTTATGATATCTGGTATTCCATTGTTTGAACATTCAAGTACTTATCACAGTTAAATAAATTGGTGCTTACTGAGAATTGTTGTTTGTCCCACATCGAGACTTTCACTGCTTCGGCTGTGCCTAATAGGATACATGGGCTACTCCTGCCAATTGTGTTTTGAGATGGAAGGTCGGAATTTAACTATGACAAGCACACATATACAAGAACCTGGAACAGTGTTCTTCCATTGATATCTCAGCTGAAAGGACACAATCCCAATTCACTTGCCAAAAATCCCTATAAATAAGCCCTTCTCTGTAAAGTCTAACAAGAGCCTCTGTGACAGCCTTGTATCATAAGCCCTTCTCTGTAAAGTCTAACAAGAGCCTCTGTTACAGCCTTGTATCTCCACTCATCCAACGTGAAGCACTCGTCAAACCAATCAAGAGAAGGACCGATTGACCTAAGCTGTTTCAGAATGTTCCACCATATTCATCACTACACTTCCATACTTGAGCAACTAATTTCTCGCGGCCAATATCATGTCTGGTTAATTTCGTTTCAGGGAAGATTTTCTTCTCCACAACAACTTGTGTTTCTATCCGAGCATGATCCGTCCGAGAAACCCATAAGGTGTAGCAACCTGGTTTTCATTATGGCATGCGAAACGGCACAACCTGGTTTGTATCGCATAGTAATAATGTACGAATTCTCATCTTCAGTACCCGTTCGTCTGCAATACAAGGGGCTAAATAAAACTTTTAAACTTATCCAAATGCTATCCACATGGGTTCGAATTGGATCAGATTCGGATCAGGATTTTAACGGATTAGAATCTGATTCTCAATCTGATTCTCCATCGGATATATTCTCAGGTCATGTGAGTTCAGATAATCATGATTAACAATCAAAATTTGATCATTTTACACTTTACAACAATAAATTCATCAATTTCATTGTTAAAAACGCATAGCTTTATTAAGTGAATGATGTTATTTAATGTAAAGGTGGTAGGTAATATACTTATAATTTGATTAATACATGCAATTTATTCTACTTATTAAATATAGTAACCTAATAAAATCGGATCGAGTTCACATATCACAAATCTGCTCCATTAGGGTCAGACCGTGCCAGTAGCCTACGGGATTGGATCCGATTGCCATCCCTAAAACAGCCCCAACGCGGACTTTCTTTTTCTACCACAACTGATATGGCCTCAAAGAACAAAAGAAGTCGTACCTGAAGTAATATTTTCCGGACATCCAACAGCTCATCATATGCTCTTTGAGGAGACGCGCTTGGCTAAGATCCTCCAAACTTCCCATGTCTTCAACTTTTGTGCTGCAGTTCCTCCTTTATCTTCTTAACACTTGGTTCAACTATTACCCTTACAACTCGTCAATTGTTGTCTCCAATTTATGTTTATCATCCAGCTCGTCTCCCAACTGAAATTTCAAAGTCGAGCTTTCCTATTTTTTATTTGGTGGAAGTTAACTTTAGCATAAGCTCTTGAACTCAAGCTTTACGACTTAAGGTGGCGCAAGGAGGAAAAAAAAGAAAAAAATCACTTATCACCTGCAACTTCAGCTGACGCTCTCTAACTCTGGTCCGTATGTTGGGCTTGACAACTAAGAGCTCTTCCGAAAGATTAGCTTCTTTTGTAGCCTCAGGCACGTCACTTCTTGCATACAATGTCAAACATCAATCCAGCACATTTACACAGATTTTGCATTTCAAGGTCAACAATCTTATTTAGTGTATGCAGTTTTTCCCTCTGCACGCAGATTCAAATAAACTTGCAAGTATTTACGAAAAAAAAAATCTCCCAAGAGTTTTGATTTCTGATAATGAAGTGGATACCTTCTGCTCTGCAATGAGCTCTAGGACATTCTTCTCATCTTGATTGTTGGAAGTCATATTAATTGCAAGAAAATCTGACCTCTTCTAAATAAGAAAAGTAAACAAGAAAGAAAAATCCGAAAGTTACGTCTACAAGGAGAAACATGAATAAGGAACGACTCATATATATGATAACCCTGCAAACCATCAAATGGAGGAAAGTAGCCGCAAAACTTGTTTTTGCTCAAATAAGATACTGAATTCTAACTAAATAGAGTAACCATGTCACAACTTTGGGAGATTCTTTCTCCTAGCATTCATTTAACAAAGAGTTCGTAATTCCCTATATTGGCATGATATATCTGAAGAAAATATTTTTAGCACAAACCGTTTCCCCTTATTTCTTCTTCCCTATTTGAGGACTAACATGCCTTATACATTGAAGACTAACATGCTCTCCTCAGGCCGCGGTGGCCGCCTCAAAAAACTCTTCACTAGCCCAACATGATTTATAGTCTCCTCGATCGTGCGTGATCATTAAAAATCAATTATCCTTGCTACAAATTGTTATGTTGACTACAAAATATTGACAATTATATCTCACAATTTAACTTGAAACAACTGAGAGAGAAAGAGTAATCCAGTGGTACATCTGGAAAATCAAACTTTAAACATACCGAAGATTGTTATTCAGGGTTGGAAATATTATATCAAAATGAACCAGTCGTCCTCCGGTGATCCGCGGTCTGCTACAAAGGGGATAACAACGTTGTTCATATGGGGCAGATATGATAAAGGAACATCAATCAAGCTCTACAGTAAATAATGCTACGAGTAATTCGATCAAAAGCAATTTCAAACTTTGGACTGAGACCTCAGAGCCATCCGTGCAGTCCCTGCTACGTTTCAACGTCGACTCCTCACCTCCTTGCCTCCAGATTCATCATTTGCGTCTTTTCCGTCTGAGTTTAAAGGAGAAGACGACTCAGCCCTAGGTTTATTTTTGACAATTTCTCCTTAACACCCATTAGTTTCACATGTCTTCTATTTTATCACAAGATGATTTTATACTCTCTTTGCTTCCCTTCAACTCTTTAGGAAATCCAAAAAACCACACCAGTTGACCCTATGTGTCGTTACACTATCTCGTTTCGGCCTTACAAATCATAAATTGTTGTCTTCTGCTTTCCAACACGATCTGTCATAAAACATTATTTTTCCTTTATCTTCTAGACAAAATGTGTGGTAAAACAATTTCTTTATATTCTTCCTTTTCTCGGCACAATAAGCTCCTCTCTAGACACAACATGTCGTAAAACTACTGCTTTTCTCCTCAAACGCCAGCATATCCGGCCCTATTAATCCTCTTCTCAGCTACCGGCAAATTCGGCCTTATCATCCTCAGATTCTCACCTCCTTTTCCTTACGCTTCACAACCACTTCGCCTTCTCATTGCTACTGCTCGTGTCTGGTTGCAAACTCAATATTGGAACATTTAGTTTGAGGGGGGATGTTAGAGATATTATCATTATAGTAGACTATAGTTTGGTTATTTAGTTTCTACATTAGATCCTTTAGGCAGGCTCAATTGCATACAGCATAACCCCACTATGTCAGAACTACCTGATTGCAACCTCCCTTTCTAGAACTACCTGATTGCATCCCCCATTTTCAAAGTTTCAATCATGTTAGAACTGGTAAAAATTTACATCCAAGCACAGTCAACATTTAGGGGTAAAGTGGTCAATTTATAATAAAATTAGGTAATTAGCAGAAAGAAACAAACAAATAAAGATAATGGGAAAAAATGAAAAACAAAATGAAAGAGAGATGAGGAAGAAGCTACCCCACCGGTTCCAGAGACTTACTCCATTTCTCTCCTTCATTCTTCTCTGTATCTATCTTAGCACTTTCACCTCTCCCTCACCTAATTTCTCACCCTTAATCTTCTCACTCCTCTCTGTTATTCAATCGAAACCCTAACTGGTTTTAGAGACAAATTCACTGCTAGAGTTGAGATATTTGTGAAATAAGGTTTGATGTGCCTGATTTGGGATTTCATGTTTTATATCAAGAGAACAGAGGCTTCGAATTGCAGAGTTTTCTGGGTTCTATGGGTTTCAATTGCAGGTCTTTGAGTGGCCGGATAAATCAGAAGAACAGGGGCTACGAACAATCGGAGAAATCTCCATCGCACTGGGTTTCGGAGGTTGGAGCTGGTTTTTTGTCCACTGCATCTGCCGCTCCGTCTTCCCTCCCCCTGCCTGTCTATCTCGATTATCCCCTATCGCTCTTCCTCTACCTCTCTATCTGGGTCTTCTATCTCTGCCCCTCTCTCGACATCATCTTCTCTCAAACCTTCATTGTCCCTGCCTTGAGACTTGACAGAGTTCAATTTTGTGGGTTTCTTTGGGGATTTTAGTGTTTCCATTTGAATATTTGGAGCTTGATGAATGTGAAAATGGTTGATTGTCCCGGAATAAAATTGTTTGTCCAATCCAACCCATCACTTAGACTGAATTTTAATATTGGCTCGATTTATTCCTTGTATAGATTGGCTATAATCTTTTTTTTTTTTTTTGAGGGGGGGGGGGGGGGGGGGGTTGAATTGAAAGAAAATCTATAACTTCTATGTCTCTGAAATATCTGATCGATTTGCTTCCCCAAGATCCTATTCTGATCTTCACCAATCCTAGAACTCCATACGAAAAGCATAATGAGGATAAAGTCGAGAGGATTATTAGCCAAGGCAGATGGAATTGGCCAGGGACATTATATGAATCAGTGGTGAGTACACTACAAAATCAGCCTGGCGGTTAAAAGAGAGAGCAAAACAAGGCTAGTCAGAAAGTAGGAACACAGATTTCTTATAAGAATCTTCCAGCAGGCTTCATATAATGGAACTTCAAATTGTCCTCTCAACATTAAATAACAAGCTATCATATATTATGTAACTGGAGATATTTGGTTTAACGACGGAAAATTGAGACAGTATATTAGTCCCAATTCATATATGTTGCCACAGAAGCTGTGAAAAGAATCTTTTGATTAAACCCTCCTGTTGTCCTACGTTGTGGCCGTGACCAGTTAAAATAGAAATTATGTGACAAATTAACCTTCTTTCAACCTTCATTCATACAATTAACCTTCTTTCATACTTCTCCCACTATCATCACTTCTTTGTCAGCACTCCCGTACGTTTTAGACAGAATTAAATGTGAAAAACTATACCAACGTAATAGTGCTGCCTCTCTAATAAATTTTTCACTCAAAGGAAAACAAGAAACAAGTTTCCCTCAAACAGAAAATTATACATATGTAATCACCCATTTGATTGACTTTAAGAAAGGCTTCACAGTTCGAAAAATGGAGTACCAGCTATCAGAAAGATGTCAAACAATGTGTTATCTCTTTCAATCATGCACATAGAGTGATGGAGATGCCAGGAATTAAGGATATTCAGAGTTCCATATGATCGTGTCAAACCATGAGATTATTGAAAATTGCAAGCTTTGAGGCTATAGACAAATGGGGTCGGTCTACAGTGCGTCCAGAAATAGGGCGGACGTCAGCTAATTTGTTTGTTAGCGCGGGCCCCGTCACTACGAGACAAAAAGTTTACCCGGTATAGCAGGTCACTAGGGTTTAAAGATAACATTGTTAGATAAGTAGATAGCTCCAGAAAACAATTGTAATCTTTCTGCTGCAGAAACTGCCCAGAAAGATAACAGCACGAGATCTAAAGATAACCTGTAGCATAAACTAGATAACAAAAGCCTACAAAGTAGATAACATCCGTTCTAAGTGATGGATCTTCACGAGTAATTCCATCCTAAAACCAGCAAACATAAGTCCTAATTGCCTTTCCATGACATATTCGTTGATTGAGACCAATAGAAGTCCCCTTTGTCATCAAATTCAACTGGTATCTCTCGTTAATCATCTTCCGCATCGATTTCTTCTTCGTAGGAGTCCACGGGAGGATTGGGACATGTAGTCCTGTTGTGTCCAAGCTCCTTGCAATTACCGCAACTTCTGCGCTTGTCCTGCTTGGGTCCTTTTGGGTGTTTCGTGTCCGGTGGGTTCGGATTCTTCACGTGGCTGTAGGGATTATCTTCTTTCTTCACAACTCCATGGGTACCCTCTTCAGATTGAGTACACATTCTCGTCATAGTTCTGATTCCATCGGCCATGTGATCCTTCCAATACTTATAATTTGCAAAAGATCTACAACCCAAAGAGGTGTACAATGTCACTTGGCTCTTCATGGCACCCCGACGAGAAGCTTGGACGGCTGGGTCGTCACACGACTTCTGAATAGGCTCCTTCATCGAAGGCTCGGTTGCGTAGAATTTCTTATCCGTTTTTACCCACCTATCAGCAATTAAATTTGTAGGGATCCTATTAACACCCTTCTCTTTCAGAACAAGAATCATATGTTTGCAGATCATCTTCGATGTCTCAAACTTAAAGCAAGTGCAGCAAAGACCGCGATTAGATCGTGTACACTGAACAATTTGCTGCAGCAGTAGAGAAGATAATGTTAAAGTGCTGGAAAACAATAATTACATGAAAGAGAACATTCATTTCAAAATTTATGTAGGAAACATTAGAAAATCACCATATGACTAGAGAAAACAATTTCTAAACTGGAGAAAACCCTTGTAAATACGCAGACATTTATTTGATATTTAGGCATCAAAAGTACTACGTGTGTACACTACAAACTAATATCAATTAGTACATGAAGGGAGAAATATGCGTACCACACTTTGCTTTATTTCACCTCTCATCACGTAGAATTGATCAACCTTTGATTCTTCAATGGGAATAACCTTCGTTACTCTGTAATCCTCTGCCATCTCAGCTTGATGCTTGAACTTGAGGAAGATATTATTTGTGAATACCTCAGCTGCATGCTCCTCTAGCTGTCTGAACCTCGTTGTACATATCGGGTCCGATTGGTCAGATTTAAAGTGTTCCTCCCTCTCATTTTTTCGTAGCTTTCCTAACCCAGTCATTAAACCCCTGCAAAGGTCGACCAACTTATCCATATAGGACACAAAATCCTTGAAAAAACTGTTTACGCTCTCGCACCTCGAGGTTGTTGTTTGTCCGGCAAAGAAGAAGAATTTCAGGTATGTCTCTGCCCACATGTGCCTAGCCAAGTAGGTGACTTGGATCCAATGGTTATGAGAGAGGTCCCATTTTTCTACCATGGCCTGCCAATCTTCAAACCAAAAATTCTCGGGTTTCCTACTATGCATACATTTCTTAAAATCGGAAATGAATGCGGCACCCTTCTTCAGCTTTCCTTCAGCATTCCGACAAAGATGCCAAGAACACAAACGATGTTTTGCATGTGGGAAAGTTTTTTGAATGGCACTTTTCATGGCTAAATCACCATCCGTAATAACCGACACGGGCATCTTATTCTCCATTGCCTCCATCAAACAACTCAAGACCCACTCATATGTTTCTTTTTTCTCGTCATGAACAACCGCAAAGGCAAAAACTGTATTTTGAAAGTGATTGTTCACCCCAGATAAAATTACTAAGGGTTTTCGATACATGTTTGCTTTGTATGTTGCATCGAAAATAAGTACATCCCCAAACCTTTTGTAATCTTCCTGTGATCTCCTGTCACACCAAAATAAACTTTGAAGTTCTTGGTTGCTCCCCAATATGAACCTAAAAAACAAAAATAATATACAGAAAGCATTATTAAAGATAAAGAAATTTTTTTATAAAGGAACAGAACAATCTGATCGCATGAAAGAAAAAATTCTTACAAAAGATAAAAATTGTAAGCAATAGATAGCAATTCTAATGTGTGAACATAATATCAACAGCGTAGATAACATTTTTAGAGTAATAGATAATACTCTTACCTTTTGAAAACACCATGATGGCTTTTTTTCAGACTATCAATGAACATCAGAGTCTGTTGGCCATCTCCTTCATTGGAATATAATTTGTCCAGAGAAGCCATTTTGTTATACATATCCTTCTGTGTGTAAGGGACGTTGGCATAGCCTCCGGATTGTTTTACCATCAAAAGGAAGCCTTGACAGTACTTTATGCCCACCTCCTTCAATGATCTGATGTGTTCGATATCTGACTCGGTCACCTTTCTGTGAGACCGGTGCATGCTCCTGCACTGTGGATCAGAAAGTGTGTGAGAATGTACTGGTTGAAAATAATCCACTGTAAACGGCTCCGTAGGTGAAGTTCTTGTAATTCTTATTCGAGCTTTGCAGAGGCACCGAGTGTTTCTAGTATGCTCCCTCTTCCGATTTTCTTTGTATTTCCACTTATCAGATCGGACACCTTGTCGCGCACATACAAAGATCCTAGACTTTGTGAGCTCCTTCGTTTCCGGATCAAAATACCTTCTATTACACCTTCTTATCCCAAAACCCAGCATCAAGGCATAAAGGTTGTACCAGTCAAAAGCCTCAATCTCACTGGCAAAAGTCATTGCCTCCACCTGTTCCTTGGTGTATATTACTCCTGTAGGCAGGGAAGTTGTTATTTTTATCCAAGCAATTAAAAAGATTAACAACAAGCTTACTATTACGTACCGGGTTTCAGATCACCATTTGGAGCAATGACAAAGGAGGCTCTTGTTTCATCATCCTCATATGGCTCTGTAAGAGAGAAATCGTATCCTTCATCGTCATCCATGGCTTCGAAATCGTATTCGTCTTCTTCATAATCATGAGGCAAAGAACACAAAGCTTTACCTTTGCCATAATAGCCACTTTCTCTAACTTCTTTCGAATTCATCTGGAAGTTTGTTTCTATCCTTCCCTGCTCACCATTACAATTCAAATAAGAAGACTTCAACAAACAAAAAATAGAATTGCCTCATTTGGAACATATTTTTAATGATGGCAATGTGAATAAAATAAGAAGTTACTAAACATAGTACTAAACATCTGTAAAGGCAACTTCCTTTACATTTATTGTACCTAAAATAATAAATATTTCAACTACCAATCCATTAGTTATACTAGAGAGAAATGTCTGAGGAGTAGAATACAATTGTAGACATGCAGATAACAATTTCAAAGCCGCAGATTATACGAAACTTTATTGGAGTTAGGTGGTAGTTGTCCAAGAGGGCCTGATGAAATTCTGAACACATTAATTGAACTACCCCAACCATATCATTAATTTATCTTTCCCTAATAATGAAAGGTTTATTAACTCTCCTAGCTTCCCAAAGATTTGTTATTACTCTTTGCAACAAATGGACAATGTGAATAAAATAAGAAGTTACTAAACATAGTACTAAACATCTGTAAAGGCAACTTCCTTTACATTTAATAATAAATATTTCAACTAACAATCCATTAGTTATACTAGAGAGAAATGTCTGAGGAGTAGAATACAATTGTAGACATGCAGATAACAATTTCAAAGCCGCAGATTATACGAAACTTTATTGGAGTTAGGTGGTAGTTGTCCAAGAGGGCCTGATGAAATTCTGAACACATTAATTGAACTACCCCAACCATATCATTAATTTATCTTTCCCTAATAATGAAAGGTTTATTAACTCTCCTAGCTTCCCAAAGATTTTTTATTACTCTTTGCAACAAATGGACAATGTGAATAAAATAAGAAGTTACTAAACATAGTACTACACATCTGTAAAGGCAACTTCCTTTACATTTACTGTACCTAAAATAATAAATATTTCAACTACCAATCCATTAGTTATACTAGAGAGAAATGTCTATGGAGTAGAATACAATTGTAGACATGCAGATAACAGTTTCAAAGCCGCAGATTATACGAAACTTTATTGGAGTTAGGTGGTAGTTGTCCAAGAGGGCCTGATGAAATTCTGAACACATTAATTGAACTACCCCAACCATATCATTAATTTATCTTTCCCTAATAATGAAAGGTTTATTAACTCTCCTAGCTTCCCAAAGATTTGTTATTACTCTTTGCAACAAATGGACAATGTGAATAAAATAAGAAGTTACTAAACATAGTACTACACATCTGTAAAGGCAACTTCCTTTACATTTACTGTACCTAAAATAATAAATATTTCAACTACCAATCCATTAGTTATACTAGAGAGAAATGTCTGATGAGTAGAATACAATTGTAGACAGGCAGATAACAATTTCAAACCCGCAGATTATACGAAACTTTATTGGAGTTAGGTGGTAGTTGTCCAAGAGGGCCTGATGAAATTCTGAACACATTAATTGAACTACCCCAACCATATCATTAATTTATCTTTCCCTAATAATGAAAGGTTTATTAACTCTCCTAGCTTCCCAAAGATTTGTTATTACTCTTTGCAACATATGGACAATGTGAATAAAATAAGAAGTTACTAAACATAGTACTACACAACGAATGTTGCCTTACTCGGTGTAATTTGACTCACACAATGTAGAGTTAGGATGTTATGATGTTTCTTTACGGCCCACTAATCTTTGTGGTGATACGTTGGGTAAAGAAGAACCGAGTTACATGAAATGATGAACGCACCCGTGGCCCGATACCATCGTGTTGTTGAACACTCGTGGCGGGACGGACGGAGAACCCTCGCGTCATTACACTTCATTGCAAAATTACACAATATGACTCCTCAACACAACCACCAAAAAGCTCAAGGCACACCGTGATGTGCTATAACACAAGGCCGTACGCCATGGAACAGTGTGTGATGGGGACAGCGCCATTGTTCGTGTATCCTTCAAGTGTGTGACTCGGGAGCTTAATTTAATCACAAATAAAGTCACTCAACATGCACGAGCCACATTTACCAAAACATCTCGAGCAATTAGTGGGGGAGAATCGATTTTCCGTGTTTTCGGGGTCAGTAAGAGGGAGTTGACCAAACTCAAGTCAATCAGGATTAACCCACACGAGTCGGGAATGAAAATAAAATGTCCCCTCCTTGACCCACACGATGATTGAAATGAAGACAAATTATAAAAACATGGCTCAAACACAGACAACATTTCTAAGCTACGCATATAACAATGGTTCTAGGGTTTAGAAAATTGGACAACAACTTCCAGAAATCAGACAACAATGTCAAAGAAACGTTGGATCACATGCATTTTGCATGGGAGAGAGCCTGTTTTGTAGAATGAAAACATCACAGTGCCGTAATTTGAAACTATAATGGACTTGGAAAACCAAATATATGACTTGATTATTAAGACTCAAATAGGTTGAGTAAAAATTAAAAGCACGTAGACATTCACGTTACAAAAATTTAGTTTTTATGGATTAATGCGAGCCCCATATGTTCTTTGTTGATTTATGTTCAACACTGAAGAAGAAATTCAAGCCAAGTAATATGAAAGGTGCCCTATATTGAATCTCAGAGAGCGTAAGCAGTATCAGAGGGACAGACAACATTTTCTGACGTTTAGACAGCAATATCACGTTCACAGATATTATCATTTGAATTGAGCAAGTTCACAACAAATGTTGCCTTACTCGGTGTAATTTGACTCACACAATGTAGAGTTAGGATGTTATGATGTTTCTTTACGGCCCACTAATCTTTGTGGTGATACGTTGGGTAAAGAAGAACCGAGTTACATGAAATGATGAACGCACCCGTGGCGCGATACCATCGTGTTGTTGAACACTCGTGGCGGGACGGACGGAGAACCCTCGCGTCATTACACTTCATTGCAAAATTACACAATATGACTCCTCAACACAACCACCAAAAAGCTCAAGGCACACCGTGATGTGCTACAACACAAGGCTTTACGCCATGGAACAGTGTGTGATGGGGACAGCGCCATTGTTCGTGTATCCTTCAAGTGTGTGACTCGGGAGCTTAATTTAATCACAAATAAAGTCACTCAACATGCACGAGCCACATTTACCAAAACATCTCGAGCAATTAGTGGGGGAGAATCGATTTTCCGAGTTTTCGGGGTCAGTAAGAGGGAGTTGACCAAACTCAAGTCAATCAGGATTAACCCACACGAGTCGGGAATGAAAATAAAATGTCCCCTCCTTGACCCACACGATGATTGAAATGAAGACAAATTATAAGAACATGGCTCAAACACAGACAACATTTCTAAGCTACGCAGATAACAATGGTTCTAGGGTTTAGAAAATTGGACAACAACTTCAAGAAATCAGACAACAATGTCAAAGAAACGTTGGATCACATGCATTTTGCATGGGAGAGAGCCTGTTTTGTAGAATGAAAACATCACAGTGCCGTAATTTGAAACTATAATGGACTTGGAAAACCAAATATATGACTTGATTATTAAGACTCAAATAGGTTGAGTAAAAATTAAAAGCACGTAGACATTCACGTTACAAAAATTTAGTTTTTATGGATTAATGCGAGCCCCATATGTTCTTTGTTGATTTATGTTCGACACTGAAGAAGAAATTCCAGCCAAGTTATATGAACGGTGCCCTATATTGAATCTCAGAGAGCGTAAACAGTATCAGAGGGACAGACAACATTTTCTGACGTTTAGACAGCAATATCACGTTCAAAGATATTATCATTTGAATTGAACAAGTTCACAACGAATGTTGCCTTACTCGGTGTAATTTGACTCACACAATGTAGAGTTAGGATGTTATGATGTTTCTTTACGGCCCACTAATCTTTGTGGTGATACGTTGGGTAAAGAAGAACCGAGTTACATGAAATGATGAACGCACCCGTGGCGCGATACCATCGTGTTGTTGAACACTCGTGGAGGGACGGACGGAGAACCCTCGCGTCATTACACTTCATTGCAAAATTACACAATATGACTCCTCAACACAACCACCAAAAAGCTCAAGGCACACCGTGATGTGCTACAACACAAGGCCTTACGCCATGGAACAGTGTGTGATGGGGACAGCGCCATTGTTCGTGTATCCTTCAAGTGTGTGACTCGGGAGCTTAATTTAATCACAAATAAAGTCACTCAACATGCACGAGCCACATTTACCAAAACATCTCGAGCAATTAGTGGGGGAGAATCGATTTTCCGAGTTTTCGGGGTCAGTAAGAGGGAGTTGACCAAACTCAAGTCAATCAGGATTAACCCACACGAGTCGGGAATGAAAATAAAATGTCCCCTCCTTGACCCACACGATGATTTAAATGAAGACAAATTATAAAAACATGGCTCAAACACAGACAACATTTCTAAGCTACGCTGATAACAATGGTTCTAGGGTTTAGAAAATTGGACAACAACTTCCAGAAATCAGACAACAATGTCAAAGAAACGTTGGATCACATGCATTTTGCATGGGAGAGAGCCTGTTTTGTAGAATGAAAACATCACAGTGCCGTAATTTGAAACCATAATGGATTTGGAAAACCAAATATATGACTTGATTATTAAGACTCAAATAGGTTGAGTAAAAATTAAAAGCACGTAGACATTCACGTTACAAAAATTTAGTTTTTATGGATTAATGCGAGCCCCATATGTTCTTTGTTGATTTATGTTCGACACTGAAGAAGAAATTCCAGCCAAGTTATATGAAAGGTGCCCTATATTGAATCTCAGAGAGCGTAAACAGTATCAGAGGGACAGACAACATTTTCTGACGTTTAGACAGCAATATCACGTTCACAGATATTATCATTTGAATTGAACAAGTTCTCAACGAATGTTGCCTTACTCGGTGTAATTTGACTCACACAATGTAGAGTTAGGATGTTATGATGTTTCTTTACGGCCCACTAATCTTTGTGGTGATACGTTGGGTAAAGAAGAACCGAGTTACATGAAATGATGAACGCACCCGTGGCGCGATACCATCGTGTTGTTGAACACTCGTGGCGGGACGGACGGAGAACCCTCGCGTCATTACACTTCATTGCAAAATTACACAATATGACTCCTCAACACAACCACCAAAAAGCTCAAGGCACACCGTGATGTGCTACAACACAAGGCCTTACGCCATGGAACAGTGTGTGATGGGGACAGCGCCATTGTTCGTGTATCCTTCAAGTGTGTGACTCGGGAGCTTAATTTAATCACAAATAAAGTCACTCAACATGCACGAGCCACATTTACCAAAACATCTCGAGCAATTAGTGGGGGAGAATCGATTTTCCGAGTTTTCGGGGTCAGTAAGAGGGAGTTGACCAAACTCAAGTCAATCAGGATTAACCCACACGAGTCGGGAATGAAAATAAAATGTCCCCTCCTTGACCCACACGATGATTGAAATGAAGACAAATTATAAAAACATGGCTCAAACACAGACAACATTTCTAAGCTACGCAGATAACAATGGTTCTAGGGTTTAGAAAATTGGACAACAACTTCAAGAAATCAGACAACAATGTCAAAGAAACGTTGGATCACATGCATTTTGCATGGGAGAGAGCCTGTTTTGTAGAATGAAAACATCACAGTGCCGTAATTTGAAACTATAATGGACTTGGAAAACCAAATATATGACTTGATTATTAAGACTCAAATAGGTTGAGTAAAAATTAAAAGCACGTAGACATTCACGTTACAAAAATTTAGTTTTTATGGATTAATGCGAGCCCCATATGTTCTTTGTTGATTTATGTTCGACACTGAAGAAGAAATTCCAGCCAAGTTATATGAACGGTGCCCTATATTGAATCTCAGAGAGCGTAAACAGTATCAGAGGGACAGACAACATTTTCTGACGTTTAGACAGCAATATCACGTTCAAAGATATTATCATTTGAATTGAACAAGTTCACAACGAATGTTGCCTTACTCGGTGTAATTTGACTCACACAATGTAGAGTTAGGATGTTATGATGTTTCTTTACGGCCCACTAATCTTTGTGGTGATACGTTGGGTAAAGAAGAACCGAGTTACATGAAATGATGAACGCACCCGTGGCGCGATACCATCGTGTTGTTGAACACTCGTGGAGGGACGGACGGAGAACCCTCGCGTCATTACACTTCATTGCAAAATTACACAATATGACTCCTCAACACAACCACCAAAAAGCTCAAGGCACACCGTGATGTGCTACAACACATGGCCTTACGCCATGGAACAGTGTGTGATGGGGACAGCGCCATTGTTCGTGTATCCTTCAAGTGTGTGACTCGGGAGCTTAATTTAATCACAAATAAAGTCACTCAACATGCACGAGCCACATTTACCAAAACATCTCGAGCAATTAGTGGGGGAGAATCGATTTTCCGAGTTTTCGGGGTCAGTAAGAGGGAGTTGACCAAACTCAAGTCAATCAGGATTAACCCACACGAGTCGGGAATGAAAATAAAATGTCCCCTCCTTGACCCACACGATGATTGAAATGAAGACAAATTATAAAAACATGGCTCAAACACAGACAACATTTCTAAGCTACGCTGATAACAATGGTTCTAGGGTTTAGAAAATTGGACAACAACTTCCAGAAATCAGACAACAATGTCAAAGAAACGTTGGATCACATGCATTTTGCATGGGAGAGAGCCTGTTTTGTAGAATGAAAACATCACAGTGCCGTAATTTGAAACTATAATGGACTTGGAAAACCAAATATATGACTTGATTATTAAGACTCAAATAGGTTGAGTAAAAATTAAAAGCACGTAGACATTCACGTTACAAAAATTTAGTTTTTATGGATTAATGCGAGCCCCATATGTTCTTTGTTGATTTATGTTCGACACTGAAGAAGAAATTCCAGCCAAGTTATATGAAAGGTGCCCTATATTGAATCTCAGAGAGCGTAAACAGTATCAGAGGGACAGACAACATTTTCTGACGTTTAGACAGCAATATCACGTTCACAGATATTATCATTTGAATTGAACAAGTTCTCAACGAATGTTGCCTTACTCGGTGTAATTTGACTCACACAATGTAGAGTTAGGATGTTATGATGTTTCTTTACGGCCCACTAATCTTTGTGGTGATACGTTGGGTAAAGAAGAACCGAGTTACATGAAATGATGAACGCACCCGTGGCGCGATACCATCGTGTTGTTGAACACTCGTGGCGGGACGGACGGAGAACCCTCGCGTCATTACACTTCATTGCAAAATTACACAATATGACTCCTCAACACAACCACCAAAAAGCTCAAGGCACACCGTGATGTGCTACAACACAAGGCCTTACGCCATGGAACAGTGTGTGATGGGGACAGCGCCATTGTTCGTGTATCCTTCAAGTGTGTGACTCGGGAGCTTAATTTAATCACAAATAAAGTCACTCAACATGCACGAGCCACATTTACCAAAACATCTCTAGCAATTAGTGGGGGAGAATCGATTTTCCGAGTTTTCGGGGTCAGTAAGAGGGAGTTGACCAAACTCAAGTCAATTAGGATTAACCCACACGAGTCGGGAATGAAAATAAAATGTCCCCTCCTTGACCCACACGATGATTGAAATGAAGACAAATTATAAGAACATGGCTCAAACACAGACAACGTTTCTAAGCTACGCAGATAACAATGGTTCTAGGGTTTAGAAAATTGGACAACAACTTCCAGAAATCAGACAACAATGTCAAAGAAACGTTGGATCACATGCATTTTGCATGGGAGAGAGCCTGTTTTGTAGAATGAAAACATCACAGTGCCGTAATTTGAAACTATAATGGACTTGGAAAACCAAATATATGACTTGATTATTAAGACTCAAATAGGTTGAGTAAAAATTAAAAGCACGTAGACATTCACGTTACAAAAATTTAGTTTTTATGGATTAATGCGAGCCCCATATGTTCTTTGTTGATTTATGTTCAACACTGAAGAAGAAATTCCAGCCAAGTAATATGAAAGGTGCCCTATATTGAATCTCAGAGAGCGTAAACAGTATCAGAGGGACAGACAACATTTTCTGACGTTTAGACAGCAATATCACGTTCACAGATATTATCATTTGAATTGAACAAGTTCACAACGAATGTTGCCTTACTCGGTGTAATTTGACTCACACAATGTAGAGTTAGGATGTGATGATGTTTCTTTACGGCCCACTAATCTTTGTGGTGATACGTTGGGTAAAGAAGAACCGAGTTACATGAAATGATGAACGCACCCGTGGCGCGATACCATCGTGTTGTTGAACACTCGTGGCGGGACGGACGGAGAACCCTCGCGTCATTACACTTCATTGCAAAATTACACAATATGAATCCTCAACACAACCACCAAAAAGCTCAAGGCACACCGTGATGTGCTACAACACAAGGCCTTACGCCATGGAACAGTGTGTGATGGGGACAGCGCCATTGTTCGTGTATCCTTCAAGTGTGTGACTCGGGAGCTTAATTTAATCACAAATAAAGTCACTCAACATGCACGAGCCACATTTACCAAAACATCTCGAGCAATTAGTGGGGGAGAATCGATTTTCCGAGTTTTCGGGGTCAGTAAGAGGGAGTTGACCAAACTCAAGTCAATCAGGATTAACCCACACGAGTCGGGAATGAAAATAAAATGTCCCCTCCTTGACCCACACGATGATTGAAATGAAGACAAATTATAAAAACATGGCTCAAACACAGACAACATTTCTAAGCTACGCAGATAACAATGGTTCTAGGGTTTAGAAAATTGGACAACAACTTCCAGAAATCAGACAACAATGTCAAAGAAACGTTGGATCACATGCATTTTGCATGGGAGAGAGCCTGTTTTGTAGAATGAAAACATCACAGTGCCGTAATTTGAAACTATAATGGACTTGGAAAACCAAATATATGACTTGATTATTAAGACTCAAATAGGTTGAGTAAAAATTAAAAGCACGTAGACATTCACGTTACAAAAATTTAGTTTTTATGGATTAATGCGAGCCCCATATGTTCTTTGTTGATTTATGTTCAACACTGAAGAAAAATTCCAGCCAAGTAATATGAAAGGTGCCCTATATTGAATCTCAGAGAGCGTAAACAGTATCAGAGGGACAGACAACATTTTCTGACGTTTAGACAACAATATCACGTTCACAGATATTATCATTTGAATTGAACAAGTTCACAACGAATGTTGCCTTACTCGGTGTAATTTGACTCACACAATGTAGAGTTAGGATGTTATGATGTTTCTTTACGGCCCACTAATCTTTGTGGTGATACGTTGGGTAAAGAAGAACCGAGTTACATGAAATGATGAACGCACCCGTGGCGCGATACCATCGTGTTGTTGAACACTCGTGGCGGGACGGACGGAGAACCCTCGCGTCATTACACTTCATTGCAAAATTACACAATATGAATCCTCAACACAACCACCAAAAAGCTCAAGGCACACTGTGATGTGCTACAACACAAGGCCTTACGCCATGGAACAGTGTGTGATGGGGACAGCGCCATTGTTCGTGTATCCTTCAAGTGTGTGACTCGGGAGCTTAATTTAATCACAAATAAAGTCACTCAACATGCACGAGCCACATTTACCAAAACATCTCGAGCAATTAGTGGGGGAGAATCGATTTTCCGAGTTTTCGGGGTCAGTAAGAGGGAGTTGACCAAACTCAAGTCAATCAGGATTAACCCACACGAGTCGGGAATGAAAATAAAATGTCCCCTCCTTGACCCACACGATGATTGAAATGAAGACAAATTATAAAAACATGGCTCAAACACAGACAACATTTCTAAGCTACGCAGATAACAATGGTTCTAGGGTTTAGAAAATTGGACAACAACTTCCAGAAATCAGACAACAATGTCAAAGAAACGTTGGATCACATGCATTTTGCATGGGAGAGAGCCTGTTTTGTAGAATGAAAACATCACAGTGCCGTAATTTGAAACTATAATGGACTTTGAAAACCAAATATATGACTTGATTATTAAGACTCAAATAGGTTGAGTAAAAATTAAAAGCACGTAGACATTCACGTTACAAAAATTTAGTTTTTATGGATTAATGCGAGCCCCATTTGTTCTTTGTTGATTTATGTTCAACACTGAAGAATAAATTCTAGCCAAGTAATATGAAAGGTGCCCTATATTGAATCTCAGAGAGCGTAAACAGTATCAGAGGGACAGACAACATTTTCTGACGTTTAGACAGCAATATCACGTTCACATATATTATCATTTGAATTGAGCAAGTTCACAACGAATGTTGCCTTACTCGGTGTAATTTGACTCACACAATGTAGAGTTAGGATGTTATGATGTTTCTTTACGGCCCACTAATCTTTGTGGTGATACGTTGGGTAAAGAAGAACCGAGTTACATGAAATGATGAACGCACCCGTGGCGCGATACCATCGTGTTGTTGAACACTCGTGGCGGGACGGACGGAGAACCCTCACGTCATTACACTTCATTGCAAAATTACACAATATGAATCCTCAACACAACCACCAAAAAGCTCAAGGCACACCGTGATGTGCTACAACACAAGGCCTTACGCCATGGAACAGTGTGTGATGGGGACAGCGCCATTGTTCGTGTATCCTTCAAGTGTGTGACTCGGGAGCTTAATTTAATCACAATTAAAGTCACTCAACATGCACGAGCCACATTTACCAAAACATCTTGAGCAATTCATGGGGGAGAATCGATTTTCCGAGTTTTCGGGGTCAGTAAGAGGGAGTTGACCAAACTCAAGTCAATCAGGATTAACCCACACGAGTCGGGAATGAAAATAAAATGTCCCCTCCTTGACCCACACGATGATTGAAATGAAGACAAATTATAAAAACATGGCTCAAACACAGACAACATTTCTAAGCTACGCAGATAACAATGGTTCTAGGGTTTAGAAAATTGGACAACAACTTCCAGAAATCAGACAACAATGTCAAAGAAACGTTGGATCACATGCATTTTGCATGGGAGAGAGCCTGTTTTGTAGAATGAAAACATCACAGTGCCGTAATTTGAAACTATAATGGACTTTGAAAACCAAATATATGACTTGATTATTAAGACTCAAATAGGTTGAGTAAAAATTAAAAGCACGTAGACATTCACGTTACAAAAATTTAGTTTTTATGGATTAATGCGAGCCCCATTTGTTCTTTGTTGATTTATGTTCAACACTGAAGAATAAATTCTAGCCAAGTAATATGAAAGGTGCCCTATATTGAATCTCAGAGAGCGTAAACAGTATCAGAGGGACAGACAACATTTTCTGACGTTTAGACAGCAATATCACGTTCACATATATTATCATTTGAATTGAGCAAGTTCACAACGAATGTTGCCTTACTCGGTGTAATTTGACTCACACAATGTAGAGTTAGGATGTTATGATGTTTCTTTACGGCCCACTAATCTTTTTGGTGATACGTTGGGTAAAGAAGAACCGAGTTACATGAAATGATGAACGCACCCGTGGCGCGATACCATCGTGTTGTTGAACACTCGTGGCGGGACGGACGGAGAACCCTCGCGTCATTACACTTCATTGCAAAATTACACAATATGAATCCTCAACACAACCACCAAAAAGCTCAAGGCACACCGTGATGTGCTACAACACAAGGCCTTACGCCATGGAACAGTGTGTGATGGGGACAGCGCCATTGTTCGTGTATCCTTCAAGTGTGTGACTCGGGAGCTTAATTTAATCACAATTAAAGTCACTCAACATGCACGAGCCACATTTACCAAAACATCTCGAGCAATTCATGGGGGAGAATCGATTTTCCGAGTTTTCGGGGTCAGTAAGAGGGAGTTGACCAAACTCAAGTCAATCAGGATTAACCCACACGAGTCGGGAATGAAAATAAAATGTCCTCTCCTTGACCCACACGATGATTGAAATGAAGACAAATTATAAAAACATGGATCAAACACAGACAACATTTCTAAGCTACGCAGATAACAATGGTTCTAGGGTTTAGAAAATTGGACAACAACTTCCAGAAATCAGACAACAATGTCAAAGAAACGTTGGATCACATGCATTTTGCATGGGAGAGAACCTGTTTTGTAGAATGAAAACATCACAGTGCCGTAATTTGAAACTATAATGG
The DNA here is from genome assembly GCA_023055425.1 of Linanthus parryae. Classification (NCBI taxonomy): domain Eukaryota; kingdom Viridiplantae; phylum Streptophyta; class Magnoliopsida; order Ericales; family Polemoniaceae; genus Linanthus; species Linanthus parryae. The sequence goes on along the minus strand of JALGPY010000004.1, from coordinate 96,726,024 downwards.
ACTTTGAAAACCAAATATATGACTTGATTATTAAGACTCAAATAGGTTGAGTAACAATTAAAAGCACGTAGACATTCACGTTACAAAAATTTAGTTTTTATGGATTCATGCGAGCCCCATATGTTCTTTGTTGATTTATGTTCAACACTGAAGAAGAAATTCCAGCCAAGTAATATGAAAGGTGCCCTATATTGAATCTCAGAGAGCGTAAACAGTATCAGAGGGACAGACAACATTTTCTGACGTTTAGAGAGCAATATCACGTTCACAGATATTATCATTTGAATTGAGCAAGTTCACAACGAATGTTGCCTTACTCGGTGTAATTTGACTCGCACAATGTAGAGTTAGGATGTTATGATGTTTCTTTACGGCCCACTAATCTTTGTGGTGATACGTTGGGTAAAGAAGAACCGAGTTACATGAAATGATGAACGCACCCGTGGCGTGATACCATCGTGTTGTTGAACACTCGTGGCTGGACGGACGGAGAACCCTCGCGTCATTACACTTCATTGCAAAATTACACAATATGACTCCTCAACACAACCACCAAAAAGCTCAAGGCACACCGTGATGTGCTACAACACAAGGCCTTACGCCATGGAACAGTGTGTGATGGGGATAGCGCCATAGTTCGTGTATCCTTCAAGTGTGTGACTCGGGAGCTTAATTTAATCACAAATAAAGTCACTCAACATGCACGAGCCACATTTACCAAAACATCTCGAGCAATTAGTGGGGGAGAATCGATTTTCCGAGTTTTCGGGGTCAGTAAGAGGGAGTTGACCAAACTCAAGTCAATCAGGATTAACCCACACGAGTCGGGAATGAAAATAAAATGTCCCCTCCTTGACCCACACGATGATTGAAATGAAGAAAAATTATAAAAACATGAAACAGATAACTTTGTAAACATGTTAGACAATATTTGTTGTAGGGTTTATATATAAATGTACCTTATAACTGATAAAAATTATAAAGTTGGGGTAGGTTATGGTTGAAATTTTTTGAAATTCAAAATGTTCCTCTTTGTACCATCAAATCACCTGACAAAGTTTTCAAAAAACATAACTGCACACGGTTTCCAAGATACAAAACCGAAGGTTTGATTAATTAATTCAAACTCTCTTTCCATTCACTCTCTCTCTCTCTCTCTCTAATACCGTCTCTTCCCCTTCTCTCTCTCTCTCGCCATTACCGTCTTCTCCCCTTCTCTCTGTTTTCTCTCTGTTTTGTTCTTTCTCTCTCTGTTTTCTCCTTTCTCTCTGTTCTCTCCATGGATCCGGAAGCAATTTCACCAACAAAGATGACCCAACAAGTTGTTGCCGATTTAAATAGCCTTCCAGATCTTACAGAGGAGTCCGCGGTTGAGTCACAGAGTGTTCTTCCGCCATTGATTGGAGCCAATCCGACCGGAGAACACGAATCTGCCGGAGAAAGCAACAGTAAGGACACGGAAGAAATTCGTATGTCCTTAGATTCTATTCTCAATCATACTGAATTAGATCTCAATTCTACCCAAGAAAATCAAGAAGAGATGGAAGAGAAAGAACACAGGGGAAATGAAATCCAACATGCAGACACCGATGAACAAATTTCTGAAGAGAAAGAAGAAATTGGGGCTGAAATTACAGTAGAAGAGACTGAAGAGAAAGAAGAAATTGGGGCTGAAATTACAGTAGAAGAGACTGAAGAGAAAGAAGAAAGGGGAGACGAAATTCCAGTACAAGTTTCTGAAGAGAAAGAAGAAAGGGGAGACGAAATTCCAGTAGAAGAGACTGAAGAGAAAGAAGAAAGGGGAAAGGAAATCCCAGTAGAAGTGACTGAAGATAAAGAAGAAAGTGGAAAGGAAATCCAACAAGAGGAACAAGAAGTCGTTTTTGAAGAGGGTTTCCCAGTAGAAGAGACCCAAGAAGAGGGTTTTCCAAATCTGATGGAAAATACCCTAGAGGTAGTTCTGGATTTCCAACATGCAGACATTGATGAACAAGAATTTGTTCAATCTATGGTTCCTGAAGAAATTCCTGAAATTCTTCCTCTTGTCAAAATCCAAGAAGTCGTTCAATCTATGGTTCCCTTACAGGTACAACATCCTCACGAAGTTGAAAACAAGGTCAGTATCTTCGAAAACAATTTTACCTTTATGGATTTATTTTTGAAAGACAACTGCTTAGATTTATTTTGAACACGAATAGGTGAAGGATGCCAAAAAGACCAAACCAAAGAAAAAGCTTTCTTTCTCTCCAAAGGAAAAGATTTCTGAGTCAGAAACACGGCGTTCACCAAGAACCAAACCAGCACCACCAAGAACCAAACCAGCACCACCAAGACCACTCAAGAAGGGAAAGAAAAAGAATACTTCTAAAGCGAAGTCATCAAAGGATGTTGAGAAAGAGATAGTATATTCAGATGGATTTGCGCTGTACAAGTAAATTAACAAATGCTTACTTAGTTTACAAAAATTTACTTTAATGTTGTGATTGTTGTCTATCCCTCTGTTTGAATATTGAAATTGTTATCCAAATATTTAAATTATTGCACTGCAAGGTTGTGATTGTTTTCTTCCCCTGAGCTTGAATATTGAAATTGTTATCCGAATATTTAAACAATTAACTGCAAGTTTGTTATTTTTTTCTTCTCCTGAGTTTGAATATTGAAATTGTTATCCAAATATTAAAATAATTCACTGCAAGGCTGTGATTGTTTTCTTCCCCTGGGTTTGAATATTGAAATTGGTTTCCAAACCACGTGTTAATGACCTCATATATGTTAATTAATTGTTTCAGGAAAGAGAACAAAAGCCTTTTCAACATTAAGAAAAATGAGAAGGTACCACACAAAATAGAGAGGCTGTTGCATGGAAACTTTGTCAACTTAACCGGACAAGCAAGAGAGTGGTATGAAAACAGAGCAATGGTGGCAAGTGATGAAGATTCAGATGGAGAAGATGTGGATGTTCAGCAGTTTGTTTGTGAACCGAGATCAAAAAACAAAGTTGAAGAAAAAGATGAAGATGAGGTGGAAGAGGATGAAGAGGTGGAAGAAGAGGATGAAGATGATGAGCTTTCACATCATGGAAATGCCACAAGTGCCTTTATCAGATTTCAGTAAGTTGTTGTTTTTTTTGTTTCAATGAATTTATTTTTTTAGTTTGACTTGTGTTTGACATTGTTTTCAAGGTCTCTATTATTTTGTACTAACAGGATAAAATTTATTTCTCTGTTTTCTTTTTGTTTTTGTAGAAATGTGAGGATGTATAGTTTGAAGAAGCAGAACCCTAATTTGAAGATGACGAGGGACTTCAAAGATGATATCTTGAAAGAGTGGAAGTCTATGACCTTGGATCAACATCAGCCTTTTCTTCGTGGTGCTGCTGTAGAAAAGAAGAAGAAGGAAATGATGGAACAAATGGAGGAAGTCAAGGACAAGAAGAGGAAGAGGAAACAAGTTAAGGATAAAAAGAAGGTGAATGAGAGGAAAAAACTAAAAAACCCCCGCCGGTGTCAGAGCTACCTATCACTTCCGAAAATCAAGGATTTTTATCAAAAAATGACCAAAGAGCAGCGAGCCTGGATGTATGAGGTTGATCTTGGTGGTTTGGAGCATCTGCGAATCACAGGGACCCCCAAGGAATTCAACAAATTCATATACAATGCTTTCGAAATAGATGGATACTTGACGGCGCATGGCCGGTCGCTCAAGATCACCGATGAGATTGTCGGTTGGCTGCTCGGTATAAGTTGGGAAGGTGAGATTTTCAAACCTGAGCCAACTGACAAAGAGGCTCAGCTAATCGGCCAATGTATCGGACTTGCGCAACCAGTTACGTCGGTTGAATCGTACATGAGGTGGTTTGCTGCTGAGGAGAATAGGGAGATTCTGACGGATGATTGGAAGCGCAGGGCGGTTGCGTTTGTTCTTGGATGTTTTGGAATGCCGCAAACTCGTCAAGGTGTTAGGTCCACACTAGCTCGCTATGTGGTGGATCTTGAGCACCTCAAAAAGGTGAACTGGGCTTCAACATGGCTTCATCACTTCCAAGAACAGCAAATCAAGGTGCAGAAAGGGAAAAACATCCGCGGCGGGGGATGTATTTTGATCCCAATGGTAAAGATTACTAAAACTGTTTTCAGATACTTATTAATGTTGTTTACAAGCTTACTGTTTCCTTCCTTCACCTTACAATTGTTTTCAATGTTTATGTAGCTTCTGTATTTAGAGAAATTCTGCCCGAAGCTGCTGAAAAATCATGATGGGTGTGAAAACCAGGATGCTAGTCCGAGGCTTAAATTTTGGACCACTGAACTTGTTGCAGAGAGATGGAAGTTTGTGCAACAAAACCAAGATGTAAGTAGATATCTACTGAAAATTTACAATTGTTATCAAACTGTTGAAATAGTTAACTTTGAAGTAATTGAATGTTTCTGCTTTTGTTGGTTATATAGTTGAAGCTGAGGAGACTCGAGGAGCCTGTCAAGGAGGAAAAAATCTACGAGAAGTTTGTGCAACAAAACCCAGAACTTCAAACCAAAGATGTTGAAAAAATCTTCGAGAAACTTTTCGAGAAAATTTCCATGAAGCAGCTGGCGGCGAGAATTGCACAGGTTGATCAAGTCTGAAGGAGAAAAGGAAGGTGAGGAAAAAAGAAATGTTGAGAAGGAAAAGGAGAAGGGGAAGGAGAAGGAGAAGGAGAAGGAGATGGGTAAGGATGAGGAGGGAGAGAGCGAGGAGGAAGAGAAAGAAGAAAAGTTTAAAACTCCCATTCAAAAGAGGAGACAACTGGATGGAAGAGGAGGTCAACAGTCCCCATGGTCACATTTCTTTGGGCAGTGGGCAAACAAACCAAGACACACAGGTAGGCAAACAAACATTTGTTTACTATTTCATTAAAGGTGTTCTGTAAACACTTACAAATGTTGTCTCTGCTGTTATCATTTTAGGTGGCTTCAAATTTACCACCAAAGCCCTTTCTCGTGTCTGGTTCTCCGAAGCTACGAGGGAATCTAGTGGGAAATGAATGGGGAAAGGCTCTTCACATAATCAGACGGTCTCCTCGGGGTCATGGTGGGGCCTTGAAGAAGAGGCCGTCAGCTGGATTTACCTACCTTCCCCAAATGCCCACCGGTGACGAGTGTTTTCTTCACTACTACCTCACATACAAGTACGAGAGTGAATACAGCTTGCAGGACGCTCAAATTCCTAGCGAACTATATACGTAAGTTTTATTTAAGACACATTAGCGTTCAAGTAAAACTTAAATGTTTTAAAACATTAGTGATACTTATTTACATTTCATGCAGTGAGGAGGTGGTGAGAATAGGGAAGATGACTACTCTGTCAAGGGGAAGCTCGTGGCGACTCCGCCAAGGTGAATGGTTCGACAACGACGTAAGTATTTTGCTCTCGGTATTGAAGAATGTTATCAAACCCATGAAAAGTTTTCTTGTGACTGTGAAGTCATAAAATTGACTTTTTAATCACTCAGATCATTGATGGATACCTCATGTATCTTCATGAGAAGAGAAGAACCGGCCATACGAAGATAAAAAGAGGATCTGGTACCTGAGCTGCGAGTATTCCGTAAGTTTCCCCCCTCTTCATTTTGATAATTTCATTATATTTAAACTTTTTTTTCCATATGGTATAATGAGTTGTTATTCTCTTTTAGTTGGTGGGTACCGAAAGACCTGGGCTGAAGTTGCACGATGCATTTTGTGGCGACTGGAGGGAAATGGGCTATGTAAGTGATTTCATTACAGTGGTGTTCTCTGTCTTTACAATTTCTTTCCAGAAATATAACTTTGTTATCTAGGAGGTCACTGATTTTTTTCACTCTAATTTGTTTTATCATAAAATTAGATTAGTGTGCCTTTGAATGTAAAGAACTCCCACTGGATGATGATGGTCATCAGTTTTGTGGATTCGGAGATTTACATTCTAGACTCTCTGTCCGGGCATGGCTACAGAGAGGAACACATTAAGGCCAAGGTCAGAAGCATGCACACCGTCCTCTCTCGTCACACTGAGTACACAGAAGACATTACCAAATGGTTAATTTGGTATATGAATGATGATGTGCATCAACAGCCAAATGGGTAAAGTTTCTTAGGCTTTACAATTGTTTTCCCATAGTTTGACGTTTTTATTTCCCTGTTTACTCATGTTTTCCAGACTAAACTTCACAGGTGTGATTGTGGTCCCTTCATGTGCTTCTTCATGACGCACCTCAAGGAGTTGGTTCCGAATCCTCGCAAAGATCTCAAAGTCAACATAGACTATGTGAGAATCTGGATTGCAAATGAGATGGCAGATTCAATATACAACGGCCTTAATGAAGAGGTCCTTGACGGGGTGAAGGAGTTGAAGAAGAAGGAGGAACACCTCCGGGAATGGGCATACTTGTATAGGAAAATTCCTTCAGTGACCTGGTCATCACCCAATGCCCTGAAGAGGAAGGCGGCAAAGGCGAAGAAGAAAACGGCAAAAGTATGAATCTAATTATTTGTTGTCATCTCTGAAACAATGTTTGATTTGTTTTGTTTGTTTGAACATTTGTAGTATTCTGGTTTGATGGGGAGGTTATGATCATTTTGATTGTTGTGTTTTGTTGATCTTTTTATCAGAGATTTTTATCTTCTAGAACTTTTGGTTATGTAACAATTATTATCTGGGCATTTATAGCCTTCTAACTCTCAACTACCAGTTCTCATTGAGTGAAAGACCAAGGAACCCATCTACCCACATTAAATTCAAAAATGCACATTGTGTAGCTAACAAATATTTTCCTTACTTTTACAATTGTTATCCTTACTGACTGATAATGCTATCTGGACATTTATTTCCAACTAACTCCCAACCACCAAATTTCTACTTTTATTTCTAGCTCACCAACCACTTCAAATACATACACCTACCCATTCACTCCCATTCAGAGATTATTTTCTTCTCTCACCCTTACCTCTTCTATTCTTCCTTCCCTCAACAATGTCTCAACATAGTTTCAACTCTACAACCACACAACACAACACTCCCACTAAAGCTCAAGCCTACACCATAACAAGCAAGTTATGGTGCAGGCTTGAGCTTTGTTATTGTAGCCGTAACCCGCTTATTCGAACCGCACATACGCCGAAAAACGATGGACGCAACTTGAACCAAAGGTATAGGTCGTCAATGAAAGTATATATGCTGGGAAGACGAGTTTCTCAACACGTGTTTTCCTCAAGAACTCCCAAAACGGCAGGAGATAGTAACTACAATCCGTAAGAGACTGGAAAAAGGCGAGCAGGTTTCGAAAACTTAACTATACCTATGTGAAATTATTCTGTTTAGGCCATTTAGTCATTTGTATCGTATTAATTTCATATTAAGCTCACTTCTGCTGATCGTTGATGTTTAACTTTGATTATTTGGTTTCACTGATCTTTTATCAATGATTGTTATCTTGTTATTTCTACGTGTTATCTGGGTTTTGTCACTTGTTTTCTGCGCTTGTATTAATATTGTCTAATTGTTATCTTTCTGGAAATTTTGTTTTCTTATGTCTTATAAATGTTATCTAGGTCAAAAAAGATTCCCTCCTGGGACCACATTTTTTGTCCGCTAGCGGGTATTTTCGTAATAACCGGGAAGTACCGGCTGAGCCGGTTACTTCCGGACGCACCAAAGTTTTTGCCAGACAAATGCTATAGACCAACAACACAAACTAGAGAAACCTCCAATGTTTAACTCAAAAACCACATCAATATAGTAATCCCCAAATTCAAATGAATTGAAGTTATTTTCTAACTGTTCTCATAAAAAGGTATACAAATTATAGTCTACCATCACAAACCCAATTCATAAACTCATAATAAATTCTATAATCAGAATACAGAAGAATTTTATAATCAGAATAAAATCAGTGTTGGCATTAGATAATATAATACATAGGAAAACATCAAAACCAATGTTTGTGAATTTCCCTAATTGACTCGACTACCATAAAGGAGAAGACGCGAGAAGGAGAAAACAACAATCCACAAACCCGCAAAAAGGAAATTGGAGAGAGGAGCAGAGAGATACCTGGAAGAACCCACACTGGTGTTTGGGCTGCAGCGTCGCTTGCACAGTCGTTCCTCTTTCCGTCGCAATTTTTTTTCTTTTCCACTCGATCTCTCTAAAAGTTAAGCTTGAGTAAATACCAGGTGATTACTACTGAATTAATTTATACAGAAAGGGGGAAAAGGTTGTTTTTCAAAATTATGCTTCATAAGGCAAACATTTGGCTAGGGTAGGCACGTGCCATTTTGGCACAAGATTCTTTTATACTATTTTTGTTTTTCTCTTTGAGCTTACTTCAATTTTTAACACTATTCACATGTCATTTTGACCTGATTTAGTTAGTAAAATAATGCACGAATTTGGTAATATTTACATGATCTTGTATAGTAAACTTTATTCTACAATACAATGAATAATTGCCAAAAAAATACATCGTTTCGATATCCAAATCACCGAGTCAAAGTCACCCAACTACGGGTTCTAAATTACATCGTTTCGATATTTGGATCAAATGAATATGAAAATGACGTTTTATTGAAATTAAAAAAAAAAAGTTTTCTATTTCTAAACTTCCGCTATTTTTATCGAAAAGTGATATGGTTCGTATCTCTATCACACCCGAAAAGCTCATGTTTAAGAGTTCAATCTTAATTAACTTAAAGAGAAAAATCAGTCGTGACAAGTGATAAAAACTCTTATTCAACTGCCATAGTGCGTCTAACCAGTCTCGTACATCGGCTCTTTTCTTAGAACCCTGATATTGAGCACCGTGCTCCACTGCCGATGAAGACCCCGGAGATGAGATCCACCGATCTTGAAACAAATTCTCTCATCAACAGAGATCTCAGATTGAATCCCGAATGAATCCACAAAATCAGTTCCATCTTCCTCATCATTCTCCATGAAAATCTCTTTTACTAGACTTACTAGAACATCTTGGAATCGCCTGGTAACAAGAGATAGAATCGTCGTAATCAGAGTTTGCCGTGCTAACGACGAAACCTCGCTTGAAGCTCACCTGATTACGGTGAAGAGAGCCATAGGAAATTGTCGGAGAAGAAGCTTCGAATACAAATTGAGGTGGATGTGATTTTTTTTGGGGGATCTAGAGAGTAATTGTCAACATCCATTCTTCATAGCCGTTTCTGTGCGTCATGAAGTTTGCATTTCAATAGTATATTTCTACACACATATTCACCAATCCCTCTGAGTAAAGAAATGTATTTCTTCTGCTTATATCATAGTTGTCCGTTCCGCTCCGGATGGGTCCTAGATTATCGGTGAAAAATTTCGGTGAGTTACGTCCCAAATTATCAGTGAAATATTCCTATTTGGGGCGGGGGTGGGGTCCAAAGAATTTTGGGAAGTTATCTATTTAAAATAGCGAGCTATCCACTTCCTATTAACAGAAGCAAGAGATCAACCTGGGACGATGGCAGTGCTATTACCAAACACAAGGTCATTTCTCATTTTCCAAATAAATCAGCAGGCAAAAAAGAAAGTGGTTTGCCAATAGCTCTTCCAAACAAGATTGGGAGAGCCATTACCAAAAAACCCCCTCATCTACAGTTAAGGAAGAGATGGGGTTAAGAGCAGGGAGACTTTAGCTCTTCCCAGAAGATACGATGACTACATGATCTAAGGAGATGGTTAAGGGTTTTAACTTGTGTCCCACCGTCAGGGCAAAGGCTTGAGTGATCAGGGATGATCCAACTGAGGCCTACATTGGAATAAAGTTTTTCATAATAGATAATCCAAACAAAGAACATGATTTTAGGAGGGAGGTGCACCTTCAAGATCCATGACCAATGTCTGTGCTCAGGGGGCCAATTTGAATCAAGGCTGATACATGAGGCAGCATAAAAATTTCCAGAGGCTTTAGCAACCTATTTAAGAGAGTCAGGCCTGTTAGTAAGAGGGGAGAATGGAGTGCTTAAGATAGCCCTGGTAATACTTGATGGAAGGGAGACGGAAAGAGGTGTACCATTCTCCCAGCATTGCCACATATTCTTAACAATTATAGGTTATGGAATAAATCCAGAGCCGGCCCAACCCTAAAGCAGCTGATGCTGCTGCTTTAGACCCACTCTTCACCAAAGGCCCCAACCCAACTTTATATATTAGATAGGGCATATATGTATTTTCAGCCATCAACTCCCTCTCCCACGCTTCAATCTTTTAAATTATTGCTCTCTCTCCTCCACTAAACATGTGTCTCTCTCTAGTTAAACCAATAATTTATCACTTTTTTTAGCAATATCATTTATTACTCATACTTTATTTATTACTTACATATCTTGTCATCACCAATATATGTTTAATAATTTATTTATTACTTGCATATATCGGCATCAACAATTTACTAGTACTTGTGTGAAACTTTTTGGGGTTTATTATTTTCTCCTACTGTAAAGTAATTCAAGTTTTTTCAAAACAGGAAAAAAAAATCAGGTTGTTTTGATGTTTTCTTGTTGTTTCAACTAAATAAATTAAGGGTTAATTGTATTTTACCTCCTTGTGGTTAAGGGTTGGTGCAAAACACACCCTTATGGTTTCAAAATATGCAGAATACCTCCTTGTGGTTTGGTTTTTGTGCATTTTCCGTTAAACTAACAGAATCTGTCAAATAGTGCATTTGTAATGTCTATTTTGCCCTTCAGTGATACCAAACAATACTCTGTCAAAAAAAACAATACAAAAACCCAAACAAAATAGAAAAAAGGAAAAAAGAAATAAGTTTTCCAGATCTAGAGCTGGACGAAGACAGAGAAGAAAGGAGGAAGAAGAAGAAAAAGAAGAAGAAGAGGGGAAGGAGGTATCCGCCGCCCCCACCAGCGTCGTCCCCGTCGCCCCTACCAGTGCCGTCCTGGTCGCCGCTCCAGCTCCAGCTCCAGCTCCGTCGTCGTCGCCGCTACTAGCGGCGCCGTCGGGAACCCACGAAAAGGAAGAAGATGAACACAACGTTTGACAGGTGCTTGCTCTGCATCTCTCATCTATGTTCTGCATATCCTTGCCCCATTAGATTATTCTATTTGATTCAATTTTTTTTTTCTTCGTCAGTTCCCCAATCCTCATTTTTCTCTTTTTTCCCCTTCTTCTTTGGGTTCTTCCTTATTCGTTTGACTTGTTATTTGTTGTAGTCTTGTACAAGTCAATGAAGAAGAATTCAGAGAACTTGCACCAATTTTCAAATTGGGTCTGAGCTTGTTGACCCAAAGGCGACGTCAAGATTTTTCAGTTCTGGGCAAGAGACCCATGGTTCAAATGGAGCTCCATACCCTGGGACAACACTTGTTCACAAACTTTAACAGAGCTTCGTCTTCAGTGGTCCGTGGCCCATTCTTTATCGCTTCTTTAGATCTGAATCTTTCCATTCAAAGCTTTGACTAAATTCGTATGATGATGATAATGATGATTAGTGGGAATCAGTTACTTGCCATATCATGTTGCTTCCTATTCTTTTTTTTTTTGAGTAATTTCTTCCTATTCTTTTTCACTGTTCTTAATTTTTTTTTTTCATTTTTTATATGTTTGGTGATATGTTAAAAGTCAAGGGTATAATGGACAATTCAGTACAAATATTGACGGATTCTGTTAATTTTAACGGAACCGCACATAAACCAAACCACAAGGAGTGGTTTTGCAACGTTTGAAACCCCAGGGGGGTCTTTCGCACAAACCCCTAACCACAGGGGGTAAAGTGCAATTAACCCATAAATTAATTCTTCTTGAGAATATATAAATAATATGACCTGCTATAGAAATCTATTTAGCATGCATACTGACAAATGATATATTCTATCGTATGTAAGCGGTGTCATATATAAATAAATAAATAAATACATTTTACAAAATAATCCATTTCTTATATTTTGCGAAGACAACTTTCTATAATTATCTAAATGTGAAATACTATTATAGAAATTTTACATACATAAAAGCCATAAATAAAGGCCTCAATTTTTACATTTGCTTTAGGCCCCCAAAGGGTTAGGGCCGGCCCTGAATACATCCATTGTTTGCTGTAACATGCAATTTCCTTCTTATGTTATTCAACAAAAGAAACTTTTTTGTCTTTCATAGTGTTCCAATTCCAAACATTCACAACACCCAATACTGGTACTAGCTAGTAGTAGCTGATATTCAAAATAATACATCAGATGGTCTCACAACCAGTTTAGGCAAAAGTAGATATGTTTTTGATACCTGCACTACAAACTTACTTCACATTGATCCCACACAATAGAAATTAACGATGGTCCAGACAACTTATGAAGGTAGGATCTGTTAGAAGCCAACGTTAACATCAGCATCTTTTGCGTTTCAGCATCTTCAAATGATTCAGCATACAAGAAATAGCGTCCTTATTTGTGGCCTTTCTGTTCGAAACGTTTCTTGAGAAGTTCCACAAACTCATCCGCCTCATTTACCGTTTCCTAATAGCACCAGAGAAGATGGGGTATTGAGAAGACATAAAACATAATTATGGCGACTACTCATTGGCATAAAATAAACATCATCGCATACCTTATATCTACCATCCTCGGAAGCGACAATCATAAAAGGGTGCCAGCTTGGGTCTCCTAATAGATGCTGCCAATAAGAGCAGAGTTCTGCAGCCTTTATTTCCGCTTCTGGACCATACTCCTCTTGTAATGCTCTTCGGAAGGGTTTCACATCGATTTCTCCCATTCTCCTTAGCGCAATGCAATGTCCCGTTACGACCAAGTCTGTGAAACCCTAAATAAAGAACAATAAACCAACAATACGGATTCTCATTAATATTAGTTGTGTCGCTGCTGGTTTCTATCTCATAAAAATAATGAATGGATTCCCATCATTGGTACCTGTCCTTATGCTATAGAAGGGGTTAACTAAAACTTTTAAACTTGCTAGGGTTGACAAAGGATCGGGTTTGGATCGGATCACCATATTTACAAATCCGATCCACATTCATACAAATTGGATTTTACCGGATTAGAATAGGATTATCCATTGGATAATAGTGAGTGATAGGTTAAGTTCATCTAACTAAGATAATCATGAATAACAATCAAAATTGGATTAGTTTACAGTCTCTAATTTTAAATTCATTAATTTAATCTTAACAAACGCATATGTACTAAATTTATAATGTTATTTAAATTTAAGATGTAAATGATAAATTCATTATTATATTAATACTGTATATAATTTAACTTATTAGGTATAGTTGTTTAATCGGATCGGATCGAGTTTCAGTGGTCACAAAGTCGATGATCAATATCCGACCCATTTATATGGATCCACTAGATCTTTTCGCTTAAGGTCGGATCATTCCAGATACCCTACCGACTTGGATCCAATTGCCATCCGTAAACCTTGTCCAACGCGAGCTCTCTTTTTTCTACCAAAATAGATATGGCCTCAAAGAACAAAGGAAGTCATACCTGAATTAATACTTTCCGGACTTCCAATAAGTCATCATTGCTTTGGCGCTCTTTAAGGAGTAGCACTTGGTTAAGGTCCTCCAAACTTTCAATATATTCAAGTTTTTCCTGCAGTTCCTCCTTTAAGCCCTCAACGCTTGGTTCAGCTGTCATGTCATTTTTGACAAACAATTTCTCTTTCAACTTTTCAATTGTCATTTCCAATTTATATTTAGCATCCAGCTCGTCTCCTAACTGAACTGTCAAAGTCGAGCTTTCCTGTTTTTCAATTCGTGGAGGTTCATTTAAGCATAAGCTTCTCAAATCAAGTCTATAAGATTTAAAGTGGCACAAGAAGAAAAAACACTCATCACCTGCAACTTTAGCTGATGCTCTCTAACTCTAGTCCGTGTGTTGTGCGTGACATGTAAGAGCTCCTCCGAAAGATTAGCTTCTTTCATAGCCTCTTGCACGTCTCTTCTAAGCACTGACAATGTTCAACATCAATCCAGCACATATAAACGGATTTTGCGAAAACAATACTTCACCTGCAGTTTCTTTCGAAGATCTTTAATTTTATTTTCCAATTGCTGTTTAAGTTCTATTTTCCTTTCTAGCTCAACAATCATATGTAGTGAATCCAGTTTTTCCCTATGCAAGCATATTTAATTAAGCTAGTAAGTACATTACGAAAGAAAAAAATGAATTTCCCAAGAGTTTTGTTTTTCCGATACCAAGCGAGGTATACCTTCTGCTGTGCAATTAGCTGTAGGACATTCTCATCTTGATCATTCGAATTCATATTAATTGCAGAAAAACCAGGCCTATCCTAAATAAGAAAACATAAGAAAAAGAAAGAAAAAAATGCAGACAGTTACATGGACAAGGAGAAATATTAATACGGAAGTACTCACATATATGCCAACAATGCATACCTTCAAATGGAGGGAAGTAGCGGCCATACTTGTTTTTGCTCAAATAAGATACATGATTCTAACTAAACAGAGTAACGACATCAATACTCCGGGAGATTTGTTCCCTTAGGGTTCATTTAACACAGAATTTAGTTCCTTATATTGGCACGATATATCTCAAGAAAAGAATTTTAATCTTATTTCTTCTTCCATATTCCAAGACTAACACACCCTATATATTGAGGAATGTAATGCTGTTTGGATTGTACCCATTTTCTCTTATTTCCTTTTCCCTATTCGAAGACTAACATGCTCTCTTTAGGCTGTCATACTGCCTCACAAATCTTAATTCCATTTTCTTCTCTATCCGGCCTGCAGGCCTTTTTAGCAGCTCGAAGTGATTTAGTCTCTTCGGTCGTTCATGTGTGACCGTTAGAAATCAGTTATCCTTGTTACAACAAGTTGTTGTGATGAATAGACAGTTTTGACAATTCTCTCTCAGTTTAACTTGAAACAATTGAGAAAGAAAGAGTATTCCAGTAATACATTTTGAAAGTCAAACTTTAAACATATGGAAGATTAATTTTGTTCAGTGTTGGAATATAATATCAAAGTGGTGGTCAGGGGTCTCCTACATTGGTTTAATTACTTGACAACGCTGTTCATATGGAGCGCATATAATTAAGGAACATAAATCCAGTTTAAGAAAAAAAATGCTATGAAAACTGTGTGCAAACCATTTTCAGACTTTGGATTGAGAGGTAGCCTAAACGGAGAAATTTTAAATTAACAAATTCAATAAAAGATCAAAAAGTACAGAGCAGTGATCGATATTTTACAAAAAATCAACTCTGAAGGGTGAAAGCAGCTTACACACCAAGTATTTCCTCCTCCTCTAGCCTCAATCTCCTTTATTTATGTATTTTTAGCTACTAAAAGCATTGAGTATTGTTTGGCTTCAACTGAGAAGATGGTTCATCCAATAAATCTTTACTAGTCTCATTTATATAGAAGGACCTTCTTGTTTGAATTCCTTATTTCCATTTTTCAAAAAATAAAAATCTTCATCGAAAATAGGACCAGTCATTTTTTGCATGACCAACTTTTAATTTCACTTCCCACCATTGGTTGTAGGCTTCTAGAGAGAAAAAATTAAATAATTAGCAAAAATCATATCTTAAAACATATGAAGTGATTTACAAGGCTGGCAAATATAGAGTGAAGCATAGCAGTCCTCTATAAAGAAAAAAACTAAAATTCATCCATTTTTCTCCACCCTTAATATTAGTGTCCATGTGGGGTTCTCCAACTGGTTGTTAAGTTTTAGAAAGACATCAAAATAAATGATTATCAACTATCATATTGTGACACATAAGAGGTGAACTACAAGGGTGACAAATATAAGGCAAAGCATATAAGCCCATTTTATGGATAATGATAAAGTTCATCCATATTCCTTCACCATTTAATCTTACCGCCCATGTGGGGATCTACCATTGATTGTACAATTTTAAAAAGATATCAAAACAAATAATTATTAACAATGATGAAATAGAAAGTTTCTTTGAAGCCTCAATTATCTTTCTATCTTATTGTCAATTCGGCGAATAAAGACTTGGATCTAGAGTAGTTGATTGTATAAGTTAAATTGATATGAGCTTCTTTGTACTCACTAGTAGGTACGTAGCACGTGCAGTGCACGTGGGCGATTTCATTAGTATGCTATTTGGTTACATTTTTATTGAACTTTTGTAATCTTTATCTTGTCATCACAAGAATATCAATACTTTCCTAAAAAAATAATAGTTCTGCGTATTATTCCAAAATTAAAATAAGAGCTCAAGTTTAGTTATCCCAATATGATTGCAGCTTCTTTCCCTTCCGAATGACCAAACCAACTTCTTGACCTCTTCGTCTAAGAATCTTTACATTTTCTAGTTTACAAGGAAGCTGATATGAACATTTGTTACATAAATCCTTGCAACACAATCGCATGGGGCTATATCCTAAAAATTAAAATAACATATCAAATCAAACATGATCACTACATTAAATACCAGCCGTGAACAAATTAATCTTTCCTTGTGGGTGTGTTGTGAAAATGTCAGAATGAGAAGGTCAAGAGTACATGACACTTGCAAAAAATATTTCAACTTTATCATCAAAATACCAACATGGGCATAGTAAATTGGCTTAATTGCATCGGTGGTACCCACATTTGGGTTTTGTTTAGATTTGGTACCTAAAGTTTCAATTGCAACATCCGCGAAACCCATTCTTTCAATATGTTGCATAATGGTACCCATGTTAACTTTCCATCCGTTCGTTGGATAAAAAATTGCATCAAGACTAGCACGCCCCTAATTCTCACCTCTATAACTTTGTATATAGTTTGTATAGAATATTGAATTGATTTTTATTTATTTACATATATATAATGTATATGAATTATTTGTCATATTCATAGTTAAAATTTTAAATATTTTTACTCCCAAGTCTAAGTTTCATAATATACTAATTATATTAAATTTAATTGAACTTTATTAAATTTAATTCTATTTAAATTTAATTATTAATTTTTAATTATTTACTTGTCATATTATAATAAATAAATTAACTATAACTTTTTTCATCGATACTTTTTAGTAAAAATATGTAGTTTTTTTACAAAATATATTATATTATTTAATATATAGGTAAATAATAATATTTTAAATATTAATGTAATGTAAAATTTTAAAAATGTAATTAAAATTTGCAATTTTATAAAAATTTGGAATGCAAGTGAAGGCCACACTATGGTGGAAAGTTAATAGAAGGTACCATCGTGGCACAGAAGTGAAAGTATGGGTATCGTCAATGTTGCAATTGAAATTATAGGTATCAAATCCACTCAAAATCTAAACAATGGGTACCGCCGAAGCAAGTTAGCATAGCAAATTACATAATTGCATCATACAAATATTGAAAAGCTAGTAGACGGTAGTCATAGGAAAATATAGCAGATGCTTAAGTTCCTAAAACACTAAATTCCCATATTCAAAGTGCTATAAACAATTAATCGTTGAATCTCCACTCCAGAGAAATTCTTCATTAACAAGGTGGGTGCTCTGGCGGTCATTTTTCTTGGACTATTAGAGAAATATCATACAGAGCGCAAAAACAAAATCAAATAAAATGTTACCATTAGGTTTCTGGAATATAGTTTGTGGATGTCAGTCAATCAAAAGCAATTCACCTGCTGAAAAACTGAAGCAACTATGTGACGGAAATTTGAAGACATATCAACTCACGTGTGGAATGTGGGAAAGAAATAATTTTAATTTTTCTAATACAGTCCTTGTACTGAAATTTCTTGAAGCGAAGGTAAAGTGAAATAATTGTTCACGATAATGTCCAAATGTACCACATTAAAACAAAATGATGTGCAATCCCCCATACTTGACAAGAAAATCTGGGCCATTCACCCAAATCGTTGGTACCAATCAATGTGTCAGGTTCAGCTCCACAAAAACCCCATCAAATTTTCCGCTAGCTGTTGTCAAGGTCTTTAAATCTACCTTCAAAGCAAGTCCAAACTGATGGACAATTTCCATAGTATCTTCCTCAAAGTACTCTACCGGCACACCTTAGACAAATCCAAATTGGAATAGTTCTAATAGATTCAAAAAACGGGTCAAAATTTGGTTTCCATGTTTGCATTGTGAGATATTTTCCTTAAATTACCCAAGGTCCTTTAAGGAGAACTCAACGCAATCCTCCTTCAAGTAAAAGATCATATTTTTTTGATGAACGTATAGATAGTTATCACCCTTTAAAGATTCGGAACTGTATTAATCTGGACTGCTTTGATATGATTATTGGAACGTGAGTTTTCAAATTTGATAAAAAAAATAAGGGATTTCAATACATAATCGGGATTAGGACGAAAAGACAATTCCAACGATATAAGAATCATTGGAAACAGAGCACAAGAAGGCGGCGCGTGGTCCTCAAGCGCCATTGACGCCGCCAACAAGCGCGGCTACGTGCCAAAGGGATGCGGCGGATGCTGACATGGCAAGCTGATGTGGCAGTGACACGTTAGTGGATGATGGTGTGGTGATGATGTGACAAGCCATGTGGCATATGATGAGGCATAATAACATAGCACATGAGTGTTGACGTGGCATGCCACGTGGCGGTGCTGACCTGGCAAAGGCCGACGGACAGAGCGTGACGGAGGCGGACGCGATTGCGCGCGACAGCGCCTGAGGGCGCGTGCGGCCTCCTCCCGCCGTAATTTTTTTCCGGTTTTTTCCAGTATACTTCAAATTAAATTCCCTATTTTCTGAATATTTTTTCATAGTTTTGGGTATTACGGAAAATTTTATTAATTTCAAGATTAATTAAGTTGTGTTTAGCACACTTTCAGATGCAATTAGGCGACCTTGGACACACTGTTTTCAGCATAACTTTTTTTTCTTCTGAAGACTAAGGTCTCTCCCCTAGTGTTTACCATAGGTGGTGCCACCTTAGGAGGTTTAGAGAAATATTTGATTATTTAGGGTAATTAGATTATTGCTTATTAATTTTCAACAATTAGAGATTAATTTTGTAAATTTCCATAAAATTTCAGTATGTTTATTATGTTGCTTTACATACTGTTGTGGGTTGAATGGATGTGTTTGGTGCATGGATGTGGCATATATGTTTTTATATTTGGTTTTGGTTTTGTTTTTGAATATGTACTCAAAATACGGCATGCATGTCGTGCCTCTCATCATAATAAAAATTCTTCTCTTCTCATCCAATCGCTTCTCTTGAGGCGACTTGTTTAGAAATAATATAGTTAGTGAAGATTGAATATAGAAGCTTCAGAGAGGTGGTCAAATAAAAAAACATGGCGAAAGGTGCATGGAGTAAATAGACGAACTAAGGAGCTTCAAGAATGGCGTTCTCAAGTAGGCGAGAGTACATGAAGCGAGACTCAATACTTGCTCAAGAAGTATTCCCAATAGTGGGAGTGCACCTTTGGGGCCACATCCATGCATATTTATTTATGCTTATGCTTGTTTTATGTTATAATTGTGTGTGATTGGATATAAATGTTTAACCTCGCATGCTAAAGAACTAAAACAAAAGAGCTCACATAAAACATGATTAAAACTAACAGGGAATCATAAGTGACAAGATTTTATTCCTAGAATTGCTACTAGGTTTTGGTGGATTCCTTTTGAGACACTATTAAATTTTAATCGATGTATCGTTTTCTTTAGGAGCTAAGTCAATGCTAGTGTTAATTTCCTAAGAAATGTCTCAAATCAATTGTGTCTAAATCTAAATAGTAAATGCTAAATGTTGACAACAAATGAGAATACGTGTCGTCATACTATGGACATAGGTTGTCAAACCACCTACAAACACGGTCGAACTTGTGATGATTGGTTGTCACAGCAGCACATAGACATTGTCTTTAGGCTCACCAATAGTGGGAGGCAGCAGTCAAGACAATGTCATAAGAGTGTGCTATGCCAAGGTGGGGAAATGACCTCATCAGCAAGTTCAAGACCACTTTAAAATTCAAGGATTGCAGAATTGGCCAAAGAAGAATCTTGGATCCACCTTAGCCATTTGCGCACATTAATTGAGAGTAGTGACTCATAATCTTGCCTTAACTATGAGTAGTGACTCATGTCATAAAAGTGGGCAATCGACTATAATGTCTGAGATTAGCACTCGACTATAGCATCTGCTCTTCATGCCATTTATGATCAGAGAGTTAAAGGCTGTCATGTATAAGCTATCCTATTGGCAATTTGTTGCAATCTCTCCCATGTATTCTGGAGTGCCATAAAGACATATATGAAACACTTTATGAATGTCAAGATGTTTGGATGAGACCGAACATCGCTCTGTTCTAGGATCTAAGCAACCAAGGATTTGCTAAGAATACTAGTCCAACATACTTCAGAAGTCCAAGATAAAAATGATTGATGAAGACTGTAATTATATTATGATAGGCAGATGAAGTCACCTAGTATTAAGATCGTGAGGCAATAGGTGGGGCAAGGATAAATAAGTATAGGGGAAATATTTATATATGACCAGTAGCCCAAGGCTGGCAAACACAGAGAAGGAAAAAGAGGTTTCCCTAAGACTAGTGGAAAGGCCAGACCTGGTAATTGAGGGAGTAGCCACCAAATTTGTACTTGGTCACATATTTTACCTTGAAATTGGTCATGGTATGTATAGCTTTGCGTTCTTAAAATCTAGCATGAGAGACACCTTAGAATCCTTGGATGTCAACTCAAGAGTAGGACTAAGATTCTGATATGTGGCGCGCTAGATTAAGACACAAAATGTCAGGAAATGATGTTTTAGGCTAGCTAAGGCAAGCCTGCTTGGAATGGACCCAAGGTACCCTTACCTGTGTGTGATTCTTGCCTTACATGAAACGCAAAATGCAAACCATCCAGTAGAGCATTAAGGACTATTTGAGTCTTTACATCTTACTCATTATGTTATTATGTTCCATTAAATGTTAGAGCTAAGACAAGGTGTTTACTATCCCATCACAGTCATAGATGATTGTCCGCGTCTCAACTATGTGTGCAAAATGCCACATAAGTCTGAGGCAGAAGAATGCTTTAGAGAGGTATCCATAAAAAGTATAGAACCATCTGAACAAGAGAATGTCTCTGAACAGAATGAGACTGCGATTATCTATCTGAGCTATGTGATGGATAGGAATTGTAAGTATGTCTCTACAAAACAGAGGTATCACTGTATGACGCCCCGTCCCTGATTGATCAACGGGAACAATTTATACGGATCTTGAGGAATGTGGGAGTGACTTGCCTAGTGAACCGCCCATCATAGATTATGACTATGCGGAGGAACACTCATTGCGTAGGAGCGCTATTTGAAGCGTACCCCGTCAATGATTTGACTTCGAGGATTAGACCGTGATGGTCACCACACAAGACGATGATGAACCTACAATATCGTCTCAGGCTCTTTCATCACTTGACAATAAGGAATTGAAAGTTGGACCGTAGGTGGAAGAAACGTATCTTCATGGAGTATCGTATCTTCATGTGCTATTCTGAGTACTCTGTGTTGGAATAGATTCCCTAGAGGCAATCTAGTTTAGTATGAATTTATTTGTGGCTAGAAAATTCATTTTATTATTTATTGGATATTTAATATAATGAATTCCTTAGATTTACAATTGTGTTGTTTATCTTAAATATCCCTAGTCTAGTATAATGATTAATGGGACAATCATCTATAGACTAGTGTGGGGTTGGATTGATGTGGAGATATCATGATCCAACACATAGATGTGCATTAAGGGTAATGGCGCACTGGATTGACCCATCTCCGAGAAGGCTACATACACGTTATGTTAAGTCACAAGTGCTTCTCGTGGTGCAATGGTATTGTCATCCTTAGAATTGAAGTCACTAGATATTCTAGTTGTGGATTATTGTGATTTTGGTAGCGTTAAACGCTATACCGTAATTGGGTAGTTATAAAGGCATGTACCGGATACAATAAGAAGAAAGCTTAGAGATCGTAGTAGAAGTAGATAGAATTTGTCCCTCCCACATAACGGGAGCAAATATCCTAGGCGACTCGAGGGATAGTGCTTATAGAATGTCTGGCCAGACTAAAATAAATCAATATGGGATATTGATGTTATTTGCACGAATAAGGCTATTCCCATGGATCGAGAAACTGTGGATTGGATATACGAGTGTGACTTGTATGTCTCGTGTCCAATCCGGATATAGACACAAAGGGATGAGACAATTACTTGTACAAGGTTTGTCAAGATGACTATTCTATTAGTTGGCTAGAATGGATGTTTTGCTAGAAACCGCTCCATCTTAGCAAATTGTTGCTACCAACTAGATAGAACCTATGGGATCACACGCTATATAGAGTTGAACTAGATTTGGGAATTAATTAATAGGATTAATGAATAAGAAGGATCACTTTGCAATACCTTACAAACTTAGTAGGACTAATTTGCAAGTAAGGGACTAAACCGAATTCTAGTAGGACTAGAATAGGTCCTTTAGGTAGTTGTCAAGGTTTTTTTGGACTATATAAAGGACACTCCTTCCTTCCTTCCCACACTTATGACCTTATTGATCATAACTTGAGTGAGAGAGAACAAAAAAGGACACAGCAAGCAAGCAAAGAGGAGCCGCCGCCCCCTTTGTCGCCGCCCGTCCCGTCGGCCACAAGGAGGCCGAAACCTCCTTGTTTTCGTCTCGTTTTGCGTGATCTTCTTCCTCTTCCTCTTTCCGGGCTAGCACCAAGGATTGGAATATCTAGTATTCAACTCTAGGCGTGGATCAACTATAGAGAACGTGACACAATTCGCGTTTGAAGTCATCGAAGGAGAACCCTAAGGTGTGTTATTGATTTCTTCATTTACCATCGTTATGTCTCTTGACTTGTGATCCTTGGAGGGTTTTGCATGGGTTATGATTGTTTGTGTTTCCGTTGCGCATCCATGAATAAAAACCCTACAGTGGTATCAGAGCCACATGTCGTAGAGCATAAATGTGGTTTATGTGTTACGTTTTGATAGTTTCACACCTTAAAATTGTTGTTTATCGCGTAAAACAAGACAAAGCAAGCATATGATGCAATTTGTCAATAATCAATCATAACAAGACCTAGTTTTTGCATTGGATGCATGAATTAATGAGTTTGAGAAATTTTAGGATCTTAGATCTAAGGTTTGGGCATCCTTAGGGAAGAAGGTGTTCTTCCCATACAAGGAAACAACCAAACTTGGGCACCAAGCAAACAACTCTCAAAGGAGGTTCGCCCCCCTAGGGACAGCCCCTCCTTGCTTGCCGCCCAAGCAAGGCTCGGCCTAGGGGCCAGGGCAGCCCTAGCCCGCGGCCTAGCCGCGTGCGCTAGGGGCCGTCCGGCCCAAGGCCTTTGAGTGTTGGGCCCCATGGACCGTTTTAGGCCTAGAATATCCTAAAATCAATTAAAATTGACCAAGCGCGTTAAAATTGGATTTTAACTGTTTATGTGCAATTCGCATGGTGATTGGATATGGCCTTAGGATGTGGTTTGTTGTGGATGTTTAATTTTTGTGATTTGGTTTACGGCCTGCGAGCTGATCAATTAATTGTAATAATTAATTAAGGTTTTATGGCATGCGAGCCATTTTTTTTCTCAACTTGTGATATTTATTTTATTTAGTATAGTTGTTAGCTAGTGTTACATAGAGTAGATTGTTAGCCAAGATTGAAGAAAAGAAGCCCAAAGCCAAAAGGAGCCACAAAAGATGGAGCATGGAGAATGGAGCATTCCACATGACTATGAAGGATGGACCAAAAGATCAGGACGCATGGAGATGTGTTTGCTTTTAGGGTTCATAGAAAATTCCATTGACTTGGAATTTTCTTAGTCTAGAAAAGGCCATATCCACATCATATTTTATTTTTTGTTTTGTAGTTGTTTATTTTATTGTCTTATTATTTTGTGGTTGGTGTATAGATGATGCATGCAAGTAGGATAATAAGATAATTAGACAACCCGGATCTATTATTTGGAGTTGTGCCCAAACTCAAATAGATAGATTAGTTGATATTGATCAACAAAACATTTAAAATTGAATTTAAAATCCCTCAACATTCAAATATTGTGTTCTTGCCTTCTCGTTATTTAAACAGTCATTATCATCATGATTTATCAAGTTCGTGCGTGCCAAAGCATGGCGACTTCGTTCATAATGATGGAATGCGATGGCACAAGCTAGTAATGTGCAATTGTTTAAATAAGAGGTTGAACGCAACTAGGCTATTAATATGATTAAGAAACCTAGAGGCAATCAAATTATCCATATGGATGGATAATAAGGAGTTATGCCCAATTGAACAAAGAGTTACAAAAGGGGTGCAATTGGAATTGTTCCTACCCAAAGTAGTCAAATTATGGGTGACTTGCCAAAGCAAGCTCATAAGGAGATGATACATGGATCTTGGCTCACTAGAAAATATAAGGATATTTTCCGCATTAATATATTGAGGGTTATTAATCCGTAGAAAAATAGTGGGAGCTATATTTGATAAACTAGCCATTATTGAATATAGTCAAAAATTCACAAATACTAAAACTTGCGTATTTTCCTTTTGTAGAATTCCAAATGGCAAACAACTCGAGTTCACAACATTCCCTACGATCTGTCCTGGAGAAGGACAAGCTCTCTGGAACCAACTTCCTTGAGTGGTACATAAACTTGAGAATCGTTCTCAAGCAAGAGAAGAAACTGTACGCAATAGAGGAGCATGTTCCAGCAGGTCCAGAGAACCAAACACCTGCAGCCCTAAAGGCGTATCAAAAGCGAGTTGATGACGCTAATGATGCGGCCTACCTTATTCTATGCACCATGACTTCTGAGCTTCAGAAGCAACACGAAAACATGAATGTTGTCGATACGATCGAGCATCTGAAGCAGCTCTTCCAAGAGCAGGCAAGGGTTGAGAGGTATGAGGTCTCTAAGGCATTGTTCAAGTGTCATCTGGCAGAAGGGAACCCGGTGGGACCCCATGTACTCCGTATGATCGGGTACTTGGAGAATCTCGCCCGACTAGGGTTCCCGGCCGGCCAAGAGTTGGCAACCGATCTCGTGTTGCAATCGTTTCCCGAGAGTTATGGACAGTTCATAATGAACTATAACATGAACGAGATCGTGAAACCACTGCCAAATTTTCTCAATATGTTGAGGGCAGCTGAACAAAGCATCAACAAGGGTAAGGGCAAGGCCATTATGATGGTGCAGAAAGGAAACGGCAAAAGGTTTGCCTCATCCTCCAAAGGCAAGTCAGTTGCCAAGTCCAAGGAACCTGCCCTTAAGCCTGTTGGTGGCATTTTCAAAGGTGTGACTTAAGGTGAGTGTCACTACTGCAGTTAGCCTGAACACTGGAGGAGGAACTGCCCAAAATATCTGGAGGACAAGAGGCTTGGAATAGTGATTCCACCACCACCAGGTATTTTTGTTGTAAATGTCAATTTAACTGTCTCTACATCGTGGGTATTAGATACTGGATGTGGATCTCACATTTGTCGAAATGTGCAGGATCTAAAGAGAAGTAGAAGATTGGCTAAAGGGGAGATAGATCTGCGCGTTGGGAATGGAGCAAAAGTTGTTGCGTTGGCCGTGGGCGTGTGCGAGCTATCTCTGCCTTCAGGATTAGTTTTAGAATTAAGTAATTGCTATTTTGTGCCTGCTATGAGCAGAAACATTATTTCTATTTCTTGTTTGGACAAGGAAGGTTTTATTATTTCAATAAAGAACAATTGTTGTTCCTTTTATTAAAATAATATTCACTATTTTAGTGCGTAATTATTTAATGGATTGTATGTCCTTGATCTAAGCAATCCTGTCTACAACATTAATACCAAGAGGATTAAAATAAATTATTTAAATCCTGCTTACTTATGGCATTGTCGTTTAGGCCACATAAACGAGAAACGTGTATCTAGACTCCATAAGGATGGACTACTAGACTCGCTTGATTTTGAATCATATGAGACATGTGAGGCTTGTTTATTGGGAAAAATAACAAAGTCCCCTTTCAATAAGAAAGGTGAGAGGACTAGTGAGCAATTGAAACTCATAAATACTGATGTGTGTGGACCATTTGCCACGCCTGCCAGGGGTGGTTACGTCTACTTCATTACATTTACTGATGATTACAGTAGACATGGATTTGTGTACCTCATGAGGGCCAAATCCGAATCCTTTGAAGTGTTCAAAGAATTCAAGAATGAAGTAGAGAAGCAACTTGGCAAAAGTATCAAGGCTCTACGATCGGATCGTGGAGGAGAGTACTTGAGCCAAGAGTTTGACGACTATCTTAGAGAGTGTGGGATCGTGTCCCAACTCACTCCACCCGGAACGCCACAATAAAATGGCCTGTCTGAAAGGAGGAATCGAACCCTATTGGATATGGTTCGGTCTATGATGTGTCAAACTGATCTTCCAATATCGCTTTCGGGCCACGCTCTATTAAGTGCAGCTTTCACCATTAACCGTGTTCCATCTAAATCAGTCATGAAGACACCACGTGAGATGTGGAGTGGGAGGCGTCCCACACTGTCGTTCATGAGGATCTGGGGCTGCGATGTCTATGTAAAACATTTAAAATCATACAAGAAAGGGCCAAAATCGGATAAGTGTAAGTTTGTGGGGTACCCTAAGGAAACTAAGGGTTACTACTTCTACAATCCAACCAAGAACAAAGTGTTTGTTGCTCGGACCGACATGTTTCTAGAAAGAGAGTTTGTCTCTAAAGAAGCAAGTGGGAGGACTGTAGAACTTGAAGAAATTCAAGAACCACAAATCACTGAACCGATTATGGAACATGAACAGGAACCACAAACAGTTTTGGAGCAGCCTGTTCAGGTAACACAAGAGCTTCGTAGACCTAGTAGAGTGCGCCAGGAACCCGACAGGTATGGACTTCTCGTGACCGATTCCGGTGACACGATGCTCATAGATGATGAGCCTACTACCTATGAAGAGGCCATGAAAGGCCCAGACTCTCAGAAGTGGCTAGAAGCCATGAGATCAGAGATGGAATCCATGTATACCAACAAAAAATGGACTTTGTTGGAACCACCCGAAGGGGCGCGACCCATAGGGTGCAAGTGGGTCTTCAAGAAGAAGATCAACATGGATGGTAATGTGATTACCTATAAGGTCCGATTGGTGGCTAAAGGATTCAGACAGATTCATGGTATTGACTATGATGAAATCTTTTCACAAGTCGCTATGACAAAATCCATCCGAATCCTACTTGTGATTGCAGCATACCATAACTATGAGATTTGGCATATGGATGTCAAA
This sequence comes from Linanthus parryae, assembly GCA_023055425.1. NCBI lineage: Eukaryota > Viridiplantae > Streptophyta > Magnoliopsida > Ericales > Polemoniaceae > Linanthus > Linanthus parryae. The sequence continues at coordinate 96,698,788 of JALGPY010000004.1, read as the reverse complement.
ACAGCATTCCTTTATGGGAATATCCTCGAGGACGTGTATATGATACATCCGGAGGGTTTTGAGGATCCAAAGCAAGCCAACAAAGTCTGTAAGCTGCAACGATCCATTTATGGATTGAAGCAAGCTTCTGGGAGTTGGAATCGATGTTTTGATGAAGTAGTCAAAGAGTTTGGCTTCATCAGAAATGAAGATGAGTCTTGTGTCTACAAGAAGGTTAGTGGGAGCTCTGTAGCTTTTCTGCTCTTGTATGTGGATGACATACTCTTCATTGGAAACGACGTTCCCATGCTGCAATCTGTTAAAGATTGGCTAGGGAAGTGTTTCTCAATGAAGGACATAGGGGAAGCAGCCTATATACTCGGTATAAAGATCTATAGAGATAGATCTAAGAGACTGCAAGGCCTAAGACAAAGTACATATATTGACAAGGTGTTGAAGCGGTTCAACATGCAAGATTCCAAGAAGGGATTCTTGCTCATGTCACATGGAATCACTCTTTCGAAGATTGGTTGTCCTTCCAATGAGATTGAGAAGGAACGCATGAGTAGAATTCCCTATGCCTCGGCCATAGGATCTATCATGTACGCCATGTTATGTACTAGAACAGATGTGTCATATGCCGTGATTATGACAAGCAGATACCAATCCAATCCGGGTGAGAGTCACTGGATTGCAGTCAAGAATATCCTAAAGTACTTGAGAAGAACTAAGGATGCCTTCTTGATATTTGGCGGTAAGGAAGAGTTGCGTGTAAGGGGTTAAACTGATGCAAGCTTCCAAACCGACAGAGATGACTTTAGATCACAGTCGGGATATATGTTTTGCCTGAATTGAGCAGCGGTGAGCTGGAAGAGTTCCAAGCAAGAGACGGTGGCTGATTCTACAACAGAGTCTGAGTACATTGCTGCAAATAGCGCAGCAAAGGAAGCTGTTTGGATCAGAAAGTTTGTTTCTGAACATGGTGTGGTTCCTAGCATTGCGGATCCAGTTGAGTTGTACTGTGACAACACTGGGGCGATCGCGCAATCGAAGGAACCCACGTCACACCAGAAATCCAAACACGTGCTCAGGAAGTTCCATCTGATTCGAGATATTATCGATGGATGAGACGTTCGGATATGCAAGATTCCTACAGATGAGAATCTGTCAGACCCGCTTACAAAGTCGCTTGCGCAGTGGAAGCATGAAGGGCACACTAGGAGTATGGGCATACGAGATGCGCCAGATTGGCTCTAGTGCAAGTGGGAGACTGTTGGAATAGATGCCCTAGAGGCAATCTAGTTTAGTATGAATTTATTTGTGGCTAGAAAATTCATTTTATTATTTATTGGATATGTAATATAATGAAGTCCTTTGATTTACAATTGTGTTTTTTATCTTAAATATCCCTAGTCCAGTATAATGATTAATGGGACAATCATCTATAGACTAGTATGGGGTTGGATTGATATGGAGATATCATGATCCAACACATAGGTGTGCATTAAGGGTAATGGCGCACTGGATTGACCCATCTCCAAGAAGGCTACATACACGTTATGTTAAGTCACAAGTGCTTCTCATGGTGCAATGGTATTGTCATCCTTAGACTTGAAGTCACTAGATATTCTAGTTGTGGATTATTGTGGTTTTGGTAGCGTTAAACGCTACACCGTAACTGGGTAGTTATAAAAGCGTGTACCGCATACAATAAGAAGCAAGCTTAGAGATTGTAGTGGACGTAGATAGATTTTGTCCCTCCCACGTAACGGGAGAAAATATCCTAGGCCACTCGAGGGATAGTGCTTATAGAATGTCTGGCCAGACTCAAATAAATCAATATGGGATATTGATGTTATTTGCACGAATAAGGCTATTCCCATGGATCGAGAAACTGTGGATTGGATATACGAGTATGACTTTTATGTCTCGTGTCCAATCCGGATATAGAGACAAAGGGATGAGACAATTACTTGTACAAGGTTTGTCAAGATGACTATTCTATTAGTTAGCTAGAATGGATGTTTTGCTAGAAACCGCTCCATGTTAGCAAATTGTTGCTACCAACTAGATAGAACCTATGGGGTCACACGCTATATAGAGTTGAACTAGATTTGGGAATTAATTAATATGATTAATTAATTAGAAGGATCACTTTGCAATACCCTGCAAACTTAGTAGGACTAATTTGCCAGGAAGGGACTAGACGGAATTCTAGTAGGACTAGAATATGTCCTTTAGGTAGTTGGCAAGGTTTTTTTGGACTATATAAAGGACACTCCTTCCTTCCTTCCCACACTTATGACCTTATTGATCATAACTTGAGTGGGAGAGAACAAAAAAGGATAGAGCAAGCAAGCAAAGAGGAGTCGCCGCCCCCTTTGCCGCTGCCCGTCCCGTCAGCCACAAGGAGGCCGAAACCTCCTTGTTTTCGTCTCGTTTTGCGTGATTCTTCTTCCTCTTCCTCTTTCCGGGCTAGCGCCAAGGATTGGAAGATCTAGTATTCAACTCTACGCGTGGATCAACTATAGATAACGTGACACAATTCGCGTTTGAAGTCATCAAAGGAGAACCCTAAGGTGTGTTATTGATTTCTTCCCTTACCATCGTTATGTCTCTTGACTTGTGATCCTTGGAGGGTTTTGCATGGGTTATGATTGTTTGTGTTTCTGTTGCACATCCATGAATCAAAACCCCACACTCTAGGGGTTGCGTATTTAAAAACCAATAGTTGATTAGTAGTGTTACGTAAATGGATTCACAAGATATATGATTTATCAAAGGAGATGTCCAAAATTAAGGGAAATGTTCATAGTGATTATGATCTCCACGAGCATGGAGGATCCGCTGGAAGACACCCGTTCCTTAGTCTATTATGAGGAAATAGTTCATCAAGGATCCTTTGGACAGTGGGAGTGACTTTCCAACCAAGGTGCCCATCCATAGGGATGAGAAAAAATGATGATCCTCCTATGCAAAGGAATTGCTCATATGAGCATACCTCATCTACCACTTGATGTCGAAGGGATGATCTTTAGGATCACCTTGCATAAACAATAGGATAGAGTTCTTGTCCTTATCGTTCCCTAATTATGAAGAATGAAAAGTAAGCTTTACAGGAGGAGTTAGAGTCTATAAGAGGCCAACTAAGTTTGAGACTAGGTCGACTTTCCGACTGGATGCAAGACTGTTGGAGATTAATAGATTTCCAAGGTCGATTTGAGACCCTGACTGAAGCGTAGAAAAGGAATTGATTGCATAAAAGTGAAAAAGGTTGCACTCATTCTGAGTGCAGACACCGGTGAGGTATTCTCCCAAAAAGTTAGTGAGAATTACGGTGATTCGCTTAGCATCGGCAATAGTTATGATAATGAAATTAAGGCTTGATTCTCGATAATCATGACGACTGAGTTTCTCGATGGAGAAATCATTGAAGTTATCTGTATGACTCATCCACGGGGTTTTGAGACGTAAGATCAAATGCACAAATGGGTGCAAGCTAATTAAGTCAATATGTGGTCTTAAGTAGTCCTCTGAAACAGTAGTATTTCATCAGACGGGTGAAAACTACTGCATATCACTCTCACTAGTAGAAAGTTGATAATCACGTCACTTAAAGACATGCTATTGGCCAGTGGAGCTTAAGGACTGTTCAAGTCCACTAAGGAGTAACTGTACCCTGTAGCTCAACGCAATACTTTACGAGCCGGAATATGTACCCTAAAAGACAGCATACAAGATTAACCAGATGACCAGGGTGCCCGATGCAGTATGAGTCTTCTATACACTATGGTGTGTACTTAGACCCAACAAACGATATGCAACCAGAGGAGTGGATTTCAGGAAATCCAATTTAAGACATCAGATTGCAGTCACAAGAATACTCGGATGCCATGGATCACGTGTTATGATTATCGGTGATGATGCTTCAACTAGTTAGTTATGCATGCTAACTAGGGTGGGAACCTAGATGCACATGGATCCACCTCAGGCTATCATCTATGCTTGAAGACATATGCACTGCATGGAACAAAAATAGAAGTATTGCACGATCATATTATACCGCTCCATCGACCATGGAAGTGAAGCACGATTGCCTGTTCTGCCATCAGGCAGAAATGTGTTAAGCTAAAAAGTTTTCAGGTACCAGTTGCCATGAGTTGCGCTAGCATACGGTTATAACACTTTATTCAAGTCAAGCACATAGAAAACGGTACCATTTTACAAAATATTAAAATAACTACCTCAAGAGTAATTTTGGAGTGGATCGACTTCGGGCCAAAGTATTTGCTGATCCCATTCCTAAACCATTGAAGAATTGTCTTTGTGGATCGGTTTAGAGAACAAGACTCGGCAGTCGATGGCTAGCAATATGATTGATGATCGTACGAGACATTGATGATTGGATTTTAATTGAATTTGTTTATTATAAGCTTCCTGTTGATTGACACATGCATGATATGTTACAATTCCCTGTACTAGCATAGAGCATGTCGTGCAGACAATAGGTCGGCTCTCTCACACGAGCGACTGCCATTGTGAAAGATCAGGTTGTGCAAGACTTGAAATAGCATGGCTATTTCAAGGCCTTGAACCAGCTTTCAAAGCCTTGAAACTGCTTAACCTGAATAAACATTCTCAGGTGGAGTTTTCTGCTAAACTCTCTGATTTAATTTACTCTCTCTCTTTCATATGTTTGATTCTTTGTTATTACATGATGAAAGAAAAATTGATCTAATATGTTTTTAATCATAATATATCATCTGTTTGACCATGATAATGCAGGAAATTTTGTTTCTAAGTTTTGCAGGATTGTTTCCTAAACTGAATTACTGCAGATTTGGAAATACTTGGACACTTTGATCCTGTGATCAATCAGACGTATATGACAGCTTCTCATGGTGGTTAAATGATAGATTACAACAATATCTCTGAACATTGTGATCATCCAACCTTTGGAGAAGATTTCAAAGTAGTCCAACTATGTTGCCTACAAAATAGGAAGGTTGTTGCTTAAAATCTAGGGAGATTTGCAGAGCTATTTGAAGTATATATAGAGCTCAAATTCGAAGAAAAAAGACACAACACTCAACGGGAAAAAACAGAGAAAATAATCTGGATTGACAAGCATGAAAGAAGTTCTTCATTTCTTCCAATCCATTCACAGAAGTTCACTACACTTCACTGCAGTTTTCTACTCTTAAGTGTTCTTCTATATAGAGTTATATTTGTAGATCATTTATGTATTATTTCTACATCCATTCTCAATGATTTTTCAAAGTGAACAATAAAGAATTCTTAGTTAATCAGTTATCTAGAGCAGGTACTAGACAGGTTAGGGAAACCACAAGCTGTAACAGAGTAAGGGAACTCTCTGTGCTTGAGTTCTAGGACTTAGCTTTTGATTAATAAGAATTGAGTTGAAAATCTTCCAGGGATCTAATCCCTGAGGTAGAGACGTAGGTCCAAGTGGACTAAACTCTTAAAATCACTTGTCTTGTGCATTTTCAATTAAGTTACTATCATGGCTTTTGCAGCATATAAAGACTGTTTATTTTTTAAGGGTTAGAACTTGTTTTCAAGGCCTTAAAAAAGGCATACTTGCTTTATACTTTTTGCAACTTCTTCAAAGGCTTGAACTTGTTTTGAAGGCCTTGAATTTATGTGTTTGCACAAGTTTTCATCTTCCTAGAAAGTTTTGCAAAAAATTGGCATACTCTATTCACCCCCCCTTCTACAGTATCTGAGCTACTTATACATCTGCATACTCATACTTTCAATTGGTATCAGAGCTTGTATCACTGTGTAAGATTTAACCATCTGGTGATCATGAGTACTGCAGGTGTTGGTGGTTTCTCACAGGGAAGAGCTGCTAATAGACCTCATCTATTCTGTGGAGAAAATTTTGCTCACTGGAAAGCTCTCATAAATGTTCATCATTGATCAATATCTAGAGCTTTGGAACATTATCCAAAATGGACCTCATACTTTCTACACGGAGAAAGATGGGATCAGAACTTCCAAAAGTGAAGACTCACTCTCCTCTTCTGGATTAGAAAAATTTCCTAAGAACTACAAGGCTATTAACATTTTGTATTGTGCTTTGAGTACAGATGAATTTAACATGATCTCTGGATGCACAACTGCTAAAGAAATCTGGGATAAACTTGTGGTTACATTTGAAGGAACCAGTCAAGTCAAGCAGACCAAGATCAACATTTATCTCAGACAATATGAGCTGTTCAAGATGAATGCAAATGAGTCCATCAGAGACATGTTCAAGAGGTTCACTGATATTGTCAACAACCTTGACTCACTGGGAAAACACTTTTCCAATGAAGAAAAGGTGAGGAAGATTCTCAGAAGTCTTCAAAGGCAAAATTGGAACAAAAAACCACAGCTATTGAAGAAGCTCAGAATCTCTTAACTTTACAACTTGATGACCTACAAGGGAAGCTCCTGAAACATGAGATATCTATGAATGAAGTTGATGGAGAACTTTCAGATGGTGTCAAGAACTTAGCTCTCAAAGCCAAAGAAAATGAGAAAACTCAAAGCCTTGAAACTGAGGATGGTGATGATGAAGATCCAATTGCCTTAATTTCCAAAGCCTTTATAAGGATTCTCAAAATGAAGAAAAACTTAGGAAACAAAGATTTCAACAGAGAAAGTCCTCTTCATAGAACAAGTCAAAAGTTATGAACTATTTTGAGTGTGGTGATGAAGGACACTTGATAAGAGACTGTCCACATAAAAAGAGCAAGAAATTTCAAAAGAAAGATCATGACAGAAAAAAGAAAGCCATGATAGCTTCATGGAGTGATTCAAATAGCTCTAGTGAATCTGAATCTGAGGAAGAACATGCCAATCTATGTTTCATGGCCAAGCATGATGAAGGTTCTGAAAAGAACATTGAGGTAATGATAAATTGCTTAATTTCAAAACCAAAATAAGCTCTTTCATAATATCTCAGAACAATGCTTTTAAATGAGGGAGATTATCTAAAAGAGATCAGGCCTTTGAAAGAAAAAGTCCATGAGCAAGCAAAAGAAAAATTACAACTTGTTTGCCTAAATCATAATCTTGAAAATCTCTCAGAAGAAAACTAACAGTGATTTCAAGGCCTTGAAAACCAGTTTCAAAGCCTTGAAAACACAAGTCAAGGAATTAGTCATTGAAAACTCCTCAGTGAGTGACAGCCTTGTTAATCTAAGACATCAGGTTGATGATTTAGAGAAACAAAAGATTACTCTTACTGAGAAGCTTCAAGAATCTGAATTAGTCAAATTCAAGCTTGCTGGATCAGAACACAAGTTGAAATTGATTTTTGGAGGAACTTCACAGTCTGTTCACAAAGCTGGTATTGGATTCAACCCAAACTTTCCAAGAAGAAACAATACCAAATTTGTGAAATATGGAAACAAAACTTCTCCTACTTGTCATTACTGCTGCAAAACTGTTCACGTTAAAATGACTTGTCCTTTTAGAAGAAGAGACCTTACATAATGAGGAACACTTTTCCTTTTCAACTCAAAGGATAAGTTAAGCTGATTTGGGTTCCTAAAGAGGTTAGACCACATAACATGGTTGATCCTCAACATGGTTAATCACTTCCTTACACTTGGTCTAACAGCTGGGTAAGGCAGTGATTGGTGTTCGCAGGTTGTCACCAATGTCAAAGAACAGAAGTGGTTCATGGACAGTGGGTGCTCAAGACACATGAGTGGAAAGAGATCTCTATTCTCAGAATTAAAGGAGCAACCCGAAGGTTCAATAACACTTGGTGACAAAGGGAAATGCAATATTTTTGGTCTTGGAAAAGTTGGTACAAATTCTGAAAACTCTATTTCTGATGTATATCTGGTTGAAAGTTTGACGTTTAACTTGCTTAGTGTATCTCAGCTTTGTGATAATGGCAACAAAGTTATCTTTGATAAAGAGAAGTGTGTTCTGCAAAATGAGAAATCAGGAGATTGCATTCTCACAGCCTCTAGATCAAACAATGTTTATACTTTTCAGACTAACAAAGTTGCAGGTGAAAGTTTGAAGTGTCTCAAGGCCTTGAAAGATGATTCAAAGCTTTGGCACAGGAAACTTGGTCATATCAGTTTGCATACTTTGAACAAGTTCAAAGAAGATGAAATAATTGGTAAGAGGATTCCCATCTATCAAGTTCAAAGAAGATGAAATGTGCAAAGCCTGTGCACAAGGGAAACAGACCAGAAGCTCCTTCAAGCCAAAGAAGTTAGTGAGTACAACTTGACCTATTGAATTACTTCATATGGATCTCTGTGGTCCTATGAGGAATCCCACTCCAAAAGGTAAAAGGTATATGCTAGTTGTTGTAGATGATTTTTCAAGATATACTTGGGTTATGTTTTTCAAAGAAAAATTTGAAGCACTCTCTGAATTTTCAAAGCTTTGCAGAGAACTTCAAAACTTGAAAAACCTACCTGTAGCTTCAATCAAAAGTGATCATGGTAGAGAATTTGCTCAGTTAGAATTTGATTTATTTTGTGATAAGCATGGTATTTCTCACAACTTTTCTTCTCCAAGAACTCCTCAACAGAATGGTGTTGTTGAAAGAAAGAACAGGAGTCTTGAAGATATGTCAAGAATAATGCTTCTTGAGAACAAGTTGCCAAAATATTTTTGGGCAGAAGCTGTGAATACAGCAAACTATATTTTGAATAGGTGCTTGATCAGACCTATTATGAAGAAGACCCCCTATGAACTATTCAAAGGGCGGAAGAAAATATTTCTTACTTCAGACCCTTTGGATGTACTTGTTTTATCCATAACAATGGAAAAGACAATCTTGGTAAGTTTGATGCAAGATGTGATGAAGGTATATTTCTTGGTTACTCTCTGAATAGCAAAGCTTATATAGTTTACAATAAAAGAACCAAACTGGTTGAAGAGAGCATTCATGTTATTTTTTATGAAAGCTATGATGGTTCTTTGAGTGAGAGTTTTGCAGATTTGAATTTTTACAAGTATGAATAAGAGGAAGAGACTGAGAATCCATTAGATTCAAGAAAGGCTCAGAAGAGAATAGAAGACATTTTCAAGACCTTGAAAATGGTGCTCAAGGCCTTGAAAATACAACTCAAAGACTTGAAAAAGATGATCAGAAGGATTCAAGTGACAAAGCCACTACTTCAAGACCAGAGAAGATCTATGGAGAACCTGAACCTTGGTATCCAAGAAAGAGATTCAAATATCTCTCATCCCATCCAGCTGATAATATCATATCAGATCCAACCACTGGTACACAGACTAGATCACAGTTGAAGAACTTATGTGCTTTCAATGCTTTTATTTCTCTTGTAGAACCAAAAACTGTGAAAGAAGCTTTACAAGAAGCAGACTGGATCATTGCTATGCATAGTGAACTCAATGAGTTTGAAAGGAATAAGGTTTGGAACCTAGTTCCTGCACCTTCAAACCAGTCTGTCATTGGTACCAGATGGGTATTCAGAAACAAGTTGGATGAAAGTGGCAATGTGATTAGAAACAAAGCAAGGTTAGTTTCTCAAGGTTACAATCAAGAAGAAGGTATTGATATTGAGGAAACTTTTGCTCCATTTTCCAGGTTAGAAGCAATTAGAATTTTGCTTGCATTTGCATCTTACGAGAACATGAAACTATTTCAAATGGATGTGAAGTGTGCTTTCTTGAATGGCTACTTGCAAGAATAAGTTTATGTTTCACAACCATCTGGTTTTGAAAATGACAAATTTCAAGATCATGTCTACAAACTTGACAAAGCTCTTTATGGTTTGAAACAAGCTCCAAGGGCTTGGTATGAAAGATAGTCAAAGTTTTTGCATGAAAATGATTTCAAAAGAGGTTTAGTAGACAAGAATATTTTCATAAAGACTCATGAGAAAGATTTACTTTTACTTCAGATATATGTTGATGATATACAGTTTGGAGCTACTAATGATCAATTATGTAGAGAATTCTCAAGTCTTATGAGCAGGGAATTTGAGATGAGCATGATGGGAGAGTTGAACTTCTTCCTAGGACTTCAAATTCATAAATTGAAGAAGGTCATCTTTCTGCATCAAAGCAAGTACACAAGAGACCTACTAAATAAGTATAGCATGGCTCAATGTAAGGATGCCAAGACCCCTATGAGCTCTACACTATCCTTAGACAAGTATGAATTGGGTAAGAGTGGCAATGTAAAAGAGTATAGAGGCATGATTGGTTCATTACTCTATCTTATAGCAAGCAGACCAAATATTATGTTTAGTGTATGCATGTGTGCTATATTTCAAGCTGATCCAAAAGAATTACACTTAACTGCTGTGAAGAGAATTTTCAGATATCTCAATGGTACCAAAGACTTAGGGCTTTGGTATCCAAGACATTCTAACTTCTCTTTGAGTGGTTTTTCAGATGCTGACTTTGCAGGTTACAAGGTTGATAGGAAAAGTACTTCAGGAACTTGCCGATTCATTGGATCATCCTTGATTAGTTGGCATTCTAAGAAACAGAATTCAGTTGCTCTATCAACAGTTGAAGCTGAATATATAGCTTCAGGAGCATGTTCCTCACAAGTATTATGGATTACTCAACAGCTAAGAGACCTTGGATTTGACACTCAAGAACCAAGCACATTAATGTCAGACACCACTTAATCAGAGATCATGCTGAAAAAGGTGATATTATTCTTGAATTTGTTGCTACTAACATGCAAATTGCAGATATCTTCACCAAACCATTAGAAGGTGAAAGGTTCTGAGTTCTAAGATTGGAATTGGGAATGCTAAATAAGACTGCATTGGTTTAGGGGGAGCATCAGGTAAGAAAGGTAAGATGTATGTGTTTACAAAGGTTTGAACTGAGTTTCAAAGGCTTGAAAATCAGTTCAAAGCCTTGACTTTTACTTGTTGCAGTGTTACAATAATTCAAGACCTTGAAAGCCTTTTCAAAGCCTTGAAAATGAGTCTGCTACACTGATAGTCAATAATCTTAGATCATTCTATGTTGGATGATATCGCTGCTGATATTTGCAAAATATAGCCCCTACCCTTTCCAAAAGTTTGATTTAGCCAAATATAGTATTAGTATATTCTATTTTCAAACGGCATAAAAGTTTTGAAATTTCTCTGATCATTGCAAATATTTTGAGAATAAGAGAAATACTAGTTTCCTTCTGAAACTCAAACTCTTTCAGTATTTATCCTCTTATCTTCTCCTTCACTCCGTATCATTCCACCTCTCTCTGTTCTTCTCCCAAATCCTAATGAGCACAAGAACAGCCTCAGATAGAATAAAGATGGCTGGAGTTTCGAAACCTGTCTCAGAGAATAAAAGAAAAGCAGCAGTGGAAGAGGTTCAAGAAGTCAGTGGAGATTCTAGCTCCAGAACTCCCAGTGCAGAGGCAGTCCAAGATCCTCCTCCACCAAAGAAGAAGGTCAAGAAGGCTACAACCTCCTCTTCAGAAAAGCATATGAAGTAGAAGGCTGTTACAGAGAACCAACCGGAAAAAGATCCTACCAGTTCAAAGAAGGTGAAGAAGAAAGCAATTCAGGCAGAAAAAGGGAAAGGGAAGGTGTTAGAAGCACAACCATAAGGAAAATCGGAGAAGGAATTGCAGATCTATTCACAGGCCTCAACAAAGAACACAGAACCAGATGAGACATGGTTTGTATCAAACGTCTCTAAAGGTCAGTGGTTAGATGGTTTTGCTTCAAGATCTATTGGTTTCTGCAGTTTGGTTAATAAGTATGTGTTGAAACACATGAAACTTAAGTGCATCTCTATGTTGAAGAAGAGCTCTTTGTGGTGTATGCTGAATCCTAGAGACATAGCCTACCCTAGACTCACCAGACTCTTATACTTGAACCTAACCCAAGTTAAGAGAACTGCACACTTGGTGATCAAATCTAAAGTTGCTGGGATGTTAATTTAACTGGATCACTCTGAGTCAGAAACTTTGAAGCTAGCCAAAGCAGAATTCTTTCTTCCAAACATCTCAACCTCTGCCAAACAGTTAACACATTCTGTGTTGAATGTTGAAGCCAAAGTCCTTCATACTACACTAGTCAGAAGTGTCTTTCGCAGAGAGCACTCCAGAGAGTTGGTGACTGGGAGAATGCTGCACATGATGTATCTGGTTATGCATGGCTATGAGATTGATCTTCAAAAACTAGTAATTGAACATATGCTCTTTAGCCTAACCAGTAAGAGGATTCACCCTCTACCCTGTGCAAACCTGCTCACTTTGTTCTTTGAGCATTTTGAGATTCCATTTACTGGAGAGGAATCAGTCTCGTATGGATTTGGGGAACTCAATGAGAAAGCCTTTGAGAAAATTTGAGTTGTGAAGACAAAAGAGAAAGTTTGGAAACTTTACTCAGACTTGACTGAAGCTGAACTAGGTGCAAAGAAGTTTTCTAAGCCCAAGACCTTGACTCCCACTTCAAGTCAGACTTCTCAGACTACAGAAAATCAGAGACTTGATGGTTTGGAGCTAGACATGGAGGATGTCAAAGCAACTGTTTTTGGACTGGAAAGTGATTTGGGACATGTCAAGTACATGGTGGAAAGCATATTCGGAAGCATGACCTTGCTTGATGTTCCTGAGGATCCTGAAGGAACAAAGAAAGGAGATTCATACAAGGATTTTCCTAGTGAGCATTCAGACCAGGAAGAAGCTACTCTAGTTTTAGACAAGGGAAAACAGGTAGCAGAACAGGCAGAAGATGAAGCCAATAGCCCTGAGTCGTCAGATGAGCTGCTAATCACCTTGAAGAAGAAAAAGAAATCTCCAAAGGTTGCTGAAAAGGACAAGACTGCAGAGGATTAGGAAGAGTAGGACAAGACTGATGAAAAAGACAATGCGAAAGAGGAAGGAGATTAGGATGAAGATGATGAATAGACTCCCTAAATCTTGCCTATTCTTTCTTCTACATTCTCTCTTCTTTCAATTTTTTCTTTAAAGTCTTCAAAATTTTCCAGACACTTGATCCAACATCTTCTATCTTTTTGATGAAATTCAAAAAGGGGGAGAAATTTCTAGGTTTTAAGGTTTTTATTTCTTAGGTTTATTTGGTTTTATTTTGCTGAAGCTGTTTAAGTTTTTGTTGGTATTATGAATAAGTTGGATCTTTTTGGAAATACTGTATTTTAAATTTTGGACTAATCAGTTTATTTTGCAGAGACTAAGGATGAAACAAAATTTGGTTTTGTCTTTCATCAAGGGGGAGATTGAAAGATCAGGTTGTGCAAGACTTGAAATAGCTTGAAGGCCTTGAACCAGCTTTCAAAGCCTTGAAACTGCTTAACCTGAATACACATTCTCAGGGGGAGTTTTCTGCTAAACTCTCTTATTTGATTTACTCTCTCACTCTTTCATATGCTTGATTCTTTGTTATTAGATGATGAAAGATAAATTGTTCTAACATGTTTTTAATCATAATATATCATCTGTTTGACCATGATGATGCAGGAAATTTTGTTTCTAAATTTTGCAGGATTGTTTCCTAAACTGAATTACTGCAGATTAGGAAATACTTGGACAATTTGATCATGTGATCAATCAGACGTATATGACAGCTTCTCATGGTGGTTAAATGAAAGATTGCAACAATATCTCTGAAGATTTTGATCATCCAACCGTTGGAGAAGATTTCAAAGTAGTCCAACTCTGTTGCCTACAAAATAGGAAGGTTGTTGCTGAAAATCTGGGGAGATTTGCAGAGCTGTTTGAAGTATATATAGAGCTCAAATTCTAAGCAACAAGACACAACACTCAACGGGCAAAAACAGAGAAAGTATTCTGAATTGACAAGCATCAAAGAAGTTCTTCATTTCTTCCAATCTATTCACAGAAGTTCACTGCACTTCACTGCAGTTTTCTACTCTTAAGTGTTCATCGATATAGAACTATATTTGTAGATCATTTTTGTATTCTTTCTACATCCATTCTCAAGGTGCTTGAGTTCTAGGTTTAGATTTTGATTGATAAGAATTGAGTTGAAAATCCTGCAGGGATCTAGTCCCTGAGGTAGAGACGTAGGTCCAAGTGAACTGAACTCTATAAATCACTTGTCTTGTGCATTATCAGTTAACTTACTTTCATAGCTTTTGCAGCATATAAAGACTGTTTATTTTTCATGGGTTTGAACTTGTTTTCAGGGCCTTGAAAAAGGCATACTTGCTCTATACTTTCTGCAACTTCTTCAAAGGCTTGAACTTGTTTTCAAGGTCTTGAATTTATGTGTTTGCACACGTTTTCATCTTCCTAGCAAGTTTTACAAAAAGTTGGCATACTCTATTCAACCCCCCCCCCTCTAGAGTATATGAGCTACTTATACATCTGCATACTCACACTTTCACATTCTAATATCCTGGATAGTCTATGTGAGGCGGAAGATGAGATAGAATCCCGATATGAGCTAGAAGTCTATGATATGACATGAGATGCCTATCATATGAGGCATATAGCTTATGATAAGAGCTAGGGATCTATCATTAGAGCGAGACACCTGTCAGACGGACTCAATTGTCGCATTGGAATATGTTCCAAGGTGAGGTTGATTTAGACTAATCGAACATGGTCAATACCCCAAACCATGTATATTCTGTGAGAGAAAGCCAAATAAGAGAACTAATTTCTGTGTGCAATTGTGTGACATTTCAGTACTCGGGTTGGTCGTCAGAAGGGCTACTGTACTAAAATCTGCATAGTGGTCCTAATGGGATAAGATATGCGCGCTCTGGTCCAGAACTCCCAGTGCAGAGGCAGTCCAAGATCCTCCTCCACCAAAGAAGAAGGTCAAGAAGGCTACAACCTCCTCTTCAGAAAAGCAAATGAAGTAGAAGGCTGTTACAGAGAATCAACCAGAAACAGAGCCTTCCAGTTCAAAGAAGGTGAAGAAAGCAACTCAGGCAGAAAAAGGGAAAGGGAAGGTTTTAGAAGCACAGCTAGAAGGAAAATCGGAGAAGGCATTGCAGATCTATTCACAGGCCTCAACAAAGAACACAGCACCAGATGAGACATGGTTTGTCTCAAACATCTCTAAAGGTCAGTGGTTAGATGGTTTTGCTTCAAGATCTATTGGTTTCTGCAGTTTGGTTAATAAGTATGTGTTGGAACACATGAAACTTAAGTGCATCTCTATGTTGAAGAAGAGCTATTTGTGGTTTATGCTGAATCCTAAAGACATAGCCTGTCCTAGACTCACCAGACTCTTCTACTTGAACCTAACCCAAGTTAAGAGAACTGCACACTTGGTGATCAAATCTAAAGTTGCTGGGATGGTAATTGAACTGGATCACTCTGAGTTTGCCAATGTGTTGGGGTGTCCAAAGAGATATGATACTAGCAACCATCCACCAAAGTCAGAAACTTAAAAGCTAGCCAAAGCATAATTCTTTCTTCCAAACATCTCAACCTCAGACAAACAGTTAACACATTCTGTTGAATGTTGAAGCCAGAGTCCTTCATACTACACTGGTGAGAAGTGTCTTTCGCAGAGAGCACTGCAGATAGTTGGTGACTGAGAGAATGCTGCACATCATGTATCTGGTTATGCATGGCTATGAGATTGATCTTCCAAAACTAGTAATTGAACATAAGCTCTTTAGCCTAACCAGTAAGAGGATTCACACTCCACCCTATGCAAACCTGCTCACTTTGTTCTTTGAGCATTTTGAGATTCCATTTACTTGAGAGGAATCAGTCACTTCTTGATTTGGGGAACTCAATGAGAAAGCCTATGAGAAAATTGGAGTTGTGAAGACGAAAAAGAAAGTTTGGAAACTTTACTCAGACTTGACTGAACCTGAACTAGGTGCAAAGAAGTTTTCTAAGCCCAAGACCTTGACTCCAACTTCAAGTCAGACTTCTCAGACTACAGAAAATCAAAGACTTGATGGTTTGGAGCTAGACATGGAGGATGTCAAAGAAACTATTTTTGGACTTGAAAGTGATTTGTGACATGTCAAGTACATGGTGGAAAGCATCTTCAGAAGCATGACCTTTCTTGATGTTCCTGAGGATCCTGAAGGAACAAAGAAAGGAGATTCATACAAGGATTTTCCTAGTGAGCATTCAGACCAGAAAGAAGCTACTCTAGTTTCAAAAAGGGAAAGCAGGTAGCAGAACAGACAGAAGATGAAGTCAATAGCCCTGAGTCAGATGAGCTGCTGATCACCTTGAAGAAGAAAAAGAAATCTTCAAAGGCTGCTCAAAAGGACAAGACTGCAGAGGCAACTGTTGCAGGTGGGACTGCAGAGGAACAGGAAGAGCAGGACAAGACTGATGAAAAAGACAATGAGAAAGAGGAAGGAGATCAGGATGAAGATGATGAATAGACTCCCTAAATCTTGCCTATTACTTCTTCCACATTCTCTCTTCTTTAAAGTTTTTCTTTTAAGTCTTCAAAATTTTCCAGACACTTGATCCAACATCTTATATATTTTTGATGAAAGTCAAAAAGGGGGAGAAATTTCTAGGTTTTTAGGTTTTTATTTCTTACGTTTATTTGGTTTTATTTTTCCGAAACTGTTTAAGTTTTTGTTGGTATTATGAATAAGTTGGATCTTTTTGGAAATATTGTATTTTAAATTGTGGACTAATCAGTTTATTTTGCAGAGACTAAGGATGAAAAAGAATTTGGTTTTGTCTTTCATTAAGGGGGAGATTGAAATATCAGGTTGTGCAAGACTTGAAATAGCTTGGCTATTTCAAGGCCTTGAACCAGCTTTCAAAGCCTTGAAACTGCTTAACCTGAATACACATTCTCAGGAGGAGTTTTCTACTAAACTCTCTGATTTGATTTACTCTCTCTCTTTCATATGTTTGATTCTTTGTTATTAGATGATGAAATACAAATTGTTCTAACATGTTTTTAATCATAATATATCATTTGTTTGACCATGATAATGCAGGAAATTTTGTTTCTAAGTTTTGCAGGATTGTTTCCTAAACTGAATTACTGCAGATTTGGAAATACTTGGACACTTTGATCATGTGATCAATCAGACGTATATGACAGCTTCTCATGGTGGTTAAATGAAAGATTGCAACAATATCTCTGAAGATTGTGATCATCCAACCGTTGGAGAAGATTTCAAAGTAGTCCAACTCTGTTTCCTACAAAATAGGAAGGTTGTTGCTGAAAATCTGGGGAGATTTGTAGAGCTGCTTGAAGTATATATAGAGCTCAAATTTGAAGCAACAAGACACAACACTCAACGGGCAAAAACAGAGAAAGTATTCTAGATTGACAAGCATCAAAGAAGTTCTTCAATTCTTCCAATCCATTCACTGAAGTTCACTGCAGTTTTCTACTCTTAAGTGTTCTTCTATATAGAATCATATTTGTAGATCATTTATGTATTCTTTCAACATCCATTCTCAAGGATTGTTCAAAGTGAACAATAGAGAATTCTTAGTTAATCAGTTAGCTAGAGCAAGAACTAGACATGTTAGGGAAACCACAAGCTGTAACAGAGTAAGGGAACTCTCTTTGCTTGAGTTCTAGGTCTTAGCTTTTGATTAATAAGTATTGAGTTGAAAATCCTGCAGGGATCTAATCCCTGAGGTAGAGACGTAGGTCCAAGTGGACTGAACTCTATAAATCACTTGTCTTGTGCATTCTCAGTTTAGTTACTTTCATAGCTTTTGCAGCATATAAAGACCGTTTATTTTTCAAGGGTTTGAACTTGTTTTCAAGGCCTTGAAAAAGGCATACTTGCTCTATACTTTCTGCAACTTCTTCAAAGGCTTGAACTTGTTTTCAAGGCCTTGAATTTCTGTGTTTGCACAAGTTTTCATCATCCTAGCAAGTTTTCTAAAAAGTTGGCATACTCTATTCAACCCCCCCCCCCCTCTAGAGTATCTGAGCTACTTATACATCTGCATACTCACACTTTCACATTCTAATATCCTGGATAGTCTATGTGAGGCGGAAGATGAGACAGAATCCCAATATGAGCTAGAAGCCTATGATATGACATGAGATGCCTATCATATGAGGCAAATAGCCTATGATAAGAGCTAGGGATCTATCATTAGAGCGAGACACCATGTATATTTTGTGAGAGAAAGCCAAATAAGAGAACTAATTTCTGTGTGCAATAGTGTGACATTTCAGTACTCGGGTTGGTGGCCAGAAGGGCTACTGGACTAAAATCTGCATAGTGGTCCTAATGGGATAAGATATGCGCTCTGGTCAGAGTTCAAACACTATGGCGCATATTTTTCCAAAATAATGTGTGCTTACGAGTGAAATGAGGTGCCGAGTGGAATTAATCCTTAGAGGAGACACGGCCAGGAGAGAACATCAATAAAAAATACTGCGAAAAGGAGGTCAGAAAGAGGAATAGTAGTTGACCTACAAGAGCCGACACCGGTGTTTTGTCTACAACTTCGATGGCGTCACGATTTTCATCTTCGTCTCTCGATCTCTCTAAAATGGCGCTTGAGTATCACGGTTGAATTAATAATGTATACGATAGGGGGGAGTCCGTTTTTCAAAACTGGGGCGGGCAGGTGCATACGTTTGCTTCATAGGGAAAAGGGCCACCCTCAGTCTCTTTTTTCTTATAACCGGGTTAATTTTTTTCATGGAAACCGCCCTTGAGACTTCCATCAAATTTCACATAAAAGTCTTCATCTATCCATGTGTAATGCATATACTCAGTGACTCTAATTCAACATTTTACTACCAACCTGCAAGACACTATCATATTAACGCCGTAGAGAAAGCACTGAGAGGAATAAAAGTTACCAGCGATAGAGAAAGGATTCATCTATTTTTTCTGCTAGCCAATGACATTGTGAGTGATATGGTATTATATCAATGCAGAACAACCGTTAACACATGACATCTAACCTGAAATCTTTCCCCATTACTGCACAATACTTTTTGAGAAAATATATATCGTTATATATTCTAAGGTAGAAGGGTACCGAACAAATTATACTATTTGACAGATCAAAGATTCAATAAAAAGTCCCCTGGAGCCCCAGCTCCAGTGACATTGTGAGTTCAAAATGTCTTGTTGTCTTTTCACATCTTCCATCTTTTTCCTGAGTTCCTCTAGCTCTTCTTCTGCATCAACTTTTCCTACAAGCTATAGATAAACACACAATGATTCGTTCTCAACAGATACCGCAAAGTGGCAAGTGTTGAGATCTCCATATGTCGCCACGTTTGTTGTCTCTGAAGGTTCCGTTGGAGACTGATGCTTCTCCATCACGTTGTGCCGTATCTTTTTCATGAATCGTTGTGTGTTTATCTAAAGCTTGAAGGATAAAACGATGCATAAGAAGAGCTAGAGAAGCTCAGGAAAAAGATGTAATATATAAAAGGATAATCAGTCATTTAGAGCTCAGCGTCAGGCCTCTAGGTTACTTTTTCTTAAATCATTGAACTGGAAAAAAGTATGATTTTTCTTTGGCACCCTTTTATTTTAAATATATAATGCTATTATTTTGTCTGAAAGTATTATGCAGTAATGGTGAAGGATTTCATGTTAGATGTCATGTGTTAGCGGTTGTTCGGCATGGATATTATTACCAAAAGCAATATCATTGGCTGTCTTATTTCTTACAGAAAAAAAATAGATTAACCACTACTATATCGATGGAAATTTTAATTCTTCTTTGTGCTTTTCCTGTGGGATTTATTTTATAATGTTCTACAGGTAGATTGGGAAATGTTGAATTAGAGTGACTGAGTTGATGGAATTTTTTTTTTTTTTTTTTTTTGAGGATAGACTGAGTTGATGGATTGACGGATAAAAGTCAATTGATGAAATTGGAAACTCAACCTTGCATAAAGGGACCACTGGAAAAAAGATTATTATGTGTAATTGGTTTAAAATTTTGTAAATCTCAAGGGCGGGTTCCATGAAGAAAAAGTAACCGGTTGTAGGAAAAGAGAAACTGAGGGTGGAGAAGCACATGTGCCCACCCCCAATTTTAAAAAACAAATTTCCTCCCTTGATTGCATACATTAATACAATCGTGACCGCATATTTACTCAAGCGCCATTTTAGAGGGATCCAGAGACAAAACTGAAAATCGTGACTGCGCATCGAAGTTAACGACAAAACGCCAGTGTCGGCTCTTGTAGGTCAACTTCTGCTCCTCTTTCCGACCTCCTTTTCTCAGTTTCTTCGATTGTTGTTCTGTCCTGCTCGTATCTTCTCGATATGGTAGTCAAGTCAATTGGGGTAAGTTCAATAACATCAATTTTGATTATTATCTATGCCTTATAGGATCTAATTATTCCTGAATTGATGTAGTCGTATTATGGATTGCGACAATGAATTGCATACTGAGTGCATGATCGCGTTTGCCATGGTAGACTAGAATTATAATTCTTTTGAATTTTGGGGATAGGTAGAGTGATGTGGTTTGAGTTATAAATTGGGATTTTTTTGTGTTTTTTGTGTGTCTAGTCCAGCTTCCTTCTGTTAATGATCTCATGTTTGACATAATCATATGGGTACTTATTCATGTCTGTAACTCCGAACATGCTTGAGACATGGCTTCTCCATCCCTATATGCTGGATTGAAGGAAATTATCCATTGTTTGATATCTTTCTGAAGCTGGTTTTCCATAGTTCAACTTTGAAGTCTTTATTACAGTTTACATTTCACTATTAGGGATTTGGGTTTTAGGGACAAAAGTTTAGGCACAAAGACATGACTTGTTGCAAAAAATAGTTATTAAAGGGAAAAATATGCCTTTGTCTCCAAAGATATCATAACTGAAGGACCATATGCAACTTTATTCAACGTTTATAAGGTAACATTGAAAATGTTATCGGAACACTAACTTTAATTTGTTCAAAAAGTAGTATTTGGGGCTAAAATCACATTTTGTCTTCAAAGAGTTGGTAAATGGACTAAAATGCAATCTATTCACAATTGCTTGATAAGAAAACAATTTAGGATTTTCACCTGAGATTTCTTTTTTCATTACTCCAAATCAGTTTCTTCTTTAAGCCCTAAGCTGCTATTCAAGTTCAACCACATATCAATGCCTGTAAGCCCTAAGCGCCAAGCCCCAATTCATTTCTCGATTGATTCGTAGCCCGGTTATGTGAACAGGGGCAGAGCTTAGAAGGGGCACCGGGGGTCACGGTCGTCCCTCCCCCCCCCCCCAAACATTCCCAGAAGCATTAGAATAACCCTGTTTTTGTATATATTTTAATTGTGCCCCTATTTAATATACAAAAGTGGCCCCCTTGATGCGAGAAATATAGTGCAAAAAATTCATAAGTTCCTTTAAAAGAAATAAAATTGTTACCCTCTAAGTTCACAGGTATACACAAAAAGAGCCACCTATATATTAGGTTAGTCTAATTTTTTATTCATTAAAAACTTGCACCCTTATGTTCACATAAAGAAAGATTTCTCTCCCTGTCGTTGGACGAAGACGAACAACGCGGCAGTCCACAGAAGCAACGATTTGTCTCCCCTTCTCGTTTTCTCTGATTTTGAAGAATCCTCCGGCGAACCGCCTTTGAGTTTATGCTCAACCCCCGTTCCGGGAAACAGCTGCTTTGATTTCACTCCATCTCGGAGGAAGAACCTATTAGATAATCTTAAACCCTCTATCGTCTTCCTTCCTCTTCCTCCTATCCTCCTCTTCTCTCCAATTGGGAGTCCATTTATAATCCAAATCTAATCTTCTCCATCTACAGTAAATTTAATAAAAAATTAACAATCAATTCTATCAAATATCTTTCTATCTTTTCATGCAGATCTAGATTAATTTTTTGTGATTAAAATATGATTTTCTACTGCGATTTGAGATTCATATGCTAGGTTTGGTAAATTAAACATTGGCGATTTCCAGAATTGGTCGAATAGCTTTGCCTTATATAGTAATTGATCTATTGAGTTAGTGAGTTGGATTTAGGATTTAGGATAACATGTCTATGAGGATACATGGATGTGAAAAGAGTTTACGGTGTCAATTATTGTGAACTCTTTAGGATAAAGATGAAGTTGTTCGACGAAGGGTAGATCGTGATGGATTTTTTTTGCCAACGTATCAATACACAGTTGTAAAATGTGTCGTAAAATATTTTCCGTCTTCTTCTTCTCGTCACGATATGCTCCTCTCTAGACACAACATGTCATAAAACTAATGCTTTTCTTCTTCTCAAACGCGGGCATATCCGGCCCTTTTTCTCCTCTTCTCAGCTACCGGCAAATTCGGCCATCTCATCCTTAGATTCTCACCTCCTTTTCCTTACACTTCACAACCACTTCGCCTTCTCATTGTTACTCCTCTGGTGTATGGTTGCGAACTCAACATTGGCACATTTAGTTTGAGTGGGAATGTTAGAGATATTATCATTATAGTAGACTAAAGTTGGTTATTTTGGTTTCTACATTAGGTCTTGATTCATCCAAACAAAGAAACTAAGGAGGTTCAAAATTGGGGGGGGGGGGGGGGGGGGGGGGGAGGGGGGACATACCCCCACTATATCAAAACTACCAGCGGATTGCAATCTCCCTTTTTAAAAGTACCTGATTGTATCCCCCATTTGGAAAGTTTCAATCATGTTAGATTTGGTAAAATTTTCTATTCAAACAAAGTTAACATTTAAGGGTAAAGTGGTCAATTTATAATAAAATTAGGTAATTAGAAGAAAGAAAGAAACAAATAAAGATAATGGCAAAAAGAAAAGAAAAATGAAAGAGAGATGAGGAAGAAGCTACCCCCATTGGTTTCAGAGACTTACTCAATTTCTCTCCTTCATTCTTCTCTTTATCGATCATATCACTTTCACCTCTCCGTCACCTAATTTCTTACCCTCAATCTTCCCTGTTTTTCAATTGAAACCCTAACTGGTTTTAGAGACAAATTCACTGCTAGAGTTGAGAAATTTGTGAAATAAGGTTTGATGTGCCTGATTTGGGATTTCAGGTTTTATATCAAGAGACCAGACACTTCGAATTGCAGAGTTTTCTGGGATCTATGGGTTTAATTCCAGGTCTTTGAGTGGCCGGATAAATCAGAAGAACAGGGGCTACGAACAATCGGAGAAATCTCCATCGCACTGTGTTTCGGAGGTTGGAGCTGGTTCTTTGTCCACTGCATGTCACTCCCTCTTCCCTCCGCCTGCCTCTCTATCTTGATTTTCTCCTATCCCCCTTCCTCTACCTCTCTATCTGGGTCTTCTACCTCTGCCCCTCTCTCGACATCATCTTCTCTCAAAACTTCACTGTCCCCTGCCTTGAAACTTGACAGAGTTCAAGTTAGTGGAATGGTTGGGGATTTTAGTGTTTCCATTTGAATATATTGGAGCTTGATGAATGTGAAAGTGGTTTATTGTCCCGGAATAAAATTGATTGTCCAATCCCAACCATCACTTAGACTGAATTTTATATTGGCTTGATTTATTCCTTGTATAGGAATAAATCAAGCCAATATAAAACTAAAACTTTGATGTCTCTGAAATCTCTTTATGAAATGCATCATGAGGATAAAGTTAAGAGGATTATTAGCCAAGGCGGGTGGAATTGGCCAAGGACATTATATGAATCAGTGGTGAGTACACTACAAAGTCAGCCTGGCAGCCAATAGAGAGAGGGGTCTTGTTCTTACATACAAAACAACGCTAGTCAGAAAGTAGGAACACAGATTTCTTATAAGACTCTTCCAACAGGCTTCATATAATGGAACATAAAATTTTCCTTCTCAACATAAAATAACAAACTATCATACACTACCTCCGTTTCTTCTCTATCACACCGGTTTGACTTTTTGACTCGTATCTGGGTCACTATGACCGGGTGATTTGGATAGCAAAACAACGCGATTTTTTTATTTTTTTCACCGTGTTACAGAGCAACTTTTACTCTACCATGGCATGAAAAAAATCAAAAATGTCATCGTTTCGCTACACAAATCACCGGGTCAAAGTGACCCAGTGAATAGTGACAAAAGAAACCGGTATTGTAGAGAAGAAACGGAGGTAGTATTATGTAACTGGAGATGTTTGGTTTAACGAGATAATTGAGACAGTACATTAGTCCAAATTCATATATGTTGCCACAGACGCTGTGAAAAGAATATGTTGATTTAAACCCTCCTATTGTCCTACGTTGTGACCGTGGCCAGTTAAAATAGAAATTATGTGACAAATTAGGGGTTGTCTATGGTGCGTCCCTAATTAGGGTTTCTAACAACTTTTTTTCTTTTTGTGGTCCCCGCTACTACAGGACAAAAAATGTTACCCGCTATAGCAGGTAACCTCGGCTGGAGATATAGTTGTTAAGAGTTTTTCTCGCTTTAGATAAAGTTCTTAATATCTACGCGGCTAAAAGATAGAAAAGACTACCATATAGTTAGTAGAGTTTAACAGGTAGAAGGAGTTCCCTTATTTAAGAAAGCATTCTTAACAATTTGAGTTTTATTGTTAATAAATAACGATGAAATTAACTAGAAGCAGACCAATATCAACTCAAAAGTCCTTTAAAGGCATGTTTAAAGATTAATACCAGAACAATTCCACAATAACATTAAAATAAGGTGGTACTTGTTCAATATCATCTCCCGGGTCGTCTTTCTTGTCAAGAAATCACAAATAAAATCACTCTAAACAGACCTATATCATTCATGCTTGTTTTTCTTGGACTGACTACTCGATTGAGACCAGAAGTATTCCTCTTTAACATCAAACTCAAGTGGCATTTCTGCAAAATCGTCTTCCGGATCGTCCACTTGTTCGACGGAGTCCACCGGGGGATTGGGGCATGTTGTCCTGTTGTGTCTCAGCTCCTTGCAATTTCCACACCTCCTTCTCTTGTCTTTCTTTGGTCCCTTTTGGCATTTAGTGTCCGGGGGGTTCGGATTCTTCACATGGGCGTAGGGATTTTCTTCCTTCTTAATCTCTCCTTGTGTCCCGGCTCCTTGTGTACCCTGAAAAGATTTAGAAACCATTCTCTGCATTTTCCGAATCCCGTCGGCCATATGCTCTTTGAAGAACCTCATTGTCTCGCCAGTAGTACAACCCAAACGGTAATACAGTTGAACTTCGTTCCTCGTGGAAGCGCGGCGCAAGGCTTGCAAACCTGGGTCATCACTTTTCTTCCCAACAGGCTCCTTCATTGATGGCTCCGTTCGGTAGAATTCTTTGTCAGTTTTGGTCCACCTTTTGGCAATTAAAGAGTTTGGGATCCTCTGTACTCCCTTTTGTTTCAGAACAAACAACATGTGTTTGCAAATCATATACGATGTTTCCCAACGAAAACACGTGCAACGGAGAAGCCTATTATCATGACGACATTGAACAACTTGCTGAAGCAAGAAAAGATAGGGTGGTTAGAAACTAAGAAGGAAATGAAAATACAAATGAACACAAGGATAGACAGATTGTAACCTGGTACTAGATAGAAGAGGACAATAGTTCAAAGACTGTGACATCAATACTTATTTGTTACACTTTAAGACTTAAGATATCATTAATAACATTAAGGAAACATGACAAGATTATTTAGAAATAAAAATGCAGTACACGAGTACATAGTATATAAATATGTAAATTGAAGCAGATGTACATACCATGGATCTCTTCATTTGACCTCTCATCACGTAGAACAAGTCCAAGCTCTCTTCTGGAACAGTTTTGAATTCAAACACTCTATAATCATCACCCTTTCGAGCTTGTTTCCTAAACATGTTGAAGACATTTTCGGTGAAGACCTCTGCTGCATGGCGTTCGAGTTCCGTGAACCCTGTTGTTATCACCGGGTCTGATTGGTCGGAGCGATGGTGTGCCTTACGCTCGTTGTTGCGTAGCTTGTCAACCCCTGTCGTGAATCCCTTGCAAGCATTGGTCAATTTGTCCGAGTAGGACATATAATCCTTGACAAAACTGTTGATGCTCTCGCATCTCGAGGTCGTCGTTTGCAACGCAAAAAAATGATCCTTCAAGTATGTCTCCGCCCACAAGTGGCGGTTCATATATGTGACCTGGACCCAATTCCTATCAGCAATGTTCCATCTGGTAAGCATTGCATGCCAATCATCATGCCAAAATTTTTCAGGTTTCCTACTATGCAAGCACTTTTTAAAATCAACCATGAAGGCTTCTCCCAACTTCAGATTAGCATGGGCGTTCCGACAAAGATGCCAAGAACACAGACGATGTCTTGCCTCTGGGAAATTATCCATAATAGCTTTTCTCATTGCCAAATCGCCATCCGTGATGACGGACAAAGGCTTCTTTTTATTAATTACCTTCATCAGGCACTTCAAAACCCAATCATATGTTTCTGCTGTCTCGTCGTTGAGAAAAGCACAGGCAAAAATAGTCGTCTGGTAGTGATTGTTCACGCCAGATAGAATTACAAATGGTTTTTGATAGATGTTGGTCTTGTACGTTGCATCAAAAATGAGTACATCGCCAAATCTGTGGTAATCTACCACTGATCTCCTATCACACCAGAAAACACTTTCAAGCTCATGATTTTTACCTGTTCTGAACCTACAAAAACAATAAATAACACTTAGGGAAACAGAAAGATTAGTTACATAAATGATGTTAACTCTAACGGGTTAGAAAGTAAGTTTAACAAATAAGTATGAGCATAACTGAACAGTAGATAGACCTTAACACATAAGATACCACGGTTAATAGTTAAGAAGTAAACTTACTCCCTGAACACGCCATAGTGACTGTGCTTCAAACTGTCAATGTACATCAAGGTCTGCTGCCCATCTCCTTCATTTGAATATATCTTGTCCATAGAGGCCATTTTATTGTAAAGATCTTTCTGTGTGTAACCCAACTTGTTATAACCGCCGGCTTGTTTAACCATCAAAAGAAAGCTTTGGCAATACTTGATCCCCACCTCCTTCAAAGATCTGACCAGTTCAACATCAGCCTCAGTGACCTTTCGGTGTTACCGGTGGTTGCTCGCGCATTGTGGTTCTGAAAGTTCGTGTGAATGACCGGGTTCGAATTGAACCACCTTAAAAGGCTCGGTAGGTGAAGTTTTTGGTATTTTTACACGAGCTTTGCATACACACCTAGTGTTTCTGGTATGCTCCCGTTTCCTATTTTCTTTGTACAGGACGTTCTCGGAGCGCAAGCCTTGTCGGGCACACATGTATATCCTTGACTTTATGCATTCTTTCGTTTCCGGGTCGAAGTACCGGCAGTTGCACCTTCTAATCCCAAAGCCAAGAATCAGTGCGTAGAGGTTGTACCAGTCATAAGTTTGAACCTCATTTTCAAAAGTCATTTCCATAACATCTTCCTTGGTAACCATTATTCCTGCATAAAACTTAAAATTACTATCTGTATAACTACAGTCATTAACTTAAACTGTAAGATCGCATACCTGGTATGATCTCTCCATTTGGAACTTCCATAATAGAGTTTTTGGTTGCATCTTCTCCATAGCTCTCTGTAAGAGTGATGTCCAAACATTCATCTTCATCGAAGACCTTAAAATCGTATTCTTCTTCCTCACAATCATGAGGCAAAGATACCAAACCTTTGCCACGAACTCCACTCTCACAAATTTCCCTCCCTCTCATCTGAAATTGGTTTGTTTCACTTTCTGGTTCTCAGATTGACCTCCTTCTCAACCTGATATTCAAAGAAGAAGACCCCAACAACCAGAAGGTAGTATTGCACTATTTTGGATACAAAATTTTTAAAGACATGAAGAACGCTTTAATTTTTTACCTTAATGAATACGAAATCTCTGAAAAGTTTATCTCCTCATTAATATATGGATGTAATATAATAAATTCCTCAGCTACCAAGACTGTGGTGTCAGTGAGATGAAACTTTAACATTCTCGAACCTAGTTTCAAGATTTAAGATAGCATCGTTAATGGTTTAAAGAGAAACAGTTCACTAAGCTTATTTTGTGGGCAGCAGAACCATTCAATGCCTATCATAAATGAGCCAGACCAACCATATCCTTAAATTCTAGCCACTTTGGCAGGAAAAGCTGAAGTTTCATCAATGATACTTTAATTCTGCTAACTACCAAGCCATATGAGGTGTTCATATGAAACTGTTCCATCCTATCTAAGATTGTGAGATACCTTAAAATAGCAGATTTTCAAAGAAGAAGACCCCAACAACCAAAAGGTAGTATTGCACTATTTTGGATACAAAATTTTAAAGACACATAGAATGCTTTAAGTTATTACCTTAATGAATACGAAATCTCTGAAAAGTTTATCTACTCATTAATATATGGATGTAATATAATAAATTCCTCAGCTACCAAGACCGTGGTGTCAGTGAGTTGAGAATCTAACAATCTTGGTTTTACTTTTTAGATAGCATCTTTAAAATTTTTAACTGCTCGTGAAGATTTAAGATATCATCATTAATAGTTTAAAGAGAAACAGTTCACTAAGCTTATTTTGTGGGCAGCAGAACCATTCAATGCCTATTATAAATGAAGCAGACCAACAATATAATACAATTATAGCCACTTTGGCAGGAAAAGCTGAAGGTTCATCAATGTTAATTTAACTCTGCTAACTACCAAGCCATATGAGGAGTACAAAAGATGCGACATCTAAAACAACCCACAACATCCAAAAGGACAGAAACATTGTTCGTAAAACAAAGTCACAACAACATTACACATATTTACTTTTTCTGCTGCTTCTTCCCCGCCGTCTTCTTCTTCTTCTTCTTCTTCTCCGCAGACCTCAATGCAACAAAGGAAACAGTCGAAAACTTGCGGTACAAACTGTAAAATGCATACCGGTGGTCCTCATCCTCCATCAGTTCCTTTAACCCAAGATAATTCTTGTTAAATACGCAGTTATAGCTCGATCTCCCCATTTCATTCGCAATCCAGATTCTGAGGTTGGGAGCCTGGACAGAGAACTTCTTCTTTGGAACTGGAATCAGGTCCCTCAAATGACTCATGAAGAAGCAGACATGAGGACCACAGTCATTCTTGACAGATGAAAATAGAATGCAGCTTTAATATATATCACAGACATGTAAATAGATTAGTTAGTTATGTTAAGTAGTTAGCTTATTACCCATTTGATTGCTGGGGAACATCGTCGTTCATGTACCACACCTGCCAGCGTCGTATGTCATCATTGTATTCTGAGTAGTTGGTGAGCATTGTGTGCATTTGCCCAATTTTGGCAGCAACTTCGAACTCGGAATACCCCATGCCGGTATGCGAATCCAAGACGAATATTTCTTGGTCAACAAAGGAAATAACCATCATGAACCAGTGCAGGTGATCGACATTCAACGGAACGGCGATCTAATCATTAAAAATTCAAGATAAAGTAAGTTATACAAAAGAACAAAGTAGCTTGTATTGATAGTATTCGGAATACTTACGTATCCCATCTCGCTCCACTCTCCTCCCGACTGTTCGTGTGCCTTGACGTATTCGAGGACTTTTGTGGGCTGAACAAAAATTATAACTAATCAGGTATTTTCCTAGATGAATTTTGAATTGATTCATATCATAAAAATGACAAGGCAGTGAACTTACAGAATAACACGTGCCGAGGAACCAAATCCGCTTGATTCCTTGGAATTCCCGGCTACGTCGCATGTAAGCATTCATCACCTCATCGTCAAACCATTTTTCATCCCGGAGGCGCCAAGCGGACGACCTCGTCAGTTTGGCCATGCCACCCATATCAGCAACTATCTCACTGCATATTATATATGATACACAACCATAAGTATAAACATAATGCATGCCACACATAAGAATTATTTAAGAAGTTTGAATGTAAATAAAACTTACGTTGCCAATTCTGGGGAAACATAAAAATTCTTGCTGGTGTGTTCGTACGTGCTCGCATACTTGTGCGACATGTAGTAATGGGGCCAGCAATGTTCTGCTTCAGGCATGGGTGGGATAAGAGTCAATTCTTTAGGATTCATGTGTTGCTTATACAGCGATATCCTCGAAGACGCTCTAATGATCCGATCTGCCTTTCCCCGGACAGTCCCAACCAAGTTTCCCCTTGGGTTCTTCGGAGAACCATGAACAAGGAATGGATGGGGAGGTACATTGGAGGCCACCTAATAAATAAACAAAATCATTAGGGGTGTTAAAACTTTAAAAATAAATCTCAAATATTAAGATACCAACTTTAAGACATTTACCTCAGTGCTGGAGCTGATTGTGTAGACCACCTTCATGGGAGAGTTAACCTCAGCCTCCTCTATCTTCTGCTTCTTCTTAGCTCTTAATTCTTCTTCACACTTTTCCTTCTCTTTCTTCTTCTGAGCTCCTTCCTCTTCCCCCTTTTTCTTACCCCCTTCCTCTTCCTCCTTCTTCTCATCCTCTTCATTCTTCTTCTCTTCTTCCTTCTTCTTCTCTTCTTCCTTCTTCTTCTCTTCTTCCTCATCCTCCTTCTTCTTCTGTTCTTCCTTCTCCTTTTCCTTCCACAGGGACATAAGATACTCTTTGTCAAGCTTTTCAACCACCTGTCCCACAATGCACTTCCAAAAATCCTCTGGTAGAGGTGGAGGCAGTAGTTGGACTACTGGTGCAACAACTTTTTCAATTTTGGGCTCATCATCAGCTTTTTTCAACTTCAACTACATACAAAAACAGAGTTGAGAGACATAAACTTAAGATAGTAATCTTAATACATAAACAGGACACTTTAATATCAATGTTAAAGTTCACTCACATTCTTGTTTTGTTGGACATACTTCCATCTCTTGGAAACATCAGAGGTTTCCCAGAATTTCAACCTTAGAATTGCTTCCTTATCCTGACATCCTTTTGGGTTTTCCCGATACTTTGGGCAGAACTTTTCCATGTACAAAAGCTAGAAAAGTAAAATTGAGATGGCAGCATTTAAGAAAGTGTTATTAATTTTTTAAACTTCATGGTTAAAATAACTGAAACAGAGTTAGAGATTTACCAAAGGAATCAGCACGCAACCAGTTGCGCGAAGGGTTGTTCCAGTCTGAGCCTTAACTTGCTGTACTTGAAGTGATCCAGCCATAAGGCTGCCTAGTTTACCTCTTTCAGGTGCTCCAAATTAACAACAAGATTAGCAAGACCTCTCCGGACCCCTGCTCGTCCTATCGGCATTCCCAGTGCACCCAAGATCAAGCAAACAGCCCTTCGTTTCCACTCATCATTCAACAGCAGCCTGTTCTCATCCGCCTTGAACCACGGAACGTACTCACCGAAAGTTGTGTTGTCCTTAACGAGGCCAATACTTTCTTCAACTCTGAGGAGTAGCATCGGATCGACCTCCGGGAACTCTGTTTCTCCGTAGCATCGGATTCCAAATAGCCACCCGACAACTTCCGGTGTTATCTCTACGGTGCGGCCGTGTGCTGTCAAGTACCCGTCGGTATCGTAGCACTTGTAAATGAATTGGTTGAATTTCTCTGGGGTTTCCGTGATCTTTAGGTGCTGTAGTCCTCCAAGGCCCACTTCGTGCATCCATGCTTTCTGTTCAACCGTCATTTCTTTAAAAAGATTCTGAACAGAGGGCAGGCTCATGTAACTCTGAAATCGCCTTGGATTCTTCAACTTTTTTTCTGACTTACCCTTCAGCTTGGCTTCAGCCGCCTTCTTCTTCAACTTTTTTTCTTTCTCCCCCGTCGACTTCCTTTCCAAAGTACCTTCTCTTTTCCGCTTGTCTTTTTCTTGATGAGCCGATGTGAGATAAGGTTCCTTCTGGATATTGGTCATGCATTTCCACTCCAAGTTGATGCTTTGTAGGACCGCTTTGTCATCCTCATTTTAGGATCTATTTTCCGAAGCCTGTGCATCCTCACATTTCTGAAATTATGAAAATCAACCCATAATTTAAATTTATAGAGGCATACAATAAACTAAAACAGCAACAAATAATTAAAATTAAAGCGAAAGCCATTAGAGATGAAGTAATAACATGTAAACTTTAACAGAAAGGGCAGTAAATATATTAGATTGAGGTTCTAATAGATAAGAAATTAACTGCAGATCAGGAGACACATTATTTAACAAACTTTTTGCGAGAGTAAAATCATACTTGTATCTGATGTAGGCACTCATGGAATTGCCATGGTGAGCTTCATCATCACTCTCATCCTCATCCCCTTTGTATTCCTCTACATCTCCATTCTCTTCCTTCTCTTTCTCATCTGACTCATCCTCATCTGACTCCTCCTCATCATTTT
Organism: Linanthus parryae; assembly: GCA_023055425.1. Taxonomy (NCBI): domain Eukaryota; kingdom Viridiplantae; phylum Streptophyta; class Magnoliopsida; order Ericales; family Polemoniaceae; genus Linanthus; species Linanthus parryae. Next base: position 96,666,661 of record JALGPY010000004.1, on the reverse strand, counting down.
CTTGCTGTTCAATCTGTTTGTCCTTCTCATTCTTCCTCATCTCAAAGCTGTACTTGCTTACATCATGATCCTCATCACTAGAGGATTCCAAGGCCCTTTTCTCGTAATTGTCTCATTGCTCCTGTGGTAAATTGCAAAATAGGGCATACATCTGTACCAAAAGTTGGGAAGGCATATCCTTCTCTTTCAATTTGAAAGCATATTTCCTCTCCTCACTGTCATATGTAAATAGTTGCAAATTAACAGTCATATGTAAACAGTTGCAAAAAATAGGCTATCAGTTTTATAACAATAGTAAGATTTATCAATAATTAAGAAAAAGCAATTAACAGTTAAAGTCAGCAGAACACATTACTAAAGTTTGAAAGGTCAATTCTTTAGATAGCATATTTAATAAAGTTCATGTTTTTAACAGAAGATTACTTACATGAACATGTCAAATCCAGGTGTGTGCTGGATGTTCTTTACTTCATCTTTCTAAGCTCTTTCCCCTTTTCTTAGAAACCTTTTTCCTTCCCCTTTTCTTCAATGGTCTTGGTGGGGGTGGCTTTTTCCTTGGTGACCTCCTTGGGATGTTCACAATTTTGTCCTCCTCCGAAGCGAAGTGAAGCTGCTTCTTGGCTTTCTTCTTCCTCTCAATGTCTTCCGTCTCTGGATTCTTTCTATTCTCAACTGAGGCAGCAGCATCGGCCAATTGGATTATGCCACTAGCATCCTCGAACTGTGGTCCTTCGACCATTGATAAAGGAAGGACTTTTGTTGAATCTTTCCAGATTTGTCTATCAATTGAGTCGGTGGAGTTAGGGTGAGCCTCCTTTGCCTCTTCATGCGAATCCCCTCCTCCAATTTCGGTTTTGCTGGGGTTTCCCTCTTCTGTTTTGGAGCCCCCATCTCCTACTGGTTCTTGAAGGCTAGATCCTCGATCTTTGGTTGGGTTCAAGACAGGAGTGAGGGGATTTGCAGTTAAAAGGACTTCCAAATTAACCGGGCTTACCTCCTGGTTTAGATCTGAAATCACCTTATCGATGTCTTTGGAAGGTGAAATCTGCTCCCCTACGCCTGTATCTTCCTGGTCCGCCACGGATTTGTGATAGAGATGGAAGGGGAAGTTGAATTCGGGAAACTGACGAGAGAGAGAGAGAGAGAGAGAGAGATTTGTGATAGGGCTTGTCTGGGTTCGTCTGGTTTGTGGTTGCTAGTAATGAAGAAACCTCGGAGAGAGAGAGAGATATTTGGTTGTGTGGTTGCCAGTAATGAAGAGGATGGGACAACTGACATTAAAATTTCCAAATTTCAAATTTTTCAAAAACATCTATCTACATTTTTACACAAAAACACAAATATTTTAAAGACTCCATCTTAACGTAACAAACATATTTTTTTTTAATTTCTTTAGTTGTGGAGTGTCATAATTAGTTTTATTTTGTATTATTGGTATATTATTATATTAGTATTGCCATGACATTGTGTACAAATGTAGAAAACACAAGTATCGCCATCTTTGCGTTTGCATTTGACTGTCTCTTAATATCTCCTTCTAAATATATTAATATAATTTCTATAATTCTAAACTCTAGAGAGCACTCTATCTTATTTTTTAGTATACTCATTGTCACGACCCGACTTTTTCCCTTTACGTTGATTAAGAATTCATCAGAGTAAAACGCGTCATTTTTAGGCCGTGACGGAAATACGAACCGTTTCGCTTTTTGAATAAAAATAAAGATAGCGGAAGCTTAATTAAAATAAACAAATCTTTTAACTTTGAATAAAAATATCACTTTCCTATTCATTTGAACAATATCGTTTACAAATCTCAAATAAACCAATCTTAACACATATTACAATTAATTCGGAAACGCTATAAATCTAGCCCGTCTATAGTCTTCGATCGATCCGGTACGGTACCTGTAATATTTTAGGGTGAGCAAAAAGCCCAGTAGGTACCGCCTAACCACTGGCGTAGAAATATAATAATCATTTAAACTGTAACATCGATCATGAATCACATAATTATCATGCTTTATACTTCATGCGAATAACAAACAATAACTTAACAATCAACATATAAGCATATAATCACGTGCATAGACCGTAATTACAGTAGACGTGAAAACTATATTTCCCCTATCTCAGTACTAGCTTCAGGATAGCAACTTTGAAATGGTACGAGTAGCTCCGAATCTTTTATCTCAGAATATTCTCAATATATCTCTATCTCACTTATCAGTAGTTGAATCGAATCTAGAATGAGAAATAACTATAGCACTGGACCCTATTTATAGAATTCAGCGACCAATCAGATCGCGACGAGTCACAGGGACACGTGGCGCGCATGCAATGAAAGTTGTTCCACACGACGACACATGTCGCCTATGTGTCACACATGGATAAGGATGTCCTTAGAGCATGACACGTAACCCCCCTACGTGTCGCGCATGCAAGGGAAAGTCGCAGATGTCGTGACACATGTCTGCCTGTGTGTCACACATTCATTCGGCTAAATCTAAATGCTTATCATCAACCACCGCGGCGATTAAACATGTAATTTAGTCACGTCAAGCATTTAGCAAGCCACATATCACAAGATGCATAAACAATACTTAATTAACACTTAAACTAGTGATTAGCACTAATTAACACTTAAACTAGTAATTAGCACTAATTAACACTTAAACTAGTGATTAGCACTAATTAACACTTAAACTAGTGATTAGCACTAATCATTCCCTAATTATTTTATCTTTAATTTAGAAATAGAATAAGAAATTACGACTTTCGGTGTATTTCTGGTCGAGCTTAACAGTTATAGTTTAACAATATGAGTACATCTATCAACTACTAAACAATTAAATATGAAATAAACTGATGTAACATAAGCTTAAGAAATGCAGTTATTACACTCATCACTGTAAAATTTTATTAACTTTTTGTTTGTTCATCGATTGGTTAACTCAGGGATGCCTATTTGTGGGTTTTTGGAGGTTGTGCACACTGCCATGCATGGCACAAACACAAGGCAGGCACAAAGTCCTCAAATTGGGTACAGAATTATGTTGGTGATGTAGTTAATGGGAAAGAACAATGTTTCCAACGGGTACGCGTTATCCTAATTGAGTTTGATTGACGTCTATGCATCTCATTTGTGCCACCACTCAACACATACTAGCACTATGTGACATTTTAAGACCAATTCTGATACTTACAACACACGGTCACTTCTCACAACGTCAAGTCTCACAATGTCGATAGTCGGTGACACCCTTATCCCTCGGTGTTCAAGTCCCATGGTTGGGTGTGACCTCAAAACTCCCTGTCTTGTTAAAATGACCCAAATACAACATTAAATCAGAGTTGGCATGCTGGGGGAACATTTCATGGCTAAACTCGTACAATTATCGAGTTTTCATTCGATTTTTGCCCCTTTATGTCACTTAGAGGAGCAAAACTTGAAGTCATTTAAAAATAACTCCCAGCATTGTCCTTGGCATGTTTTTCAGGACACATGGTGACACCCAGAGTCATTCCATCGACGAAGAAACCAAAATAAGTGGCATTTTAAAGGGAAATATCTTATAAATTTTAAGATAGACCCCTCTCTAGGGTTTAGCATTTAAGAAGATACATACATTTGTTTAGAATGAGTTGTTAATACTCCATCAAATCAATACTCAAAGATGCCTATTTGTGGGTTTTTGGAGGTTGTGCACACTGCCATGCATGGTACAAACACAAGGCAGGCACAAAGTCCTCAAATTGGGTACAGAATTATGTTGGTGATGTAGTTAATGGGAAAGAACAATGTTTCCAACGGGTACGCGTTACCAAAATTGAGTTTGATTGACGTCTATGCATCTCATTTGTACCACCACTCAACACATACTAGCACTATGTGACATTTTAAGACCAATTCTGATACTTACAACACACGGTCACTTCTCACAACGTCAAGTCTCACAATGTCGATAGTCGGTTACACCCTTATCCCTCGTTGTTCAAGTCCCATGGTGGGGTGTGACCTCAAAACTCCTTGCCTTGTTAAAATGACCCAAATACAACATTAAATCAGAGTTGGCATGCTGGGGGAACATTTCATGGCTAAACTCGTACAATTATCGAGTTTTCATTCGATTTTTGCCCCTTTATGTCACTTAGAGGAGCAAAACTTGAAGTCATTTCAAAATAACTCCCAGCATTGTCCTTGGCATGTTTTTCAGGAAACATGGTGACACCCCGAGTCATTCCATCGACGAAGAAACCAAAATAAGTGGCATTTTAAAGGGAAATATCTTATAAAGTTTAAGATAGACCCCTCTCTAGGGTTTAGCATTTAAGAAGATACATACATTTTGTTAGAATGAGTTGTTAATACTCCATCAAATCAATACTCAAAGATGCCTATTTGTGGGTTTTTGGAGGTTGTGCACACTGCCATGCATGGTACAAACACAAGGCAGGCACAAAGTCCTCAAATTGGGTACAGAATTATGTTGGTGATGTAGTTAATGGGAAAGAACAATGTTTCCAACGGGTACGCGTTACCCAAATTGAGTTTGATTGACGTCTATGCATCTCATTTGTGCAACCACTCAACACATACTAGCACTATGTGACATTTTAAGACCGATTCTGATACTTACAACACACGGTCACTTCTCACAACGTCAAGTCTCACAATGTCGATAGTCGGTTACACCCTTATCCCTCGGTGTTCAAGTCCCATGGTGGGGTGTGACCTCAAAACTCCCTTTCTTGTTAAAATGACCCAAATACAACATTAAATCAGAGTTGGCATGCTGGGGGAACATTTCATGGCTAAACTCGTACAATTATCGAGTTTTCATTCGATTTTTGCCCCTTTATGTCACTTAGAGGAGCAAAACTTGAAGTCATTTCAAAATAACTCCCAGCATTGTCCTTGGCATGTTTTTCAGGACACATGGTGACACCCCGAGTCATTCCATCGACGAAGAAACCAAAATAAGTGGCATTTTAAAGGGAAATATCTTATAAAGTTTAAGATAGACCCCTCTCTAGGGTTTAGCATTTAAGAAGATACATACATTTTTTTAGAATGAGTTGTTAATACTCCATCAAATCAATACTCAAAGATGCCTATTTGTGGGTTTTTGGAGGTTTTGCACACTGCCATGCATGGTACAAACACAAGGCAGGCACAAAGTCCTCAAATTGGGTACAGAATTATGTTGGTGATGTAGTTAATGGGAAAGAACAATGTTTTCAACGGGTACGCGTTACCCAAATTGAGTTTGATTGACGTCTATGCATCTCATTTGTGCCACCACTCAACACATACTAGCACTATGTGACATTTTAAGACCAATTCTGATACTTACAACACACGGTCACTTCTCACAACGTCAAGTCTCACAATGTCGATAGTCGGTTACACCCTTATCCCTCGGTGTTCAAGTCCCATGGTGGGGTGTGACCTCAAAACTCCCTGTCTTGTTAAAATGACACAAATACAACATTAAATCAGAGTTGGCATGCTGGGGGAACATTTCATGGCTAAACTCGTACAATTATCGAGTTTTCATTCGATTTTTGCCCCTTTATGTCACATAGAGGAGCAAAACTTGAAGTCATTTCAAAATAACTCCCAGCATTGTCCTTGGCATGTTTTTCAGGACACATGGTGACACCCCGAGTCATTCCATCGACGAAGAAACCAAAATAAGTGGCATTTTAAAGGGAAATATATTATAAAGTTTAAGATAGACCCCTCTCTAGGGTTTAGCATTTAAGAAGATACATACATTTTTTTAGAATGAGTTGTTAATACTCCATCAATTCAATGCTCAAAGATGCCTATTTGTGGGTTTTTGGAGGTTGTGCACACTGCCATGCATGGTACAAACACAAGGCAGGCACAAAGTCCTCAAATTGGGTACAGAATTATGTTGGTGATGTAGTTAATGGGAAAGAACAATGTTTCCAACGGGTACGCATTACCCAAATTGAGTTTGATTGACGTCTATGCATCTCATTTGTGCCACCACTCAACACATACTAGCACTATGTGACATTTTAAGACCAATTCTGATACTTACAACACACGGTCACTTCTCACAACGTCAAGTCTCACAATGTCGATAGTCGGTTACACCCATATCCCTCGGTGTTCAAGTCCCATGGTGGGGTGTGACCTCAAAACTCCCTGTCTTGTTAAAATTACCCAAATACAACATTAAATCAGAGTTGGCATGCTGGGGGAACATTTCATGGCTAAACTCGTACAATTATCGAGTTTTCATTCGATTTCTGCCCCTTTATGTCACTTAGAGGAGAAAAACTTGAAGTCATTTCAAAATAACTCCCAGCATTGTCCTTGGCATGTTTTTCAGGACACATGGTGACACCCCGAGTCATTCCATCGACGAAGAAACCAAAATAAGTGGCATTTTAAAGGGAAATATCTTATAAAGTTTAAGATAGACCCCTCTCTAGGGTTTAGCATTTAAGAAGATACATACATTTTTTTAGAATGAGTTGTAAATACTCCATCAAATCAATACTCAAAGATGCCTATTTGTGGGTTTTTGGAGGTTGTGCACATTGCCATGCATGGTACAAACACAAGGCAGGCACAAAGTCCTCAAGTTGGGTACAGAATTATGTTGGTGATGTAGTTAATGGGAAAGAACAATGTATCCAACGGGTACGCGTTACCCAAATTGAGTTTGATTGACGTCTATGCATCTCATTTGTGCCACCACTCAACACATACTAGCACTATGTGACATTTTAAGACCAATTCTGATATTTACAACACACGGTCACTTCTCACAACGTCAAGTCTCACAATGTCGATAGTCGGTTACACCCTTATCCCTCGGAGTTCAAGTCCCATGGTGGGGTGTGACCTCAAAACTCCCTGTCTCGTTAAAATGACCCAAATACAACATTAAATCAGAGTTGGCATGCTGGGGGAACATTTCATGGCTAAACTCGTACAATTAACGAGTTTTCATTTGATTTCTGCCCCTTTATGTCACTTAGAGGAGCAAAACGTGAAGTCATTTCAAAATAACTCCCTGCATTGTCCTTGGCATGTTTTTCAGGACACATGGTGACACCCCGAGTCATTCCATCGACAAAGAAACCAAAATAAGTGGCATTTTAAAAGGAAATATATTATAAAGTTTAAGATAGACCCCTCTCTAGGGTTTAGCATTTAAGAAGATACATACATTTTTTTAGAATGAGTTGTTAATACTCCATCAAATCAATACTCAAAGATGCCTATTTGTAGGTTTTTGGAGGCTGTGCACACTGCCATGCATGGTACAAACACAAGGCAGGCACAAAGTCCTCAAATTGGGTACAGAATTATGTCGGTGATGTAGTTAAAGGGAAAGAACAATGTTTCCAACGGGTACGCGTTACCCAAATTGAGTTTGATTGACGTCTATGCATCTCATTTGTGCCACCACTCAACACATACTAGCACTATGTGACATTTTAAGACCAATTCTGATACTTACAACACACGGTCACTTCTCACAACGTCAAGTCTCACAATGTCGATAGTCGGTTACACCCTTATCCCTCGGTGTTCAAGTCCCATGGTTGGGTGTGACCTCAAAACTCCCTGTCTTGTTAAAATGACCCAAAAACAACATTAAATCAGAGTTGGCATGCTGGGGGAACATTTCATGGCTAAACTCGTACAATTATCGAGTTTTCATTCGATTTTTGCCCCTTTATGTCACTTAGAGGAGCAAAACTTGAAGTCATTTCAAAATAACTCCCAGCATTGTCCTTGGCATGTTTTTCAGGACACATGGTGACACCCCGAGTCATTCCATCGACGAAGAAACCAAAATAAGTGGCATTTTAAAGGGAAATATATTATAAAGTTTAAGATAGACCCCTCTCTAGGGTTTAGCATTTAAGAAGATACATACATTTTTTTAGAATGAGTTGTTAATACTCCATCAAATCAATACTCAAAAATGGCTATTTGTGGGTTTTTGGAGGTTGTGCACACTGCCATGCATGGTACAAACACAAGGAAGGCACAAAGTCCTCAAATTGGGTACAGAATTATGTTGGTGATGTAGTTAATGGGAAAGAACAATGTTTCCAACGGGTACGCGTTACCCAAATTGAGTTTGATTGACGTCTATGCATCTCATTTGTGCCACCACTCAACACATACTAGCACTATGTGACATTTTAAGACCAATTCTGATACTTACAACACACGAATCACAGCTGCCACCGAAGAAAGAGATAAGAGGAAATCAGCTGGCACATTGAAGAGAAGACCAACCGGTGAGAAGGCCAAGCAGAAGAAGAAATCGGCTGCAGCCAAGTTGAAGGGCAAATCAAAGAAGAAGCTGAAGAACCCGAGGCGGTTCCAAAGCTTTATGAGCCTGCCCTCTGTTAAGGCTCTCTTCAAAGATATGACAGATGAACAGCAGTCATGGTTGACTGAAGTGGGGCTTGGAGGACTAAAGCACCTACAGATTTCAGAAACCCCCGAGGCTTTCAACAAATTCCTTTACAACTCATTTGACACCGAGGGGTCCTTGACGGCTCACGGCCGGACTGTGGATGTAACCCCGGAAGTTGTCGGCTGGCTCCTTGGAGTAAAATGCACCGGAACAACTGAGTTTCCGGAGGTCGATCCAAAGGTTTTACAAGAAGTGGCACACAGAATTGGCCTCGTCGAGGAAAACACAAAGGTCGGTAAGTATGTTCCGTGGTTCTTGAAAAATAGGAAGCTGTTCAATGATGAGTGGAAGCAGAGGGCTGTTTGTTTAATCTTGGGGGCCCTAGGGATGCCGATCGGGCGACAAGGAGTCCGGTCTGGGCTGGCCAAACTTGTTGTAGATTTGGAGCACCTGAAAAAGGTGAACTGGGCGGAATTGTGGCTTGATCATCTGGTGAAACAAAATGTGAAGGCCCAGACTGGGGAAACCTTGCGAGGAAATGGTTGCGTGCTCATTCTTGTGGTAATAATCTAGCATTTTGTCATTTTTTTATAATTTCTGTTTAATATGTTAATAGCTCCTTCTTAAGTTCTAATGTTGTGAGTATATTTTGTAGCTTCTGTACTTGGAAAAGTTTTGCCCCAAATTTCAAGAAAATCCCAAGGGCTGCAAAGACAAGAATGCAAGTCCCAGGTTGAAATTCTGGAAGACATCTGATGTTTCTAAGAGATGGAAGTATGTGTGTATGAATGAAAATGTGAGTAACCTTTTACATTAACCTTATAAATTTGTTTTTATCAGTTAACATCCTTATCTTAAATGTTAACCTTTATACTATGTTGTTCTTTGTAGTTGAAGTTGAAGAAAATGGATGAAGAGCCAATCACTGAGAAGGCTGTTGCACCAGCAATTCAATTAGTTCTCCCACCAGGGGATTATTTGAAGGATCTTTTGGGACAGCTGGCGCAGAATGCTGACCCGCAAACATTATTGGCCATGTTCGCGACTGTTAACAAGAGAAAGTCTGAATTGGAGGAGGAGAGGGAAGATGGAAGAAAGAAGATGAAGGATGAGGAGAGAAAGAAGGAAGAAGATGAGAAGAAGCAGGTAGATGAAAGAGCGAAAAAGAAGCAGGGGGATGAAACGGAGGAAGAAAAAGGAGGGGAAAAGAAGAAGGGAGGTGAAGAGGATAAACAAGAAGAACCTCCCAAGAAGAAGCAGAAGAAGAATCAGGATGAGGTTAGCTCTTCGATGGAGGTGGTCGAAGAAGTCAGCTCTGACGATGACGATGAGGTAAGTGTATTAACTGTTTTAACTTTAGACTTGATGTCTCTGTTTCCAATTCTAACATTTTGTTGATTTATTAGGAGGAGGCATCCTTGGCTTCTTGGGCGGACCCAAGGACAAACATTGATGGGTCTGTCCGGGGAAAGGCGCGGTGGATCATAAGGGGGTCGAATCGGGTGTCGCTTAAGAAGCAACAAAGAAATCCTGAGGAAATGACCTGTCTGCCAGAGATGCCTAGCCTGGAAGATTGCTGGATCAACTTCTTTTTGTCTCACAAATATGAGCCTGAGTTCGATAAAAAACCTTGGGATCCCAAAATTCCACTAAGCTTGCGAGAGTAAGTGTTATTTACATTCAAATTTCCTAAATAAGCTGTACAAGACACAAATTTTGTTTTTACTTATGGTTTGATTTGTTATTATATCTGCAGTGAGTTAATTATTAACATTGCTGATTATGAGAAGGTGACGAGGTATGCCGCGTGGCGCTTCATGGATGGTAAATGGTTTGACAACGAAGTAAGTATTTCTTTTTGTTGATTTAACGTAGTTTCTTAAGACATTCTCCCATCATCATCATAACACTTTTCTATTCACTTTTTAAACAATTAGGTCATCGATGCATATTTGCAATTGCTTCATCTGAAAGAAAGAAGCCGACAATTTTGTGGAATCCCTCGCATTTGGTACCTCGGAACACATTATGCCGTAAGTTCATTCCCTTTTCATTGGATAAAAACTCAATTTAAATTCTTCCACAAAATAGCATCATTAATTTTAATTCTTGTTCAGCCCACGAAGGGTAATCGATATTTCCAAGTGTCCGATAAATACGGAGGAACGTGGAGCGAGATGGGCTACGTAAGATTTACGATTTCTATCAATGCAATCTGCTTTATACATTCATATTTTGTTGAACTTATTTTATGTTGAATTGTTAATGAAACAGATTTCCCTGCCCATGAATGTACATCGAACCCACTGATTCATGATGGTCATTTCCTTTGTCGACAAGGAAATATACGTCTTGGACTCGTTTTCTTGACTTGGGTATGTTGAGAGGGATGTGGCTAGAAAAGTTAATCAAATTCACCAGGTGCTATCCTCCTATCCAGAGTACCATGATGACATCACAAAGTGGGATGTGTGGTACATGAATGACGACGTTCCCCAACAACCAAACGGGTAAAAAACTAATTCATTAACTCCACTCACCATTTTCTTAAACACACTATCTTATAAATCACAACTGCATTCTATTTTAATCTCTCAGGTGTGATTGTGGCCCTTTTGTATGCTTCTTCATGACCCACTTGAGGGACCTGATTCCTAATCCAAAGAAGAACTTCTCTATTCAAGTGAAGCATCTGAGAATCTGGATAGCCAATGAAATGGCTAGATCAGACTACAACATCCACAAGGCCAAGATGTTTGAAGAGTTACTGAGCTTCAAGTATATTGATGAGAATGTTCATGAGTTTGAAAGGATGTACAATTTCCCTTCTTTTCCTACTGTTCCATTGGAATCCGGGGCGAAGACGAGGAGGTCGGCGCGAAAGTCGTCGGGGAAGAATGGAAAAAAGTGAATTTGTCTGTTATGTTGTTTGGGAATTTGTAATATGAACAATGTTTATGTCAGTAAATTTTGTGGGTTGTATGTTTGAGAGTGTATGTTATGAACAATGTTTCCCAATGATGATTAGGCAATGTTTGTTTGCTTATGATTTGATGACTTGTGTTGTTTTCTGAAAAATTGCTTGTGTTTTTTTGTGAACACAAACTGTACAGTTAGTTTTATTTACGGTGCATTTGGTGTTGGCCAACTACCCTCACCTACCAAAACTGAATTAATAAATGCACTACTACGTTATTAGTTACCAATTCTAAATTGTTAAGTTCTCTATCTTAAAGTTAGATACCTGCATTTATATCAGCCAACCTACCCACTGCCCGCTTTTAATACAATCTCCAACCACACTCAACTAACTCTTTATTTCTCTCTTCACTCTCAGATCTCATCTGTTCTCCTTCTCTTTCACCCTTCTCTTCTTTCTCTCTAAGAAATGTCTCAACATAGTGTAAGCTCTTCACCCTCACCAAGCAATCCACCTTCATATTCAAGAGGAGATTCATGCCGGAGGTCAGGGTGTAGGCCTGGGCAGTGTTTCTCTGGCCGTTACCCGGTAAGTCGTACCGCACATACGCCCGGAAATGACGGACGCGTGTTTTGGACTTGTGCCAAGTTTAGAGGTCAACAATGCAACTATTTCTACTGGGAAGATGAATTTCCCAGTCCGTGCTGTGCTCCAGATCTCCAACAACTTCAAGAGGAGGTAACAACGTTGAGTAGGAGAGTCGTAGGGGCCGAGAATGCTTCCTAAGCCCACTCTTTTCATGTGAAACTGCTGTATGTTGTGATTTTTGTCATTCTCATCGTTTTAATTTCAAAGTAAGATAGTTTCCTTCTCTTATTTTGTTGTGTTCAGTTAAGTGTGAGACTCGAAGGGGCCGAGAATGCTTCAAAAGCCCACTATTTTCGTGTGAAACTGTTGTATGTTGTGATTTTTGTCATTTTCAACATTTTATTTTCGATGTATGATAGTTTATCCTGTATTTAATTCTAATTCTGCTGTGATTAGTTAAGGATTAAAGTTCTGTTAACAATGATATATCTGGGTTTATCTTAAATGAAAGGGTTAATGTCATAACTGTTAAACTAACTAACTAAAGATTAATCAAAGATATCACTGTGTTATCTTATTCAGCTTAGTTCATTGTATAGTGTTAACAATACTATCTAGGTTAAAAATGAATCTTCCTGGGACCACTTTTTTTGTCCCGTAGCTGGCCTCTGGGACCAATTTTTTCGTCCGGTAGCTGGCATTTTCGTAATAACCGGCTAGTACCGGCTTAGCCGGTTACCATAGGGACGCACAGAAGTTTTTGCCGACAAATTAGCCTTCTTTCATTCTTCATTCATACAGTTAACCTTCTTTCATACTTCTCATCACTAGCATCACTTCTTTGTCAGCCACTCTCGTACATTTTAGACAGAATTAAATGTGAAAAACTATACCAACCTAATAGTGCTGCCTCTCTAATAAATTTTTTACTCAAAGGAAAACAAGGAACAAATTTCACTCAAACAGAAAATTATACATATGTAATCACCCATTTGATTAACTTTAAGAAAGACTTCAAAGTTCGAAAAATGGTGTACCAGCTATCAGAAAGATGTCAAACAATGTGTTATCTCTTTCAATCATGCACATAGAGTGATGGAGATGCCAGGAATTAAGGATATTCAGAGTTCCATATGATCATGTCAAACCATGAGATAATTGAAAATTGCAAGCTTGGAGGCTATAGAAAAATGCTACAGACCAAAAACACAAACTAGAGAAACCTCCAATGTTTTTTCTGACCACATCAATATAGTAATCCCCAAACAAATGAATTGAAGTTTTTTCTGACTGTTCTCATAAAAAAGTATAAAAATTCTGGTCTACCATCACAAACCCAATTCATGAACTCATAATAAATTATATAATCAGAATACAGAAGAATTATATAACCAGAATAAAATAATTGTTGCAATCTTTAATCAGAATAAAATCAGTGTTGGCATTAGATAATATAATACATAGGAAAACATCAAAACCAATGTTTTTGAATTTCCCTAATTGACTTGACTACCATAAAGGAGAAGACGCGAGAAGGAGAAAACAACAATCCACGAACCCGCAAGAAAGGAAATTGGAGAGAGGAGCAGAGAGATACCTGGAAGAACCCACACTGGTGTTTGGGCTGCAGCTTCGGTTGCACAGTCGTTCCTCTTTCAGTCGCGATTTTTTTCTTTTCCACTCGATCTCTCTAAAAGTTAAGCTTGAGTAAATACCAGGTGATTACTACTGAATTAGTTTATACAGAAAGGGGGAAAAGGTTGTTTTTCAAAATTATGCTTCATAAGGCAAACGTTTGGCTAGGGTAGGCACGTGCCGGCCCCAATTTTGAAAATAACCTTTTCACCCTTTCTGTATAAATTAATTCAGTAGTAATCACATGGTATTTACTCAAGCTAAAATTTTAGAGAGATTGAGAGGAAAAGAAAAAAATCGCTACTGAAAGAGGAACGACTGTGCAATCGAAGCTGCAGCCTAAACACCGGTGTGGGTTCTTCTAGATAGATCTCTGCTCCTCTCTCCAATCTCCTTTTTGCGGGTTCGTGGATTGTTGTTTTCTCCTTCTCCCGTCTTCTCCTTCATGGTAGTCGAGTCAATCAGGGTAAATTCAAAAAAATTGGTTTTGATGTGTTTTCTATGTATTATATGATCTAATGCCAACGCTGATTTTTATTCTGATTAAAGGTTGCAACAATGATTTTATTCTGATTATAGAATTCTTCTGTATTCTGGTTATAGAATTTATTCTGAGTTCATGAATTGAGTTTGTGATGATAGACTAGAATTTTAATAGTCCTTCATGAAAACAGCCAGAAAAAAATTCAATTCTTTTGACTTTGGGGATTGCTAGACTGATGTGGTTTTTGAGTTAACCATTGGAGGTTTCTCTAGTTTGTATTTTTAGTCTATAGCCTCAGAGCTTGCAATTTTCAATAATCTCATGGTTTGACATGATCATATGGAACTCTGAATATCCTTAACTCCTGGGATCTCCATCTCTCTATATGCAAATTGAAAGAAATGGTTCATTCTTTGAAATCATTATGATACCTGGTATTCCATGGTTTGAACATTGAAGTATTTATCACAGTTATATATATCGGTTCTTACTGTTGAGAATTATTGTTTGTCCCACATCGGGACTTTCTCTGCTTTGGCTGTGCCTAATACGATACATGGGCTACTCCCTGCCAATTGTGTTTGTAGGTGGAAGCTAAGAATTTAACCATGAGAAGCACACATATACTTGGGTTACTCCCCCAGCAAATCATCTATATACAGGAACCTAGAACTGTGTTCTTCCAATACAATCCCAATTCTCTAGCCAAAAATCCCTATAAACAAGCCCCTTCTCTGTAAATTCTAAGAAGAGCCTCTGTTACAGCCTTGTGTCTCTTCTCATCCAATATGCAGCACTCGTTCAACCAATCAAGAGAAGGGGACCGAGGGACCTAAGCTGTTTCAGTATGTTCCACCATATTCATCTCTCTACTTCCATACTTGAGCAAATAATTCCTCACGGCCAACATCATATCTGGGTAAATTCGTTTCGGGAAACATTTTCTTCTTCACAACAGCCTGTTTTGCTATCCGAGCATCATTCGTTTAAGAAACTCACAAGGTGTTGCAATTTGCAACCGGGTTTGCATTATGGTATTCGAAACAGCACAACCTGGTATGTATCTCATAGTAATAATGTACGAATTCACATTGTCAGTACCCGTCCGTCGGCGATAGAAGGGGTCAAATAAAACTTTTAAACTTATCCAAATCCGATCCACATGAGTTCTAATTGGATCAGTTTCGGATCTGGATTTTATCGGATTGGGATCTGATTATCCATCGGATATATTCTCAGGTCATGTGAGATCAGATAATCATGAATAACAATCAAGATTTGATTATTTACACTTTACAACTATAAATTCATCAATTTCATCGTAACAAACTTATAGATATATTAAGTTTATGATTTTTTTTTTAATGTAAAGGTGGTAAGTAATATACTTATAATAATATTAATACATGTAGATTATCTAACTTATAAGATATAATAACCTAATCAAATTGATCAAGTTATACATATCACAAAACCCTTGATCCATATCCAACAAATTTATAGTGGATAGAATCTGCTCCATTAGGGTCAGATCATGCCGGTAGCCTATGGGATTGGATCTGATTTCCATCCCTAAAACATGCCCCACACGGACTTTTTTTTCTACCTAAATTGATATGGCCTCAAAGAACAAAAAGAAGTCGTACCTGAATTAATTCCTCCCGGACTTCCAACAACTCATCATATGCTCTTTGAGGAGAAGCGCTTGGTTAAGATCCTCCAAACTTCAACTATTTCCCTTACAACTCTTCAACTGTCGTCTCCAATTTATGTTTGTCATCTAGATCGCCTCCGAACTGATATTTCAAAGTCAAGATTTCCTATTTTAAATTTGGTGGAATTTCAGTTTAGCATAAGCTCTTCAGCTCAAGTTTTTACGACTTTAAGATGGCGCAAGAAGGAGGAAAGAAAAGGAAAAAAACACTCATTACCTGCAACTTTAGCTGATGCTTTGTAACTCTAGTCCGTATGTTGGGCATGATATCTAAGAGCTCTTCAGAAAGATCAGCTTCTTTCATAGCATCCTGCACATCACTTATTGCATACAATGTCAAACATCAATCCAGCACATATACACGGATTTTTCCTTTCCAGGTCAACAATCATATTTAGTGAATGCAGTTTGTCCCTCTGCACGCATATTCAATTAAACTAGTAAGTATTTTACGAAAGAAAAAACAAATCCCCCAAGAATTTTTATTTCTGATAATGAAATGGATACCTTCTGCTCTGCAATGAGCTCTAGGACATTCTTCTCGTCTTGATGGTTGGAAGTCATATCAATTGCAGGAAAATCTGACCTATGCTAAATAAGAAAAGATATGAAAAATTAAAAGCCGAAGGTTACGTTGACAAGGAGATACATGAATAAGGAACTGACTCACATATATGCTAACCCTGCAAACCATCAAATGGAGGAAAGTAGGCGCAAAACTTGTTTTTGCTCAAATAAAATACTGAATTCTAACTAAGCGGAGTAACCATATCAAAACTTTGGGAGATTCTTTCTCCTAGCATTCATTTAACAAAAGAGTTTGTAATTCCCTACATTGGCATGATATATCTGAAGAAAATATTTTTTAACACCAACCGTTTCCCCTTATTTCGTCTCCCCTATTCGGGGACTAACATGCCTTATATATTGAAGACTAACATGCTCCCATAAATCTCTTCAGCAGCCCGACATGATTTATAGTCTCATCGATCGTGCGTGATCATTAAAAATCAATTACCCTTGCTACATATTGTTAAGATTACTAGAAAATATTGACAATTATCTCACATTTTAACTTTAAACAACTGAGAGAGAAAGAGTAATCCAGTGATACATCTGGAAAATCAAACTTTAAAAAGATCGAGATTGTTGTTCAGGGTTGGAATATTATATCAAAGTGAACCTACAATGGGATTAACAACGTTGTTCATATGGGGCAGATATGATTAAGGAACATTAATCAAGTTTTACAAGAAAAAATTGCTACGAGTACTTCGATCAAAACCAATTTCACCTTCTTCGACCAAAATTGTTACCATCCGTCCAGTGCAGTCGCTGCTCTCTCATACAAAAACCGGTCAACATGTCTGTGAGCCTCCAGATCTTTCACCTGTACTCTCGTCACCTCCTTCTCTCCAGATTCATCATTTTCACCTTCTTCGTCTGAGTTAAAAGGAGAAACGACTCAGCCCTAGGTTTATTTCTGAGTATTTCTCCCTAACACCCATTAGTTTCACATGTCTTCTATTTTGGCACAAGATTCTTTTATACCATTTTGTTTCTTCTCATTGAGCTTACTTCAATTTTTAACACTATTCACTATGTCATTTTGATCTGGTGATTTAGTTAGTAAAACAATGCATAAATTTGGTAATATTTGCATGATCTTGTATAGTAAACTTTATTCTACAATACTATGAATAATTGCCAAAAAATTACATCGCTTCGATATCCAAATCACCGAGTCAAAGTGACCCAACTACGTGTTCTAAATTACATCGTTTCGATATTCGGATCAAATGAATATGAAAATGACGTTTTATTGAAATTAAAAAAAAATATTTCTATTTCTAAACTTATGCTATTTTTATCGGGAAGTGATATGGTTCGTATCTCTATCACGACCGAAAAGCTCATGTTTAAGAGTTCAATCTTAATTAACTTACAGAGAAAAATCAGTCGTGACAAGTGATAAAAACTCTTATTCAACTGCCACAGTGCGTCTAACCAGTCTCGTACATCGGCTCTTTTCTTAGAACACTGATATTCAGCACCGTGCTCCACTGACGATGAAGACCCCGGAGATGAGATCCACCGATCTTGATACAAATTCTCTCATCTGCAGAGATCTCAGATTGAATCCCGAATAAATCCACGGAATCAATTCCATCTTCCTCATCATTCTCCATGAAAATCTCTTTTATTAGACTTACTAGAACATCTCGGAATCGCCTGGTAACAAGAGATAGAATCGTCATAATCAGAGCTTGAAACTCACCTGATTACGGTGAAGAGGGCAATAGGAAATTGTCGGAGAAGAAGCTTCGAATACAAATTGAGGTGGATGTTATTTTTTTGGGGTTCAGAGCCGTTTTTGTGCGTCATGAAGTTTGCATTTCAATAGTATATTTCTACACATATATTCACCAATCCCTCTGAGTAAAGAAATGTATTTCTTCTTCTTATATCATAGTTGTCCGTTCCGCACCGGATGGGCCCTAGATTATCGGTGAAAAATTTCGGTGAGTAACGTCCCAAATTATCAGTGAAATATTCCTATTTGGGGCGGGGGTGGGGTCCAAAGAATCTTGGGAAGTTATCTATTTAAAACAGCGAGCTATCCACTTCCTATTAACAGAAGCAAGAGATCAACCTGGGAGGATGGCAGTGCTATTACCAAACACAAGGTCAATTCTCATTTTCCAAATAAATCAGCAGGCAAAAAAGAAAGTGGTTTGCCAATAGCTCTTCCAAACAAGATTGGGAGAGCCGTTACCAAAAAACCCCTTATCTACGGTTAAGGAAGAGATGGGGTTAAGAGCAGGGGGACTTTAGCTCTTCCCAGAAGATACGATGACTACATGATCTAAAGAGATGGTTAAGGGTTTTAACTTGTGTCCCACCGTCAGGGCAAAGGCTTGAGTGATCAGGGATGAACCAACTGAGGGCTACATTGGAATGAAGTTTTTCATAATATATAATCCAAACAAAGAACATGATTTTAGGAGGGAGGTGCACCTTCAAGATCCACGACCAAGGTCTGTGCTCACGGGGCCAATTTGAGTCAAGGCTGATACATGAGGCAGCATAAAAATTTCCAGAGGCTTCAGCAACCTATTTAAGAGAGTCAGGGCTGTTAGTAAAAGGGGAGAAGGGAGTGCTTAAGATGGCCCTGGTAATATTTGATGGAAGGGAGACGGATAGAGGCGTACCATTCTCCCAGCATTGCTACATATTCTTAACAATCATAGGTTATGGAATAAATCCAGAGTTGGCCCAACCCTAAAGCAGCTAATGCTGCTGCTTTAGGCCCACTCTTCACCAAAGGCCCCAACCCAACTTTATATATTAGATAGGGCATATATGTATTTTCAGCCACCAACTCCCTCTCCCACGCTTCAATCTGTTAAATTATTGTTCTCTCTCCTCCACTAAACCAGTGTCTCTCTCTAGTTAAACCAATAATTTATTACTTTTTTTAGCAATATCATTTATTACTCATACTTTATTTATTACTTATATATCTTGTTATCACCAATATATGTTTAATACTTTAATTATTACTTGCATATATCGGCATCATCAATTTACTAGTACTCGTGTGAAACTTTTTGGGGTTTATTATTTTCTCCTACTGTAAAGTAATTTAAGTTCTTTCAAAAAAGGAAAAAATAAAAATTCAGGTTGTTTTGATGTTTTCTTGTTGTTTCAACTAAATAAATTAATTCTTCTTGAGAATATATAAATAATATGACCTGTTATAGAAATCTATTTAGCATGCATACTGACAAATGATATATTCTATCGTATGTAAGCGGTGTCATATATAAATAAATAAATAAATAAATTTTACAAAATAATCCGTTTCTTATATTTTGTGACGACAACTTTCTATAATTATCTAAATGTGAAATACTATTATAGAAATTTTACATACATAAAAGCTATAAATAAAGGCCTCAATTTTTACATTTGCTTTAGGCCCCCAAAGGGTTAGGGCCGGCCCTGAATAAATCCATTATTTGCTCTAACATGCAATTTCCTTCTTATTTTATTCAACAAAAGAAACTTTTTTTGTCTTTCATAGTGTTCCAATTCCAAACATTCACAATCAGCTTCACCCAATACTAGTACTAGCTAGTAGTAGCTGATATTCAAAATAATACATCAGATGGTCTCACAACCAGTTTAGGCAAACGTAGATATGTTTTCGATACCTGCACTACAAACTTACTTCACATTGATCCCACGCAATAGAAATTAATGATGGTCCAGACAACTTATGAAGGTAGGATCTGTTAGAAGCCAACGTTAACATCAGCATCTTTTGCGTTTCAGCATCTTCAAATGATTCAGCATACAAGAAATAGCTTCCTTATTTGTGGCCTTTCTGTTCTCCATGAAGTTCCATATCTCAGACACCACGTACCGACCACTTGGATTATACTCATTCATTTCTTTCGCGGCAGTTATGACAGTTTCATAAATCTCAGCTCCCCGTTTCTTGAGAAGTTCCACAAACTCATCCGCCTCATTTACCGTTTCCTAATAACACCAGAGAAGATGGGGTATTGAGAAGACATAAAACATAATTATGGCGACTACTCATTGGCATAAAATAAACATCATCGCATACCTTATATCTACCATCCTCGGAAGCGACAATCATAAAAGGGTGCCAGCTTGGGTCTCCTAATAGATGCTGCCAATAAGAGCAGAGTTCTGCAGCCTTTATTTCCGCTTCAGGACCATACTCCTCTTGTAATGCTCTTCGGAGGGGTTTCACATCGATTTCTCCCATTCTCCTTAGCGCAATGCAATGTCCCGTAACGACCAAGTCTGTGAAACCCTAAATAAAGAACAATAAACCAACAATATGGATTCTAATTAATATTAGTTGTGTCGCTGCTGGTTTGTATCTCATAACAATAATGAATGGATTCCCATCATTGGTACATGTCCGTATGCTATAGAAGGGGTTAACTAAAACTTTAAACTTTCCAGGGTTGACAAAGGATCGGGTTTGGATTGGATCACCATATTTACAAATCCGATCCAGGGTTAACTAAAACTTTTAAACTTGCCAGGGTTGACAAAGGATCGGGTTTGGATCGGATCACCATATTTACAAATCCGATCCACATTCATACAAATTGGATATTACCGGATTAGAATAGGATTATCCATTGGATAATAGTGAGTGATAGGTTAAGTTCATCTAACCTAAGATAATCATGAATAACAATCAAAATTGGATTAATTTACAGTCTCCAATTATAAATTCATTAATTTAATCTTAACAAACGCATATATACTAAATTTATAATGTTATTTAAATTTAAGATGTAAATAATAAATTCATTATTATATTAATACTGCATATAATTTAACTTATTAGGTATAGTTGTTTAATCGGATCGGATCGAGTTTCAGTGGTCATAAAGTCGATGATCAATACCCGACCCATTTATATGGATCCGCTAGATCTTTTCCCTTAAGGTCGGATCATTCCAGATACCCTACCGACTCGGATCCAATTGCCATCCGTAAACCTTGTCCAACGCGAGCTCTCTTTTTCTCACCAAAATAGATATGGCCTCAAAGAACAAAGGAAGTATACCAGACTTAATACTTTCCGGATTTCCAATAAGTCATCATTGCTTTGGCGCTCTTTAAGGAGTAGCACTTGGTTAAGGTCCTCCAAACTTTCAATATATTCAAGTTTGTCCTGCAGTTCCTCCTTTAAGCTCTCAACGCTTGGTTCAGCTGTCATGTCATTTTTGAAAAACAATTTCTCTTTCAACTTTTCAATTGTCATTTCCAATTTATATTTAGCATCCAGCTCGCCTCCTAACTGAAATGTCAAAGTCGAGCTTTCCTGTTTTTCAATTCGTGGAGGTTCATTTAAGCATAAGCTTCTCAAATCAAATCTATAAGATTTAAAGTGGCACAAGAAGAAAAAACACTCATCACCTGCAACTTTAGCTGATGCTCTCTAACTCTAGTCCGTGTTTTGGGCGTGACATGTAAGAGCTCCTCCGAAAGATTAGCTTCTTTCATAGCCTCCTGCACGTCTCTTCTATGTACTTACAATGTTCAACATCAATCCAGCACATATAAACGGATTTTGCGAAAACATTACTTCACCTGCAGTTTCTTTCGAAGATCTTTAATTTTATTTTCCAATTGCTGTTTAAGTTCTATTTTCCTTTATAGCTCAACAATCATATGTAGTGAATCAAGTTTTTCCCTCTGCAAGCATATTTAATTAAACTAGTAAGTACATTACGAAAGAAAAAAATGAATTTCTCAAGAGTTTTGTTTTTCTGATACCAAGCGAGTTATACCTTCTGCTGTGCAATGAGCTGTAGGACATTATCATCTTGATCATTCGAATTCATATTAATTGCAGAATAACCAGGCCTATCCTAAATAAGAAAACATAAGAAAAAGAAAAAAATTCAGACAATTACATGGACAAGGAGAAATGTTAATACTGAAGTACTCACATATATGCTAACAACGCATACGTTCAAATGTAGGGAAGTAGCGGCCATACTTGTTTTTGCTCAAATAAGATACATGATTCTAACTAAATAGAGTAACCACATCAAAACTCTGGGAGATTTGTTCCCTTAGGGTTCATTAAACACTGAGAATTTAATTCCTTATATTGGCATGATATATCTCTAGAAAAGAATTTTAATCTTATTTCTTCTTCCATATTCCAAGACTAACACACCCTATATATTGAGGAATGTAATGCTGCTTGGATTGTACCCGTTTTCTCTTATTTCATTTTCCCTATTCGAAGACTAAGATGCTCTCTTTAGGCTGTCATACTGCCTCACAAATCTTAATTCCATTTTCCTCTCTATCCGGTCTACATGCCTTTTCAGCAGCTCGACGTGATTTAGTTTGTTCGATCGTTCATGTGTGACCGTTAGAAATCAATTATCCTTGTTACAACAAGTTGTTGTGATGAATAGACAGTTTTGACAATTCTCTCTCAGTTTAACTTGAAACAATTGAGAAAGAAAGAGTATTCCAGTAATACATTTTGAAAGTCAAACTTTAAACATATGGAAGATTAATTTTGTTCAGTGTTGGAATATAATATCAAAGTGGTGGTCAGGGGTCTCCTACATTAGTTTAATTACTTGACAACGCTGTTCATATGGAGCGGATATAATTAAGGAACATAAATCCAGTTTTAGAAAAAAAAATGCTATGAAAACTTTGTGCAAACCATTTTCAGACTTTGGATTGAGAGGTAGCCTAAACGGAGAAATTTTAAATTAAAAAATTCAATAAAAGATACAAAAAGTACAGAGCAGTGATCGATATTTTACAACAAAGCAACTCTGAAGGGTGAATGCAGCTTACACACCAAGTTTTTCCTCCTCCTCTAGCCTTAATATCCTTTATTTATGTATTTTTAGCTACTAAAAGCATGTAGTATTGTTTGGCTTCAACTGAGAAGATGGTTCATCCAATAAATCTTTACTAGTCTCCTTTATATAGAAGGACCTTCTTGTTTGAATTCCTTATTTCCGTTTTTTCAAAAAATAAAAATCTTTATCGAAAATAGGACCAGTCATTTATTGCATAACCAACTTTTAATTTCACTTCCCACCATTGGTTGTAGGCTTCTAGAGAGAAGAAATTAAATAATTAGCAAAAGTCATATCTTAAAACATATGAAGTGATTTACAAGGCTGGCAAATATAGTGTGAAGCGTAGCAGTCATCTATATAGAAAAAATTAAAGTTCATCTATTTTTCTCCACCCTTAATATTAGTGTCCATGCGGGGTTCTCCAACTGGTTGTTAAATTCTAGAAAGACATCAAAATAAATGATTATAAACTATCATATCGTGACACATAAGAGGTGAACCACAAGGGTGACAAATATAAGGCGAAGCATATAAGCCCATTTTATGGATAATGATAAAGTTCATCCATATTCCTTCACCATTTAACCTTACCGCCCATGTGGGGACCTACCATTGATTGTACAATTTTAAAAAGAAATCAAAACAAATAATTATTAACAATGATGAAATAGAAAGTTTCTTTGAAGCTTCAATTATCTGTCTATCTTATTGTCAATTCGGCGAATAAAGACTTGGATATAGAGTAGTTGATTGTATAAGTTAAATTGATATGAGCTTCTTTGTACTCACTAGTAGGTATGTAGCACGTGCAGTGCACGTGGGCGATTTCATTAGTATGCTATTTAGTTAAATTTTTATTGAACTTTTGTAATCTTTATCTTGTCATCACAAGAATGTCAATTCTTTCCTAAAAGAATAATAGTTATGCGTATTATTCCCAAATTAAAGTAAGAGCTCAAGTTTAGTTATCCCAATATGATTGCAGCTTCTTTCCCTTCCGAATGACCAAACCAACTTCTTCACCTCTTCGTCTAAGAATCTTTACATTTTCTAGTTTACAAGGAAGCTGACATGAACATTTGTTACATAAATCCTTGCAACACAATCGCATGGGGCTATATCCTGAAAAATAAAATAACATATCAAGTCAAACATGATCACTACATTAAATACAAGCCGTGAACAAATTAATCTTTCCTTGTGGGTGTGTTGTGAAAATGTCAGGATGGGAAGGTCAAGAGTACATGACACTTGCAAAAATATTTCAAATTTATCAGCAAAATACCAACATGGGCATAGTAAATTGGCTTAATTGCATCGGTGGTACCCACATTCGGTTTTTGTTTAGATTTAGTACCTAAAGTTTCAATTGCAACATCCGCGAAACTCATACTTTCAATATGTTGCATAAATGGTACCCATGTTAACTTTCCATCCGTTTGTTGGATAAAAATTTGCATCAAGACTAGCGCGCCCCTAATTCTCACCTCTATAACTTTGTATATAGTTTGTATAGAATATTGAATTTATTTTTATTTATTTACATATTTATAATGTATATGAATTATTTGTCATATTAACAGTTAAAATTTTAAATATTGTTACTCACTAGTCTAAGTTTCATAAAATACTAATTATATTAAATTTAATTCTATTTAAATTTAATTATTAATTATTAATTATTTATTTGTCATATTATAATAAACAAATTTACTATAAATTTTTTCATCGATACTTTTTAGTAAAAATATGTAGTTTTTTTTACAAAATATATGATATTATTTAATATATATATAGGTAAATAATTAAATTTTAAATATTAATGTAATGTAAAATATTAAAAATGTAAGTAAAATTTGCAATTTTATAAAAATTTGGAATTCAAGTGAGGGCCACACTATGGTGGAAAGTTAATAGAAGGTACCATCGTGGCACAGAAGTGAAAGTATGGGTATCGTCAATGTTGCAATTGAAATTATAGGTATCAAATCCACTCAAAATCTAAACAATGGGTACCGCCGATGCAAGTTAGCATAGCAAATTACATCATTGCATCAGACATATATTGAAAAACTAGTAGACGGTAGTCATAGGAAAATATAGCAGATGCTTAAGTTCCTAAAATAACTAAATTCCCATATTCAAAGTGCTATAACCAACTAATCGTTGAATCTCCACTCTAGAGAAATTCTTCATTAACAAGGTGGTTGCTCTGGCGGTCATTTTTCTTGGACTATTAGAGAAATATCATACAGAGCGCAAAAACAAAATCAAATAAAATGTTACCATTAGGTTTCTGGAATATAGTTTGTGGATGTCAGTAAATCAAAAGCAATTCACTCGCTGAAAAACTGAAGCAACTATGTGACGGAAATTTGGAGACATATCAACTCACGTGTGGAATGTGGGAAAGAAATAATTTCAATTTTTCTAATACAATCCTTGTACTAAAATTTCTTGAAGCGAAGGTTAAGTGAAATAAGTTTTCACGATGATGTCCAAATGTACCACATTAAAACAAAATGATGTGCGATCCCCCATACTTGACAAGAAAATTTGGGCCATTCACCCAAGTCGTTGGTACCAATCAATGTGTCAGGTTCTGCTCCACAACAACCCCATCAAATTTTCCGCTAGCTGCTGTCAAGGTCTTTAAATCTACCTTCAAAGCAAGTCCAAACTGATGGAAAATTTCCATAGTATCTTCCTCAAAGTACTCTACCGGCACACCTTAGACGAATCCAAATCGGAATAGTTCTAATAGGTTAAAAAACGGGTCAAAATTTGGTTTCCATGTTTGCACTGTGAGATATTTTCCTTAAATCACCCAAGGTCCTTTAAGGAGAACTCAACGCAATCCTCCTTCAAGTAAAAGATCATATTTTTTTTGATAAAAGTAGAGATAGTTACCACCCTTTAAAAATTCGGAACTGTATTAATCTGGATTGCTTTGATATGATTATTGGAACGTGAGTTTTCAAATTTGATAAAAAAAAAAGGTATTTCAATACATAATCGGGATTAGGACGAAAATACAATTCCAACGATATAAGAATCATCGGAAACAGAGCACAGGAAGGCGGCATGTAGGCCTCAAGCACCATTGACGCCGCCACCACGCGCGGCAACGTGCCAAAGGGCTGCAGCGGATGCTGACATGGCAAGCTGATGTGGCAGTGACACGTTAGTGGATGATGGTGTGGTGATGATGTGACAAGCCATGTGGCATATGATGAGGCATAATGACATAGCACATGAGTCATCATATGTGTTGACGTGGCATGCCACGTGGCGGTGCTGACCTGGCAAAGGCCGACGGACAGAGTGTGACGGAGGCAGACGCGATTGCGCGCGATTGCGCGCGACAGCGCCTGAGGACACGTGCGGCCTCCTCCCGCCGTCATTTTTTCCGGTTTTTTCCAGTATACTTCAAATTAAATTCCCTATTTTCAGAATATTTTTTCATAATTTTTGGTATTACGGAAAATTTTATTAATTTCAAGATTAATTAAGTTGTGCTTAGCACACTTCCAGATGCAATTAGGCGACCTTAGACACACTATTTTCAGCATAACTTTTTTTTTCCTGAAGACTAAGGTCATTTTCCCCTACTGTCTACCATAGGTGGTGCCACCTTAGGAGGTTTAGAGAAATATTTGATCATTTAGTGTAATTAGATTATTGCTTATTAATTTTCAATAATTAGGGATTAATTTTATGAATTTCCATAAAATTTCAGTATGTTTATTATGTTGCTTTACATACTGTTGTGGGTTGAATGGATGTGTTTGGTGCATGGATGTGGCATAGATGTTTTTATATTTGATTTTTGTTTTATTTTTGAATATGTACTCAAAATACGGTCTGCATGCCGTGCCTCTCATCATAATCAATTTTATTTACTTCTCATCCAATCGCTTCTCTTGAGGCGACTTCGTTTAGAAATAAGATAGTTAGTGAAGATTGAATATAGAAGCTTCAGAGAGGTGGTCAAATCAAAAGACATGGCGAAAGGTGCATGGAGAAAATAGACGAACTAAGGAGCTTCAAGAATGGCGTTCTCAAGTAGGCGAGAGTACATGAAGCGAGATTCAATACTTGCTCATGAAGTATTCCCAATAGTGGGAGTGCACCTTAGGGGCCACATCCATGCATATTTATTTATGCTTATGCTTGTTTTATGTTATAACTGTGTGTGATTGGATATAACTGTTTAACCTTGAATGCTAAATAACTAAAACAAAAGAGCTCACATAAAACATGATCAAAACTAACAGGGAATCATAAGTGACAAGATTTGATTCCTAGAATTGCTACTAGGTTTTTGTGGATTCCTTCTAAGACACTATTAAATTTTAAGCGATGTTTCGTGTTCTTTAGGAGCTAAGTCAATGCTATTGTTAATTTCATAAGCAATGTCTCAAATCAATTGTGTCTAAATCTAAATATTAAATGCTAAATGTTGACAACAAATGACAAGACGTGTCGTCATACTATGGACATAGGTTGTCAAACCACCTACAAACATGGTCGAACTTGTGATGATTGGTTGTCACAGCAGCACATAGACATTATCTTTAGGCTCACCAATAGTGGGAGGCAGCAGTCAAGACAATGTCATAAGAGTGTGCTATGCCAAGGTGGGGAAATGACCTCGTCAGCAAGTTCAAGACCACTTTAAAATTCAAGGATTGCAGGAATTTGCCAAAGAAGAATCTTGGATCCACCTTAGCCATTTGCGCACATTAATTGAGAGTAGTGACTCATAAATCCTGCCTTAACTATGAGTAGTGACTCATGTCATAAAAGTGGGCACTCGACTATATCGTCTGAGATTAGCACTCGACTATAGCATCTGCTCTTCATGCCATTTATGATCAGAGAGTTAAAGGCTGTCAGGTATAAGCTATCAGATTAGCAATTTGTTGCAATCTCTCCCATGTATTCTGGAGTGCCATAAAGACATATATGACACACTTTATGAATGTCAAGATGTTTGGATGAGACCGAACATCGCTCTGTTCTAGGATCTAAGCAACCAAGGTTTTGCTAAGAATACTAGTCCAACATACTTCAGAAGTCCAAGCGAAAAATGATTGATGAAGACTGTTAGTAAATTATGTAGGCAGATGAAGTAACCTAGTATTAGGACCGTGAGGCAATAGGTGGGGAAAAGATAAATAAGTATAGGGGCAATATTTATATAAGACCAGTAGCCTAAGGCTGGCAAACACAAAGAAGGAAAAAGAGGTTTCCCTAAGACTAGTGGAAAGGCCAGACCTGGTAATTGAGGGAGTAGCCACCAAATTTGTATTTGGTCACATATTTTACCTTGAAATTAGTCATGGTATGTATAGCTTGGCGTTCTTAAAATCTAGCATGAGAGACGCCATAGAATCCTTGGATGTCAACTCAAGAGTAGGACTAAGATTCTGATATGTGGCGCGCTAGATTAAGACACACAATGTCAGGAAATGATGTTTTAGGCTAGCTAAGGAAAGCCTGCTTGGAATGTACCCAAGGTACCCTTACCTGTGTGTGATTATTGCCTTACATGAAAGGCAAAACGCAAACCATCCAGTAGAGCATTAAGGACTATTCGAGTCTTTACATATTACTCATTATGTTATTATGTTCCATTAAATGTTAGAGCTAAGACATGGTGTTTACTATCCCATCTCATTCGTAGATGATTGTCCGCGTCTCAACTATGTGTGCAAGATGCCACATAAGTCTGAGGCACAAGAGTGCTTCAGACAGAATCCACAAAAGGTAGAGAACCATCTGGAAAAGAGAATGTCTCTGAACATAATGAGTCTGCGAGTATCTATCTGAGCTAGAGCTATGTGGTGGAAAGGAATTGTAAGGCAGCTGGCCATTCCCCACACTCCGCAACAGGGTAATGTAGCGGATAGGAGGAATAGAATACTGCATGAGATGGTTTGATGTATGATAGTGCGTAAAAAATACATGTTCCCTATTGGAGGAGACAGTTTGCTAAATGGCTATCGACATACTAAACCAATAGCCCACCAAGTATATAGCCACTACGCCCTACGAGATGTGGACGAAAAGGCAACATATGTACGGTCACCTTAGGGCATGGGGATCGGCAGCTTATGTGCTAACCAAATTTTCAAGTTAGGAAGAGATTCGCGGATAAGTATGTCTCTACAAAATAGAGGTATCACTGTATTACGCCCCGTCCCTGATTGATCCACAGGAACAATTTATACGGATCTTCAGGAATGTGGGAGTGACTTGCCTAGTGAACCGCCCATCATAGATTATGACTATGCGAAGGAACACTCACTGCGTAGGAGCGCTATTTGAAGCGTACCCCGTCAATGATTTGACTTCGAGGATTAAACCGTGATGGTCACCACACAAGACGATGATGAACCTACGATATCGTCTCAGGCTCTTTCATCACTTGACAATAAGGAATTGAAAGTTGGACCGTAGATGGAAGAAACGTATCTTCATGTAGTATCGTATCTTCATGTGCTATTCTGAGTACTTTAGGGGTTGCGTATTCAAAAATCAATAGCCGATTAGTAGTGTAAGGTAAATGGATTCACAAGATATATGATTTATCATAGGAGATGTCCAAAATTAAGGGAAATGTTCATAGAGATGATGATCTCCACGAGCATGGAGGAACTGCTGGAAGACACCCGTTCCTTAGTCGTTTATGAGGAAATAGTTCCTCAAGGATCCTTTGGACAGTGGGAGTGACTTTCCAACCAAGGTGCCCATCCATAGGGATGAGAACAAATGATGATCCTCCTATGAAAAGGAATTGCTCATATGAGCATACCTCATCGACCACTTGATGTCGAAGGGATGATCTTTAGGATCACCTTGCATAAACGATAGGATAGAGTTATTGTCCTTATCGTTCCCTAATTATGAAGAATGAAAAGTAAGCTTTACAGGAGGAGTTAGAGTTTATAAGAGGCCAACCAAGTTTCAGACTAGGTCGACTTTCTGACTGGATGCAACACTGTTGGATATTAATGGCTTTCCAAGGTCAATCTGAGACCCAGACTGAAGCGTAGAAAAGGAATTGATTGCATAAAAGTGAAAAGGGCTGCACTCATTCTGAGTGCAGACATCGGTGAGGTATTTACCCAAAAAGTTAGTGAGAATTACGCTTATTCGCATAGCATCAGCAATAGTTGTGATAATGAAATTAAGGCTTAATTCTCGATAATCATGACGACTGAATTTCTCGATGGAGAAATCATAGAGGTTATCTGTATGACTCATCCATTGGGTTTTGAGACGTAAGATCAAATGCACAAATGGGTGCAAGCTAATTAAGTCAATATGTGGTCTTAAGTAGTCCTCTGAAACAGTAGTATTTCATCAGACGGGTGAAAACTACTGCATATCACTCTCACTAGTAGAAATTTGATAATCACGTCACTTAAAGACATGCTATTGGCCAGTGGAGCTTAAGGACTGTTCAAGTCCACTAAGGAGTAATTGTAACCTGTAGCTCAACTCAAGACTTTACGAGCCTGAATATGTACCCTAAAAGACACCATACAAGATTAACCAGATGACCAGGGTGCCCGATGCAGTAGGAGTCTTCTATACACTATGGTGTGTACTTAGACCCAACAGACGACATGCAATCGGAGGAGTGGATTTCAGGAAATCCAATTTAAGACATGAGATTGCAGTCACAAGAATACTCGGATGCGATGGATCACGTGCTATGACTATCGGTGATGATGCTTCAACTAGTTAGTTATGCATGCTAACTAGGGTGGGGACCTAGATGCACATGGATCCACCTCAGGCTATCATCTATTCTTGACGACATATTCATTGCATGGAACAAAAATAGAAGTATTGCACGATCGTATTATACCGCTCCATCGACCATGGAAGTGAAGCATGATTGCCTGTTCTGCCATCAAGCAGAATTGTGTTTAGCTAAAAAGTTTTCTAGTAAGCTTATGAGATGTCGACAAACCAGTTGCCATGAGTTGTGCTAGCATACGGTTATAACACTGTATTGAAGTCAAACACATAGAAAAGGGTACCATTTTACAAAAGATTAAAATAACTACCTCAAGAGTAATTTTGGAGTGGATCGACTTCGGGCCAAAGTATTGGCTTATCCCATTCCTAAACCATTGAAGAATTGTCTTTGTGGATCGGTTTAGAGAACAAGACTCGGCATTCGATGGCTAGCAATATGATTGATGATCGTACGAGACATTGATAATTGGATTGTAATTGAATTTGTCTATTATAAGCTTCCTGTTGATTGACACTTGCACGATATGTTACATTTCCCTGTACTAGCATAGAGCATGTCGCGCAGACAATAGGTCGGCTCTCTCACACGAGCGACCGCCATTGTGAAAGATCAGGTTGTGCAAGACTTGAAATAGCTTGGCTATTTCAAGAACTTGAACCAGCTTTCAAAGCCTTGAAACTGCTTAACCTGAATGCACATTCTCAGGTGGAGTTTTCTGCTAAACTCTCTGATTTGATTTACTCTCTCTCTTTAATTTGTTTGATTCTTTGTTATTACATGATGAAAGAAAAATTGTTCTAATATGTTTTTAATCATAATATATCATCTGTTTGACCATGATAATGAAGGAAATTTTGTTTCTAAGTTTTGCAGGATTGTTTCCTAATCTGAATTACTGCAGATTTGGAAATACTTGGACACTTTGATCCTGTGATCAATCTGACGTATATGACAGCTTCTCATGGTAGTTGAATGAAAGATTACAACAATATATCTTAAGATTGTGATCATCCAACCGTTGGAGAAGATTTCAAAGTAGTCCAACTCTGTTGCCTACAAAATAGGAAGGTTGTTGCTGAAAATCTGGGGAGATTTGCAGAGCTATTTGAAGTATATATTGAGCTCAAATTCTAAGCAAAAAGACAAAACACTCAACGGGCAAAAACAGAAAAACTATTCTGGATTGACAAGCATAAAAGAAGTTCTTCATTTCTTCTAATCCATTCGCAGAAGTTCACTGCACTTCACTGCAATTTTCTACTCTTAAGTGTTCTTCTATATAGAGCTATATTTGTAGATCATTTATGTATTATTTCTACATCCATTCTCAATGACTGTTCAAAGTGAACAATAGAGAGTTCTTAGTTAATCAGTTAGCTAGAGCAGGTACTAGACAGGTTAGGGAAACCACAAGCTGTAACAGAGTAAGGAAACTCTCTGGGCTTGAGTTCTAGGGCTTAGCTTTTGATTAATAATAATTGAGTTGAAAATCTTGCAGGGATCTAATCCCAGAGGTACAGACGTATGTCCAAGTGGACTGAACTCTATAAATCACTTGTCTTGTGCATTTTCATTTCAGTTACTTTCATGGCTTTTGCAGCATATAAAGACTGTTTATTTTTCAAGGGTTGGAACTTATTTTCAAGGCCTTGAAAAAGGCATACTTGCTCTATACTTTCTGCAACTTCTTCAAAGGCTTGAACTTGTTTTCAAGGCCTTGAATTTCTGTGTTTGCACAAGTTTTCATCTTCCTATCAAGTTTTCTAAAAAGTTGGCATACTCTATTCAACCCCCCCCCCCCTTCTAGAGTATCTGAGCTACTTATACATCTGCATACTCACACTTTCAATTGGTATCAGAGCTTGTATCACTGTATAAGATTTAACCATCTGGTGATCATGAGTACTGCAGGTGATGGTGGTTTCTGATGCGCAAACTAACGTGCTGTCGCAAGTGTACGAATCTTGTAATACCGGGTGCAATTAGACTCGGGTGATCGTTCCCACGAGGACTATTTCGGGTTTACTCACGTTGTCAGTTTAGGTTAACCGAGTGTAGTAACAAGGAGGAGTAGGTTGTGATTGTAGTGACTAAACTAAAAAACAGAAAATAAAAACGTAAACGTAAATATTTTTGTGACGTTTCTGAAATAAGCTGAATCGGTTGTAACGATAATAGATGATAACTAGGCTCCAAGATCCCCTAGGGTTTTTACAGATTTCAGTTTTACGTTCGGTTATGAAAACACTCAGCAGTTTCGATATATGTGCAACGTACCAGTTGTGCAGTGACTTTTCAGATCCCACACGTAATCCCGATCATGCAGACTTTCGGATTCTTGTTAAGCTGCCTAAATCTGCAGTCTCGGTCTAATCCTGTTAGGGTTTATAACTTGTCCGAATGGCCCGGGTCAAATTCTCTAACAGTTGGTCTCACGTTTTTCGATGCTAGCCCAATCTCCCTTTCTCTGGTCGGTCTATCGGGGTAAGGTACTAAATCCTGGTTTTTCTTCCTAACCCTAACTTGACGTTTTCACCTACAAGCTCGGGTCCATAGCAATCCTGGGTGATCAATCCTATCATGCATATACGAGAATAATCAAAACCAGAATAACAAATATAACTTGCTGAATTAAGATAATCATCATGAATCCATAAACGAAGTAGTCATAAAATCTGGATACGAAACCCTAGGTTCACCGAGAACCTAGGTAAAAAGTTTAGCTACGACTAGACATAATACAAAACGCAGTTTCTGAATATAAAGAGAGAGAACGAAATCAAACTAAGTCTTCGAATCTCGAATCGTGCTTTCGTGCTCTCCGTGAATGCTCTGACTTGCCCTTCGGTTGTGCTGAGAATTGTGTCGTGTCTCCGTGTCTTCAAAACGAGTCTGGACGAGTCTTTAAATAGTTCTATTTTCCCCGAAACGCGTGCGCCCGAAATTACGGAATCTGCCATCGGTCCACCGTCTTTGACCAAAAAAGTCAAACTGGCTGCGTATATACGCAGGGTTGCGTATATACGCAACCAGGTCCTGTAATCCCCTCCACCTATCCCCCTCCTGCCTGCGTATATACGCCTTGCGTATATACGCCTTGCGTATATACGCAGACCTGCGTATATACGCAGGCAGGGGGTGGAGATGGGGCCCTGCTTGGTCCTTTGGTGGGCCTGGTTGGGTCCCCTGGGTCCCACTCTTCTGCCTGACGCTCCTGGTTTGCCTCCCTTGGTGTTCTCCTGCTTTTCCATGTTCCGGTCTTGTCCCGGTCTTGTGCACGTTTCCCGAGACAGTCCCGGCTTGGTCCCGGCATGCTTCCCGATGCACCTCCCGAACCTGTTCCTGAAAAGGCAACACGAACGAAAACCCGCGATCATATCCAAATATAGCAATAAATAAGCAGAAATCCAGGAAGTAAAAATAAACGTCTCGTTCTAGATTCCCGAGGCATTCTAAGGCATTTTCCGGCAAAAACCGCTAATTCCGACACAAATACTCGTGAAATCAGGCTAAAAGATAACCCCTAATTGGGCGTTATCAAATACCCCCGCACTAAACATTGCTCGTCCCGAGAAATCCTTCCAACTCTAGCCTGCATTTCTGTCCACGTGACTGACTCTGTACATACCCTACCGTTGCATACGCTTTTGACCCGAACCTTTCAACTGGACGACTCGATAAAAAAACTGACTCAGATAGAATATACACAGACTCAAACGACTCAAAACAGACTAATTACAAAAATATTTTTGGTGAGATAGGGCAACCTCAAAAACATAAACAGTGTGTCCTCGTGATCTCATCCTTTTCAGAATGTACTTCCCTGCAAGCGATCGGTAAGTCTGAACAGATTTATATGGTGGAATTAAGCACTGGACCGAAGTACTATTACTTTGGTTATCAAACTGAGCAAATCCCTAGTTAACTTACCATCCGAGCTGTTTCCGAAAGGATCTATGTCTAATCAGGTAGGATAAGTATATGTATCAAGGTACGGCATAATCCTACTTGTTATGACATTCTCACAATTTACCAAACTCACACCCCTCACCGAGATCCCGAAAAACTGCCCGAAACACCTAAGTTCCTGCTTTCCCAATTCTCTTGTACCCCGGTGTGTCTTCGCCGTGCTCTCGGCCACAAATGTGAAGCGGTGTAAATGTCTCGAAAATTGTGCCACTCACTCAGCTTTTTATTTAAATAACAAAAACATAAACAAAAAAATAAAAACTAGATCATGATTTTTCTTCTTTTTCTTTTTCTATTTTTCTTTTTTTTTAACACAACTATATATACAAACGTACACGAATGCTGACACTACTAAAATGATTAAAGCTGAGTGAGTGAAAATAAATCTCTGCCATGGGGTACGTAAAATGTCCTCATGTGAAGTACCCCCACACAAATCCTGAAGCGCTGATCCTGTAGTCGAGATAATACTGTGCAGTCCCACCGAACCTCCTCATCACCAAAGATGTAGAAAAACGGCACAACCACCAATTGACCCTACAACCCCCCGGAACCGCGTTTTGTGCGAAAAGATGCTCGCACGCGACTAACTCCTCCTGTGGTCACTATGTAGTGAAGTGATCCACCTCCGCAAATTAATGCACTGTCGCCACTAACTCACCCTGTCCTTCCCTCGAAAAACGTGTCAATATCGAAACTGTCCAAAACTGATAACTCATGAAGCTCCCCCATCTAAAACATGCCCTACTCACTCCCTCCGTCATAACACGTAGAATAGCCAACTATCGACTGATGAGGTCTCATAGAAGGCTGCCTAGGCTAAAGTGGCTACGAAGAAAGAGGGTAAATGGCTTCAAACGGGTTGACTAATTGGACCTAGGGGTAAGAAACAGGACGTGAGGTCCCTTGATAGCCAGTCACTCCACCAAAAAATGCGATGACCGTGACGGCGCCCGCGGGCGGGTTGTCGACTACCTATGTGACGGTGGTGTAGCAACTAGTCGGATTTTTAGCTCAGGTGATAATTACTTGCGGATTCCAAAGGTCGCTGGCTCTCACCTATCTACTATACCTCGATGCAAGTTGTCTTCTCTTTCAAAGGACTCAAACTCAATTTCTTCACTGTTTTCGTTATCTCGATTGCCCTTTCTAAAAATTTTCTGAACTTAAACTTTTTTTTTTTTCGAAAAAAAAATAATTTATACTTGCTGTTTGCGTATATACGCAGGTCTGCGTATATACCCAACCAGCAGCATAAAAAAAATTTCATTTTTCATTTTTTTTTAAATTATATACAATGCACGGCCAGAATATTTGTGGTGGGTTGACTCAAATAAAGAAAATATGGTGACTCAAAAATAAAAATAAAAACTTCAAATAAATACGAAAAAACGTGCAGACCGGGTTAATGCAGACACGACTACCACCCCCACACTAAGAGGTGGCATGCCCTCATGGCACTCGGGTCTGACCCGGTCTCGGACGTACCGGATATGCTACCCGGCGAGCTGCTACCGGAATCAGACCTGAAGACGACCAGCTGACGCGCCCGTGTACGGGGCCGGTAATCAGAGGACTGCGACTCGGACCCCGTCCAACTGCTAGGTGGCTGGGATCGCAATATCGTCCTGCCACTCGAAGCCGGCTGGGTACGGGACCCAGTCTGACGACCTGTAGGTTGCCGGGATCGTGTCCCAGGCTGCCGTCTCTCCTGTCGGGCAGGTGGCGGTGACGGCTGAGTCGGAGGAGGTGGCTGGGTCGGAGGAGGTGGAGCGGAGGTACACTCGCTAGAGTCCCCGCCATCCGACCATCCCTCGGTGAAGCTGCTGGAGTAGGTAGGGGGAAAATACAGCGGGAGTGGCGGTTCTCGGCCTGCGTGCCGAGTCGCATCCCGCTGCTCCTCTTGAATACTAGCTAGGGCAGCCTGGGTGTCCTTCGTGACCTTCCGCTGAGTCTGGCGGTTATGCGTCAAAGCTCTCCAAAGCTTGCCCACGCTCTCATACACTTTCTCTCCTATGGACTTCTGTCCGCCACGACACCCCTCAAATCTCTCGTCAACACGTGGCAATCTACGTGGCGGGGCTGGTCTAGCTCGTGGGGTCGGGTCGGCCCGTGGGGCCGGCTCACCTCGCTGTCGGGCTGGCTGGGTCGGAGCATTCCTCTCAGTCCATGTCTACTCGACTCGGGACGCTCACGCTCTCTACTAGTACGGCACCGCCGAAGTCCGGCCGATGCCTGGAGACTGGCTGGTCGCTCCTGAGTTGAACGCCTCCTAGGGGCAGGGGCAGGGGCAGGTGCAGGTGCACGAGCCGGGTCCTCCTCCATAATATCGTCATCCTCATCGAGGTCAACGACCGGCTGTGGTGGGCCTGGGTGACGGGCTATGAGCTTCCTATAAGGCCGTGGCCTAGGAGGAAGTAAATCACCCTCGACATCGTACATCGGAACCTCAAACTCCCGCGCCAGTTTGGCGATGAGGTTGGCATACCCCAACCCCTTGTGGCTCGCGGAGCAGTTCCTCTCCTGCATGTACACCCAAATGCGACGAGGAATGTCGACCTCTCGTCGGAGAACAAGGCAATAGACTAAGAGTACGTACTCAAAGTCAAGGTAGGTAAAATGCTAAATACCCACTACCCTGTTTACTACCCACTCGGCCCACCAACGTGGCGGGCCGGTAATAAAACGAGAATGCAATTTCTTGCCTATCTCGCCAGTCCCCTCTCTCTCGAAATGGGCACCCGGGTACCCCCCAGTCACAACCCGCAAAAGCTCAGAATCGCTAGGCGGGTAATCTGCACACTCAGCATATGCGCACGAGAAATGGCGCAACGGGATCTGGTACGCTTGGCGGATGGTATCCGCCGTGATCAACAAAAACGTACGCCGACAATACACCCATCGGACATCCCCGTTGGCCTCACCCTCCCCCTTATGCATGAGGTTTGCGTAAAACTCACGCACCAAGTCAGAACTAGAAACATCCGGAAACCCCGCTAGTGATTGTCCGAAAATTTCCGGTCGACTCGCATAATCTGCCATCTCTGGCGGCATGTTCATATGGTCGACCTGAAACTGGTAGTCTAGGGGAAGGCTATGACCCATTTTGGTTCCGGTCAAAAAGTAAAACTGAGCGTTATGGTTCACGAACTGAAAACTGTCAAACCTCCTAGAGGTGATCTCATCCGCGTCATAGTCAGTAGGGATCTCGTCCCGGTCTTGGTCTAGGACCGGTACCGTAAACTCCATAACAGTCAGAACCTCGTAAAACGTGCCGACTCGGGAATATAAAGCAAAAACGTGACACGTGCACAAAACAAGTGTGTCTCAATAGATAGTCCACCTAAGAGCTACTAGAGGTCCACACGGCAAGTGCCGCTCCAAAAATCAAAAATACCGAAAATAACGGGCCCGGCTACGGGCCGTGCCAAAACGGAAAATAAAGTGAGGGATGAGATTTTCGACCTTCCCTAAACGGGGGTGAAGACCGGAGATTCTGCCCGGAAAGTCGCCGGAAAAGTCGCCGGCGGTCGCCGGAAATATCGCCGGAAAACGTAACTGCCCGGAATTGAAATCCGAACCCACCTAATCGAAGCCCTCGATCTCCTCGTTCACGTTCCCTTGTACGGTTTTTGCTAGTTCTTGCTCTAACACCTTCGAATCTGTACTTTTCTTCAAGAACACCTCACTTTTTGATGGAAATTGCCCGCTTGATTTTCGCTTGTTTCCGGATTTTGATGGATGAAACTTGCTCCTTGCGACGAGGGGATTCCAGAAATGTGCCCGGATTTTGATTTGGAGGTCCGATGCAAAATATTTGTTCTTCAAGTGGGAGAAAATGGAGGAAGAGAGAGAAAGAGAGGTGCCAACAATGGTATGGCCGGCCCTCTTTGCCCTATAACCCTAAAAATGTCAAAATGACCAAAATGCCCTTGGGGTTTTGAAAAAATTACAATTTTTTTTTTCTTTCTGGCTGCGTATATACGCAATACTGCGTATATACTCAATCAGAAATCAAAAAGAAAACACAAAAATAAAAAAAATTGGCCTCGGGTTGCGTATATACGCAGGGCTGCGTATCACGCAGCCCGAGGCAATTTTTTTTTTTTTTTCAAATGGCCTCTCTTCCTCTGTTTTCCCTGTTCTGGCTGTTTTAGATGTTTTTTGTCACTGCATATTCTCAAATTCAAAGTCAAAAACCCGCTCATCTCGCCTCTCTCGGAAATTCAGAACTGAACATAATAACATAATAAACTAATAAAAATAAATAAATAAATAAACGATTAATTTTGGGTTACCTCCCAAACAGCGCCTTGTGATTTACGGTCGACGGCCCGACCTTGTTACCTCTTACGGATCATCAAAATAGACCGGGTCTATTTTGGGTCTATTTTGACGACTTCGGCGGTCTCGAGATACGGCTTGATCCGGTTCCCGTTCACCCTGAAACTGGACTTGTCTTTTGGATTTTCCAGCTCGAATGCCCCCCAGGCAAAAATCTGCTTAATGATGAACGGTCCCGACCAACGAGACCTCAACTTTCCCGGAAAGAACCGCATCCGGGTATTGTAGAGAAGCACTTTGTCGCCTTCGTTAAACTGCTTTGGCGTGATACGGTCATCATGCCACTTCTTTGTCTTCTCTTTGTAAATTTTGGCGCTCTCGAAAGCCGTTTTTCGGAATTCCTCTGATTCCAGCAGTGCCATCTTCCTCTTATCTCCTGCTAAATTCTGGTCCAAGTTGAGCAGTTTGACGGCCCAATACGCATTGTGCTCTAATTCCACCGGTAAGTGGCACGCTTTCCCAAACACGAGCTGGTATGGTGACATTCCCAGCGGTGTTTTGAAGGCAGTCCTGTAGGCCCAAAGCGCATCGTCCAGTCTGACGGACCAATCCTTTCGGCCGAGATTCACTGTTTTCTCGAGTATGTTCTTGATCTCTCGATTCAAAACCTCGGCTTGCCCGTTTGTCTGCGGATGGTAGGGTAACGAGACTTTATGAACTGACACGCCGTACTGTTTCAGAACTTTCGCAAAAACTCGATTGATGAAGTGAGAGCCCTCGTCGCTAATCATTGCCCTGGGAGTCCCGAAACGAGTGAAAACGTTACGTTTCAGAAAACGCTCAACGGTAGCTGCATCGTTTTTCCGACACGCGATCGCTTCGATCCACTTTGTCACATAATCTACTGCCACAGAATGTAAAGATTTCCCATCGATGACGGGAACGGACCCATGAAGTCAATCCCCCATACATCAAATGGCTCTACCTCCTGCCACACGGTCATCGGCATCTCGTCCCGGTGTGACGTGTTTCCTGTCCTCTGGCACCTATCACATCCCTGCACATAGTCGTGACAGTCTTTGAAGATTGTCGGCCAGAAAAAACCGGACTGCAGTATTTTATGAGCTGTTCGCGTTCCCCCAAAATTACCCCCACACTGTGATGAGTGGCAGTGTCGGATCACGTTCCATGCCTCGTGGTTCGGGATACACCTTATCAGGATGTTGTCGGCCCCCTGTTTGAATAAGTACGGGTCGTCTCAGAAATACTGTTGACTTTCGGCAATGAACTTTTTCCGCTGCGACGGGGTGAGATCCTCGGGAAGCGTGTCAGTTACCAAGTAATTGGCTATGGCATAGTACCACGGTCTCCCGATTTTTACTGCCATGATGTGTTCGTCCGGGAAGTTTTCCTTGATCGGCACCGGGTCCACCTTCGCGTTCTCAAGTCTGGATAGGTGATCCGCTACCACGTTCTCAACTCCCTTCTTGTCCCGGATTTCCACATCGAATTCCTGCATCAGTAGTACCCACCTCAACAGTCTCAGTTTCGTGTCCTTCTTGTCCAGCAGGTATTTCAGGGCACTATGGTCGGTAAAAACGATAACTTTCGATCCGACCAAATAGGGCCTGAATTTGTCCAGGGCATACACCACGGCCAGCAGTTCCTTTTCTGTCGTGCCATAGTTGAGCTGGGCATTATTGAGTACCCGGCTCGCATAATAAATGACGTGGCATACCTTATCCTTTCGCTGTCCCAAAACTGCCCCGACTGCATAGTCGCTGGCGTCACACATCAGCTCAAACGGGAGTGACCAATCTGGCGTGGTTATAACCGGGGCTGTGGTCAGCTTCTCCTTCAAATGGTCAAAAGCCCGCCTACATGCTGCATCAAAATCAAAGGGTACGTCTTTTCTGAGTAAAGCGCAGAGTGGCTTTGTGATCTTGGAAAAGTCTTTGATGAATCTTCGGTAAAATCCTGCATGTCCCAGAAAACTCTTAATCGCCCTTACGTTTGTCGGGTATGGAAGCTGCTTTATCACCTCGATCTTAGCCCTGTCCAACTCGAGTCCCTTGCTTGAAATTCTGTGACCCAGCACGATCCCCTCGGTGACCATACTTTTCCCAATTGAGCACCAAATTCGCCTTCTTGCATCGGATCAGAACCTGACCTAAATGGAACAGGCAGTCATTGAAACTGTCCCCGAATAATGAAAAGTCGTCCATGAAGACCTCCAGATTTTTCTCGATCATGTCGGAAAAAATCGCCATCATACATCTCTGGAACGTGGCAGGAGCATTACACAACCCGAACGGCATGCGCCGAAACGTGAACGTACCATATGGGCAGGTAAACGTCGTTTTTTCCTGATCCTCCGGGGCTATGCAAATCTTGTTGTACCCGGAATACCCGTCCAGAAAACAGTAATAGGCGTGGTGGGCGAGCCGGTCCAGCATCTGGTCCATGAATGGTAACGGGAAGTGGTCTTTGAGTGTTGCGTCGTTTAGCCTCCGATAGTCCATGCAGATCCGCCTGCTTGTAACGGTACGCTGCGCAATCTGCTCCTGGTCGTTATTCTGCACCACCGTAATACCCCCCTTTTTGGGCACGCACTGGACCGGGCTGATCCACGTGCTGTCCGATATGGGGTATATGATTCCCGCTTCCAGCCACTTCATAACCTCTTTTCGCACAACGTCCTTCATGTTCGGATTCAGTCTCCGCTAGGGCTGAATCACCGGTTTCTTGCCTTCTTCAATTCGGATCTTGTGCATGCAGTAGGAGTGGCTGATCCCCTTGATATCTGCAATCGTCCAGGCGATTGCTTCCTTATGCTCTCGCAATACTTCCAGCAGTTTATGCTCCTGTTCCTGAGATAAACGAGACGAAACAATTACGGGCAGAGTTCTATTTTCACCAATATACGCATACCTGAGATGGCTCGGGAGCGGTTTCAGCTCCAGTGCGGGTGGCTCCTTGAGTGACGGGACCAGAATCATCTTTTGCCCGCCGTCTTCGTCCCGGTGCAAGGTGGTCCAGTCCTCGGCTCTCATGGCGTGCTCGCACCGAGTCTTCTCCTTTTCATCCCCGTACATGCTGTCGATCTCTTCCCACAATTGGTCCATCTCCTCGTTTTCCCAGCCTTCGTCCACCACATCTATAGCAAAGATGTCCTCGTGGTCGTAGTAATTTGGCAGTTGCAAATTTTTGAAAACGTTGAATTTCACTTTTTCCTCGTTAATCTGCATGGTCAGCTCCCCGCTCTTGCAGTTTATCATTGCCTCGCCCGTGGCCAAAAACGGCCTGCCAAGTATGAGCGGTACCTCCCCTGCCTCCATGTCCAGGATGACGAAATGTGCCGGAAAAATTAGCTTGCCGAACTTGACCAGAATATCCTCGATAACCCCATAAGCCTGTTTTACGGACCTCTCTGCCATCTGCAGCATGATTCTGGTGGGTCGCGGTTCACCGACTTTCAAACTCTTGAAAATTGTCAGCGGCATCAGGTTGATGCTGGCCCCTAGGTCACACACAGCCTTTCCTTTGTAAGCGTTACCTAGGGTGACTGGTATAACAAAACTGCCAGGATCCTTTCTCTTCCTCGGTAGCCCATTCTTCACACAATTGCTCACTTCTGCCGTCAGGTTTATAGTCTCGAAGTCGCTCATTCGCCTTCTCCCATACAAGATGTCCTTGAGGAATTTGGCGTAAGTGGGCATCTTAGCCAAAGCCTCAGCAAAAGGTATGTTAATCTGCAGCTGCTTGAACATATCGAGAAACCTGGCCTAGTCCTTGCTGTCATCCCTCTTTCGTGTTCGCAAGGGGTACGGGACCTCCTTGGAGACTGGTACAGTTTCTGCACCTGTCTCGTTCTGCACTGCATCCTGCTCAACCGAGCCCTTCGGCTGGGGGCGGTCGACTGTGCTGTTATCCTGGCCCGACAAGTTGCGTTCTACTTCTTTCGAATTTTCTGCACGTGCGTGGCTGGGATACGGTGGATCCTGCAGTGCCAATCCACTCCGAGTGGAGATAGCATTGATCTGAGCCCGTGGATTGTTTACTGTATTCGAGGGTAGGTTTCCTGGCTGTCTCTCTGTTAGTTGCTGTGCTAACTGCCCCACCTGCACTTCCAAAGCGCGCAGTGACGTTTTGGTTGTCTGCATATCTGCCGTCAAGGTGTCCATGTGCTTGAACCGGGACTCCATGGTCTGGAACATGGACTTGATCTCTTTCATCTGAGCGTCGTACTGCTGTGCGGATGGGACTGACTGAGCCTGCTGGGCCGGGGCAGCCTGCTGAGCTGGTGGTCTGTGCTGGAATCCCGGTGCATAAACTGCTGCGTTCGGGTTTCCGTACCGAAACCCGGGATGGTCTCTCGTACCCGGTCGGTACCTGCTCGGGTCCCACTGCTGTTGTACGTAATTGGTGTCTTCGGTCCTTAGCTCCTCAATGGCTGTGTCCAGATCAGGTTCTTCGACTGCTGCAACAGTCTTCTTATTCGAGTAGAATTTCTTGACCAAGTCGTGAACGATCTTGGCCAGGTTTTCTATACGGTCATCCTCTGCAGGTTCAGCTCTAGCCGCCATCCTGCGATCGTCAAACAGTCGGGTGTCCTGCTTGGCCAACTGCTTCATCAGGTCATACGCACCTTCTTTGTCTACGTGATACAGGAAGTTTCCCCCAGCCTCTCTGTCAATCCTTTCGGCTTTCTCCCTGTCTAGGGCATGGTAGAAAACTTGCAGGATTTTCGCGTCTCCAAAACCGTGGTTCGGGCACCGTTTGACCAATCTCATGAGTCTGTCTCATGCGTCTACCACCGTCTCCCCCATCTTCTGCCTGAATGACAGGATCTCGCTCTGTAACTGTATGACTCGGGAGGCGGGATAGAACTTCGCCAGAAAATCTGCGACACACTCCT
Source organism: Linanthus parryae (assembly GCA_023055425.1). Lineage (NCBI taxonomy): Eukaryota > Viridiplantae > Streptophyta > Magnoliopsida > Ericales > Polemoniaceae > Linanthus > Linanthus parryae. The sequence continues at coordinate 96,622,552 of JALGPY010000004.1, read as the reverse complement.
CCCATGTGGTGATGGATCGGGGTGGTCGGGATTCGAGCCAGTCTTTGGCTACTCCGTAAAGACAGTATGGAAATAAGATCAGCATGAGTGCCTCTGCTTCTACCCCCTTGTATCTGACCTTGTTGCAGTAATCTTCGAATTTCCCGATAAAGTCATTCGGGTCTTCATCGGCCCTGCCGTGAAACGGGCAGAGAGTTTGTACCGTCTGGATGGTGGATGGTTTGATGTCAAAGTGCTCGGCGGTGATCTCGGGCACCACAATAGCTCGCTCATGCCCCCCGGTGGGGACTTCAAATTTTCCACCAACGCCTTCCCATATCGGTTATATGTTCTCTGGTTGCTTCGAGCAGCAAGTCCCGCTGTGACAAGCTCCTCAATGTACCGAGCCATCTGGGCTGGGGTACGTGTCTCTCGTTCCTGTCCACCGGCTTCGGTGTTCTCGGGTGTACCTCTCTGGTTGGTTGCCATCCTGCTTTCTCGGTTTCTGCGGTTCTGTTCGGTATACAGTTTTTCCGGGTTGTCGAATGGTGACACCAAATCGCGAGGCAATCTGGGCATCAACTCAACAGTCCTGAAAACGCAGATTCAAAAACGCAGTGAGATAAAAAGAAAAATAACAAAACTGAAAATAAACAAAAACTCAGAAAACTAATTCTAACTACTAAATAGACCCTAAAAAGTCCCCGGCAACGGCGCCAAAAACTTGATGCGCAAACTAACGTGCTGTCGCAAGTGTACGAATCTTGTAATACCGGGTGCAATTAGACTCGGGTGATCGTTCCCACGAGGACTATTTCGGGTTTACTCACGTTGTCAGTTTAGGTTTACCGAGTGTAGTAACAAGGAGGAGTAGGTTGTGATTGTAGTGGCTAAACTAAAAAACAGAAATTAAGAACGTAAACGTAAATTTTTTTTGTGACGTTTCTGAAATAAGCTGAATCGGTTGTAATGATAATAGATGAGAACTAGGCTCCAGGATCCCCTAGGGTTTCTACAGATTTCAGTTTTACGTTCGGTTATGAAAACACTCAGCAGTTTCGATATCTGTGCAACGTACCAGTTGTGCAGTGACTTTTCAGATCCCACGCGTAATCCCGATCCTGCAGACTTTCGGATTCTTGTTAAGCTGCCTAAATCTGCAGTCTCGGTCTAATCCTGTTAGGGTTTCTAACTTGTCCGAATGGCCCGGGTCAAATTCTCTAACAGTTGGTCTCACGTTTTTCGATGCTAGCCCTATCTCCCTTTCTCTGGTCGGTCTATCGGGGTAAGGTACTAAATCCTGGTTTTTCTTCCTAACCCTAACTTGACGTTTTCACCTACAAGCTCGGGTCCATAGCAATCCTGGGTGATCAATCATATCATGCATATACGAGAATAATCAAAACCAGAATAACAGATATAACTTGCTGAATTAAGATAATCATCATGAATCCATAAAAGAAGTAGTCATAAAATCTGGATACGAAACCCTAGGTTCACCGAGAACCTAGGTAAAAAGTTTAGCTACGACTAGACATAATACAAAATGCAGTTTCTGAATATAAAGAGAGAGAACGAAATCAAACTAAGTCTTCGAATCTCGAATCGCGCTTTCGTGCTCTCCGTGAATGCTCTGACTTGCCCTTCGGTTGTGCTGAGAATTGTGTTGTGTCTCGTGTCTTCAAAACGAGTCTGGACGAGTCTTTAAATAGTGCTGTTTTCCCCGAAACGCGTGCGCCCGAAATTACGGAATCTGCCATCGGTCCACCGTCTTTGACCAAAAAAGTCAAACTGGCTGCGTATATACGCAGGGTTGCGTATATACACAACCAGGGCCTGTAATCCCCTCTCCCTCTCCCCCTCCTGCCTGCGTATATACGCAAGGCTGCGTATATACGCAGACCTGCGTATATACGCAGGCAGGGGGTGGAGATGGGGCCTTGTTTGGTCCTTTGGTGGGCCTGGTTGGGTCCCCTGGGTCCCACTCTTCTGCCTGACGCTCCCGGTTTGCCTCCCTTGGTGTTCTCCTGCTTTTCCGTGTTCCCGTCTTGTCCCGGTCTTGTGCACGTTTACCGAGACGGTCCCGGCTTGGTCCCGGCACGCTTCCCGATGCACCTCCCGAACCTGTTCCTGAAAAGGCAACACGAACGAAAACCCGCGATCATCCAAATATAGCAATAAATAAGCAGAAATCCAGGAAGTACAAATAAACGCCTCGTTCTAGATTCCCGAGGCATTCTAAGGCATTTTCCGGCAAAAACCGCTAATTCCGACACAAATACTCGTGAAATCAGGCTAAAAGATATCCCCTAATTGGGCGTTATCAGTTTCTCATAGGGAAGAGCTGCTAACAGACCTCCTCTATTCTGTGGAGAAAATTTTGCTCACTGGAAAGCTCTCATGAAAATATTCATCATTGATCAATATCTAGAGCTTTGGACCATTATCCAAAATGGACCTCATACTTTCTACACAGAGAAAGATGGGATCAAAACTCCCAAAAGTGAAGACTCGCTCTCCTCTTCTGAATTAGAGCAATTTTCTAAGAACTACATGGCTATTAACATTTTGTATTGTGCTTTGAGTACATATGAATTCAACAGGATCTCTGGATGCACAACTGCTAAAGAAATCTGGGATAAACTTGTGGTTACCTTTGAAGGAACCAGTCAAGTCAAGCAGACCAAGATCAAAATTTATCTCAGACAATATGAGCTGTTCAAGATGAATGAAAATGAGTCCATCAGAGACATGTTCAAGAGGTTCACTGATATTATCAACAACCTTGACTAATTGGGAAAACACTTTTCCAATGAATAAAAGGTGAGGAAGATTCTCATAAGTCTTCAAAGGCAAAATGGGAACCAAAAACCAGAGCTATTGAAGAAGCTCAGAATCTCTTAACTTTACAACTTGATGACCTACAAGGGAAGGTCCTGACACATGAGATATTTATGAATGAAGTTGATGGAGAACTCCCTGATGGTGTCAAGAACTTAGCTCTCAAAGCCAAAGAAAATGAGAAAACTCAAAGCCTTGAAACTGAGGATGGTGATGATGAAGATCCAATTGCCTTAAATTTAAAAGCCTTTACAAGGATTTTCAAAATGTAGAAAAACGTTGGAAACAAAGATTTCAACAGAGAAAGGCATAGATCATCCAGCATAAAGGGCTACAAATTTAAGTCCTCTTCACAGAACAAGTCAAAAGTTATAAACTCTTTTGAGTGTGGTGATGCAGGACCCTTGATAAGAGACTGTCCACATAAAAGAGCAAGAACTTTCAAAATAAAGATCATGACAAAAGAAAGAAAGCAATGATAGCTTCATGGAGTGATTCAGATAGCTCTAGTGAATCTGAATCTGAGGAAGAACATGCCAATTTATGTTTCATGGCCAAGCATGATGAGGGTTCTGAAAAGAACATTGAGGTAATGGTAAATTGCTTAATTTCAAAACCAAAATAAGCTCTTTCAGAATATCTCAGAACAATGCTTTTAAATGAGGAAGATTATCAGAAAGTGATCAGGCTTTTGAAAGAAAAAGTTCATGAGCAAGTAAACGAAAACTTACAACTTGTTTGCCTAAATCAGAATCTTGAAATCTCTCAAAAGAAAACTAACAGTGATTTCAAGGCCTTGAAAACCAGTTTCAAAGCCTTGAAAACACAAGTCAAGGAAGTAGTCACTGAAAACTCCTAAGTGAGTGACAGCCTTGTTAATCTAAGACATCAGGTTGATGATTTAGAGAAACAAAAGATTACTCTTACTGCAAAACTTCAAGAATTTGAATTAGTCAAAGTCAAGCTTGCTGGATCAGAACACAAGTTGAACTTGATTCTTGAAGGAAGTTCACAGTCTGTTCACAAAGCTGGTATTTGATTCAATCCAAACTTTCCAAGAAGAAACAATACCAGATTTGTGAAATATGGAAACAAAACTTCTCCTACTTGTCATTACTGCTGCAAAACTGGTCACGTTAAAATGACTTTTCCTTTTAGAAGAAGAGACCCTCACATAATGAGGAACACATTTCCTTTTCAACTCAAAGGACAAGTTAAGCAGATTTGGGTTCCTAAAGGGGTTAGACCACATAACATGGTTGATCCTGAATATGAATACAAATTCCACACTTGGTCTAACAGCTGGGTAAGGCAGTGATTGGTGTTTGCAGGTTGTCACCAATGTCAAAGAACAGAAGTGGTTCATGGACAGTGGGTGCTCAAGACACATGAGTGGAAAGAGATCTCTATTCTCAAAATTAAAGGAGCAATCAGAAGGTTCAATAACACTTGGTGAACTGTTAATGAAACAGATTTCCCTGCCCATGAATGTACATCGAACCCACTGATTCATGATGGTCATTTCCTTTGTCGACAAGGAAATATACGTCTTGGACTCGTTTTCTTGACTTGGGTATGTTGAGAGGGATGTGGCTAGAAAAGTTAATCAAATTCACCAGGTGCTATCCTCCTATCCAGAGTACCATGATGACATCACAAAGTGGGATGTGTGGTACATGAATGACGACGTTCCCCAACAACCAAACGGGTAAAAAACTAATTCATTAACTCCACTCACCATTTTCTTAAACACACTATCTTATAAATCACAACTGCATTCTATTTTAATCTCTCAGGTGTGATTGTGGCCCTTTTGTATGCTTCTTCATGACCCACTTGAGGGACCTGATTCCTAATCCAAAGAAGAACTTCTCTATTCAAGTGAAGCATCTGAGAATCTGGATAGCCAATGAAATGGCTAGATCAGACTACAACATCCACAAGGCCAAGATGTTTGAAGAGTTACTGAGCTTCAAGTATATTGATGAGAATGTTCATGAGTTTGAAAGGATGTACAATTTCCCTTCTTTTCCTACTGTTCCATTGGAATCCGGGGCGAAGACGAGGAGGTCGGCGCGAAAGTCGTCGGGGAAGAATGGAAAAAAGTGAATTTGTCTGTTATGTTGTTTGGGAATTTGTAATATGAACAATGTTTATGTCAGTAAATTTTGTGGGTTGTATGTTTGAGAGTGTATGTTATGAACAATGTTTCCCAATGATGATTAGGCAATGTTTGTTTGCTTATGATTTGATGACTTGTGTTGTTTTCTGAAAAATTGCTTGTGTTTTTTTGTGAACACAAACTGTACAGTTAGTTTTATTTACGGTGCATTTGGTGTTGGCCAACTACCCTCACCTACCAAAACTGAATTAATAAATGCACTACTACGTTATTAGTTACCAATTCTAAATTGTTAAGTTCTCTATCTTAAAGTTAGATACCTGCATTTATATCAGCCAACCTACCCACTGCCCGCTTTTAATACAATCTCCAACCACACTCAACTAACTCTTTATTTCTCTCTTCACTCTCAGATCTCATCTGTTCTCCTTCTCTTTCACCCTTCTCTTCTTTCTCTCTAAGAAATGTCTCAACATAGTGTAAGCTCTTCACCCTCACCAAGCAATCCACCTTCATATTCAAGAGGAGATTCATGCCGGAGGTCAGGGTGTAGGCCTGGGCAGTGTTTCTCTGGCCGTTACCCGGTAAGTCGTACCGCACATACGCCCGGAAATGACGGACGCGTGTTTTGGACTTGTGCCAAGTTTAGAGGTCAACAATGCAACTATTTCTACTGGGAAGATGAATTTCCCAGTCCGTGCTGTGCTCCAGATCTCCAACAACTTCAAGAGGAGGTAACAACGTTGAGTAGGAGAGTCGTAGGGGCCGAGAATGCTTCCTAAGCCCACTCTTTTCATGTGAAACTGCTGTATGTTGTGATTTTTGTCATTCTCATCGTTTTAATTTCAAAGTAAGATAGTTTCCTTCTCTTATTTTGTTGTGTTCAGTTAAGTGTGAGACTCGAAGGGGCCGAGAATGCTTCAAAAGCCCACTATTTTCGTGTGAAACTGTTGTATGTTGTGATTTTTGTCATTTTCAACATTTTAGTTTCGATGTATGATAGTTTATCCTGTATTTAATTCTAATTCTGCTGTGATTAGTTAAGGATTAAAGTTCTGTTAACAATGATATATCTGGGTTTATCTTAAATGAAAGGGTTAATGTCATAACTGTTAAACTAACTAACTAAAGATTAATCAAAGATATCACTGTGTTATCTTATTCAGCTTAGTTCATTGTATAGTGTTAACAATACTATCTAGGTTAAAAATGAATCTTCCTGGGACCACTTTTTTTGTCCCGTAGCTGGCCTCTGGGACCAATTTTTTCGTCCGGTAGCTGGCATTTTCGTAATAACCGGCTAGTACCGGCTTAGCCGGTTACCATAGGGACGCACAGAAGTTTTTGCCGACAAATTAGCCTTCTTTCATTCTTCATTCATACAGTTAACCTTCTTTCATACTTCTCATCACTAGCATCACTTCTTTGTCAGCCACTCTCGTACATTTTAGACAGAATTAAATGTGAAAAACTATACCAACCTAATAGTGCTGCCTCTCTAATAAATTTTTTACTCAAAGGAAAACAAGGAACAAATTTCACTCAAACAGAAAATTATACATATGTAATCACCCATTTGATTAACTTTAAGAAAGACTTCAAAGTTCGAAAAATGGTGTACCAGCTATCAGAAAGATGTCAAACAATGTGTTATCTCTTTCAATCATGCACATAGAGTGATGGAGATGCCAGGAATTAAGGATATTCAGAGTTCCATATGATCATGTCAAACCATGAGATAATTGAAAATTGCAAGCTTGGAGGCTATAGAAAAATGCTACAGACCAAAAACACAAACTAGAGAAACCTCCAATGTTTTTTCTGACCACATCAATATAGTAATCCCCAAACAAATGAATTGAAGTTTTTTCTGACTGTTCTCATAAAAAAGTATAAAAATTCTGGTCTACCATCACAAACCCAATTCATGAACTCATAATAAATTATATAATCAGAATACAGAAGAATTATATAACCAGAATAAAATAATTGTTGCAATCTTTAATCAGAATAAAATCAGTGTTGGCATTAGATAATATAATACATAGGAAAACATCAAAACCAATGTTTTTGAATTTCCCTAATTGACTTGACTACCATAAAGGAGAAGACGCGAGAAGGAGAAAACAACAATCCACGAACCCGCAAGAAAGGAAATTGGAGAGAGGAGCAGAGAGATACCTGGAAGAACCCACACTGGTGTTTGGGCTGCAGCTTCGGTTGCACAGTCGTTCCTCTTTCAGTCGCGATTTTTTTCTTTTCCACTCGATCTCTCTAAAAGTTAAGCTTGAGTAAATACCAGGTGATTACTACTGAATTAGTTTATACAGAAAGGGGGAAAAGGTTGTTTTTCAAAATTATGCTTCATAAGGCAAACGTTTGGCTAGGGTAGGCACGTGCCGGCCCCAATTTTGAAAATCAACCTTTTCACCCTTTCTGTATAAATTAATTCAGTAGTAATCACATGGTATTTACTCAAGCTAAAATTTTAGAGAGATTGAGAGGAAAAGAAAAAAATCGCTACTGAAAGAGGAACGACTGTGCAATCGAAGCTGCAGCCTAAACACCGGTGTGGGTTCTTCTAGATAGATCTCTGCTCCTCTCTCCAATCTCCTTTTTGCGGGTTCGTGGATTGTTGTTTTCTCCTTCTCCCGTCTTCTCCTTCATGGTAGTCGAGTCAATCAGGGTAAATTCAAAAAAATTGGTTTTGATGTGTTTTCTATGTATTATATGATCTAATGCCAACGCTGATTTTTATTCTGATTAAAGGTTGCAACAATGATTTTATTCTGATTATAGAATTCTTCTGTATTCTGGTTATAGAATTTATTCTGAGTTCATGAATTGAGTTTGTGATGATAGACTAGAATTTTAATAGTCCTTCATGAAAACAGCCAGAAAAAAATTCAATTCTTTTGACTTTGGGGATTGCTAGACTGATGTGGTTTTTGAGTTAACCATTGGAGGTTTCTCTAGTTTGTATTTTTAGTCTATAGCCTCAGAGCTTGCAATTTTCAATAATCTCATGGTTTGACATGATCATATGGAACTCTGAATATCCTTAACTCCTGGGATCTCCATCTCTCTATATGCAAATTGAAAGAAATGGTTCATTCTTTGAAATCATTATGATACCTGGTATTCCATGGTTTGAACATTGAAGTATTTATCACAGTTATATATATCGGTTCTTACTGTTGAGAATTATTGTTTGTCCCACATCGGGACTTTCTCTGCTTTGGCTGTGCCTAATACGATACATGGGCTACTCCCTGCCAATTGTGTTTGTAGGTGGAAGCTAAGAATTTAACCATGAGAAGCACACATATACTTGGGTTACTCCCCCAGCAAATCATCTATATACAGGAACCTAGAACTGTGTTCTTCCAATACAATCCCAATTCTCTAGCCAAAAATCCCTATAAACAAGCCCCTTCTCTGTAAATTCTAAGAAGAGCCTCTGTTACAGCCTTGTGTCTCTTCTCATCCAATATGCAGCACTCGTTCAACCAATCAAGAGAAGGGGACCGAGGGACCTAAGCTGTTTCAGTATGTTCCACCATATTCATCTCTCTACTTCCATACTTGAGCAAATAATTCCTCACGGCCAACATCATATCTGGGTAAATTCGTTTCGGGAAACATTTTCTTCTTCACAACAGCCTGTTTTGCTATCCGAGCATCATTCGTTTAAGAAACTCACAAGGTGTTGCAATTTGCAACCGGGTTTGCATTATGGTATTCGAAACAGCACAACCTGGTATGTATCTCATAGTAATAATGTACGAATTCACATTGTCAGTACCCGTCCGTCGGCGATAGAAGGGGTCAAATAAAACTTTTAAACTTATCCAAATCCGATCCACATGAGTTCTAATTGGATCAGTTTCGGATCTGGATTTTATCGGATTGGGATCTGATTATCCATCGGATATATTCTCAGGTCATGTGAGATCAGATAATCATGAATAACAATCAAGATTTGATTATTTACACTTTACAACTATAAATTCATCAATTTCATCGTAACAAACTTATAGATATATTAAGTTTATGATTTTTTTTTTAATGTAAAGGTGGTAAGTAATATACTTATAATAATATTAATACATGTAGATTATCTAACTTATAAGATATAATAACCTAATCAAATTGATCAAGTTATACATATCACAAAACCCTTGATCCATATCCAACAAATTTATAGTGGATAGAATCTGCTCCATTAGGGTCAGATCATGCCGGTAGCCTATGGGATTGGATCTGATTTCCATCCCTAAAACATGCCCCACACGGACTTTTTTTTTCTACCTAAATTGATATGGCCTCAAAGAACAAAAAGAAGTCGTACCTGAATTAATTCCTCCCGGACTTCCAACAACTCATCATATGCTCTTTGAGGAGAAGCGCTTGGTTAAGATCCTCCAAACTTCAACTATTTCCCTTACAACTCTTCAATTGTCGTCTCCAATTTATGTTTGTCATCTAGATCGCCTCCGAACTGATATTTCAAAGTCAAGATTTCCTATTTTAAATTTGGTGGAAGTTCAGTTTAGCATAAGCTCTTCAGCTCAAGTTTTTACGACTTTAAGATGGCGCAAGAAGGAGGAAAGAAAAGGAAAAAAACACTCATTACCTGCAACTTTAGCTGATGCTTTGTAACTCTAGTCCGTATGTTGGGCATGATATCTAAGAGCTCTTCAGAAAGATCAGCTTCTTTCATAGCATCCTGCACATCACTTATTGCATACAATGTCAAACATCAATCCAGCACATATACACGGATTTTTCCTTTCCAGGTCAACAATCATATTTAGTGAATGCAGTTTGTCCCTCTGCACGCATATTCAATTAAACTAGTAAGTATTTTACGAAAGAAAAAACAAATCCCCCAAGAATTTTTATTTCTGATAATGAAATGGATACCTTCTGCTCTGCAATGAGCTCTAGGACATTCTTCTCGTCTTGATGGTTGGAAGTCATATCAATTGCAGGAAAATCTGACCTATGCTAAATAAGAAAAGATATGAAAAATTAAAAGCCGAAGGTTACGTTGACAAGGAGATACATGAATAAGGAACTGACTCACATATATGCTAACCCTGCAAACCATCAAATGGAGGAAAGTAGGCGCAAAACTTGTTTTTGCTCAAATAAAATACTGAATTCTAACTAAGCGGAGTAACCATATCAAAACTTTGGGAGATTCTTTCTCCTAGCATTCATTTAACAAAAGAGTTTGTAATTCCCTACATTGGCATGATATATCTGAAGAAAATATTTTTTAACACCAACCGTTTCCCCTTATTTCGTCTCCCCTATTCGGGGACTAACATGCCTTATATATTGAAGACTAACATGCTCCCATAAATCTCTTCAGCAGCCCGACATGATTTATAGTCTCATCGATCGTGCGTGATCATTAAAAATCAATTACCCTTGCTACATATTGTTAAGATTACTAGAAAATATTGACAATTATCTCACATTTTAACTTTAAACAACTGAGAGAGAAAGAGTAATCCAGTGATACATCTGGAAAATCAAACTTTAAAAAGATCGAGATTGTTGTTCAGGGTTGGAATATTATATCAAAGTGAACCTACAATGGGATTAACAACGTTGTTCATATGGGGCAGATATGATTAAGGAACATTAATCAAGTTTTACAAGAAAAAATTGCTACGAGTACTTCGATCAAAACCAATTTCACCTTCTTCGACCAAAATTGTTACCATCCGTCCAGTGCAGTCGCTGCTCTCTCTTACAAAAACCGGTCAACATGTCTGTGAGCCTCCAGATCTTTCACCTGTACTCTCGTCACCTCCTTCTCTCCAGATTCATCATTTTCACCTTCTTCGTCTGAGTTAAAAGGAGAAACGACTCAGCCCTAGGTTTATTTCTGAGTATTTCTCCCTAACACCCATTAGTTTCACATGTCTTCTATTTTGGCACAAGATTCTTTTATACCATTTTGTTTCTTCTCATTGAGCTTATTTCAATTTTTAACACTATTCACTATGTCATTTTGATCTGGTGATTTAGTTAGTAAAACAATGCATAAATTTGGTAATATTTGCATGATCTTGTATAGTAAACTTTATTCTACAATACTATGAATAATTGCCAAAAAATTACATCGCTTCGATATCCAAATCACCGAGTCAAAGTGACCCAACTACGTGTTCTAAATTACATCGTTTCGATATTCGGATCAAATGAATATGAAAATGACGTTTTATTGAAATTAAAAAAAAATATTTCTATTTCTAAACTTATGCTATTTTTATCGGGAAGTGATATGGTTCGTATCTCTATCACGACCGAAAAGCTCATGTTTAAGAGTTCAATCTTAATTAACTTACAGAGAAAAATCAGTCGTGACAAGTGATAAAAACTCTTATTCAACTGCCACAGTGCGTCTAACCAGTCTCGTACATCGGCTCTTTTCTTAGAACACTGATATTCAGCACCGTGCTCCACTGACGATGAAGACCCCGGAGATGAGATCCACCGATCTTGATACAAATTCTCTCATCTGCAGAGATCTCAGATTGAATCCCGAATAAATCCACGGAATCAATTCCATCTTCCTCATCATTCTCCATGAAAATCTCTTTTATTAGACTTACTAGAACATCTCGGAATCGCCTGGTAACAAGAGATAGAATCGTCATAATCAGAGCTTGAAGCTCACCTGATTACGGTGAAGAGGGCAATAGGAAATTGTCGGAGAAGAAGCTTCGAATACAAATTGAGGTGGATGTTATTTTTTTGGGGTTCAGAGCCGTTTTTGTGCGTCATGAAGTTTGCATTTCAATAGTATATTTCTACACATATATTCACCAATCCCTCTGAGTAAAGAAATGTATTTCTTCTTCTTATATCATAGTTGTCCGTTCCGCACCGGATGGGCCCTAGATTATCGGTGAAAAATTTCGGTGAGTAACGTCCCAAATTATCAGTGAAATATTCCTATTTGGGGCGGGGGTGGGGTCCAAAGAATCTTGGGAAGTTATCTATTTAAAACAGCGAGCTATCCACTTCCTATTAACAGAAGCAAGAGATCAACCTGGGAGGATGGCAGTGCTATTACCAAACACAAGGTCAATTCTCATTTTCCAAATAAATCAGCAGGCAAAAAAGAAAGTGGTTTGCCAATAGCTCTTCCAAACAAGATTGGGAGAGCCGTTACCAAAAAACCCCTTATCTACGGTTAAGGAAGAGATGGGGTTAAGAGCAGGGGGACTTTAGCTCTTCCCAGAAGATACGATGACTACATGATCTAAAGAGATGGTTAAGGGTTTTAACTTGTGTCCCACCGTCAGGGCAAAGGCTTGAGTGATCAGGGATGAACCAACTGAGGGCTACATTGGAATGAAGTTTTTCATAATATATAATCCAAACAAAGAACATGATTTTAGGAGGGAGGTGCACCTTCAAGATCCACGACCAAGGTCTGTGCTCACGGGGCCAATTTGAGTCAAGGCTGATACATGAGGCAGCATAAAAATTTCCAGAGGCTTCAGCAACCTATTTAAGAGAGTCAGGGCTGTTAGTAAAAGGGGAGAAGGGAGTGCTTAAGATGGCCCTGGTAATATTTGATGGAAGGGAGACGGATAGAGGCGTACCATTCTCCCAGCATTGCTACATATTCTTAACAATCATAGGTTATGGAATAAATCCAGAGTTGGCCCAACCCTAAAGCAGCTAATGCTGCTGCTTTAGGCCCACTCTTCACCAAAGGCCCCAACCCAACTTTATATATTAGATAGGGCATATATGTATTTTCAGCCACCAACTCCCTCTCCCACGCTTCAATCTGTTAAATTATTGTTCTCTCTCCTCCACTAAACCAGTGTCTCTCTCTAGTTAAACCAATAATTTATTACTTTTTTTAGCAATATCATTTATTACTCATACTTTATTTATTACTTATATATCTTGTTATCACCAATATATGTTTAATACTTTAATTATTACTTGCATATATCGGCATCATCAATTTACTAGTACTCGTGTGAAACTTTTAGGGGTTTATTATTTTCTCCTACTGTAAAGTAATTTAAGTTCTTTCAAAAAAGGAAAAAATAAAAATTCAGGTTGTTTTGATGTTTTCTTGTTGTTTCAACTAAATAAATTAATTCTTCTTGAGAATATATAAATAATATGACCTGTTATAGAAATCTATTTAGCATGCATACTGACAAATGATATATTCTATCGTATGTAAGCGGTGTCATATATAAATAAATAAATAAATAAATTTTACAAAATAATCCGTTTCTTATATTTTGTGACGACAACTTTCTATAATTATCTAAATGTGAAATACTATTATAGAAATTTTACATACATAAAAGCTATAAATAAAGGCCTCAATTTTTACATTTGCTTTAGGCCCCCAAAGGGTTAGGGCGGGCCCTGAATAAATCCATTATTTGCTCTAACATGCAATTTCCTTCTTATTTTATTCAACAAAAGAAACTTTTTTTGTCTTTCATAGTGTTCCAATTCCAAACATTCACAATCAGCTTCACCCAATACTAGTACTAGCTAGTAGTAGCTGATATTCAAAATAATACATCAGATGGTCTCACAACCAGTTTAGGCAAACGTAGATATGTTTTCGATACCTGCACTACAAACTTACTTCACATTGATCCCACGCAATAGAAATTAATGATGGTCCAGACAACTTATGAAGGTAGGATCTGTTAGAAGCCAACGTTAACATCAGCATCTTTTGCGTTTCAGCATCTTCAAATGATTCAGCATACAAGAAATAGCTTCCTTATTTGTGGCCTTTCTGTTCTCCATGAAGTTCCATATCTCAGACACCACGTACCGACCACTTGGATTATACTCATTCATTTCTTTCGCGGCAGTTATGACAGTTTCATAAATCTCAGCTCCCCGTTTCTTGAGAAGTTCCACAAACTCATCCGCCTCATTTACCGTTTCCTAATAACACCAGAGAAGATGGGGTATTGAGAAGACATAAAACATAATTATGGCGACTACTCATTGGCATAAAATAAACATCATCGCATACCTTATATCTACCATCCTCGGAAGCGACAATCATAAAAGGGTGCCAGCTTGGGTCTCCTAATAGATGCTGCCAATAAGAGCAGAGTTCTGCAGCCTTTATTTCCGCTTCAGGACCATACTCCTCTTGTAATGCTCTTCGGAGGGGTTTCACATCGATTTCTCCCATTCTCCTTAGCGCAATGCAATGTCCCGTAACGACCAAGTCTGTGAAACCCTAAATAAAGAACAATAAACCAACAATATGGATTCTAATTAATATTAGTTGTGTCGCTGCTGGTTTGTATCTCATAACAATAATGAATGGATTCCCATCATTGGTACATGTCCGTATGCTATAGAAGGGGTTAACTAAAACTTTAAACTTTCCAGGGTTGACAAAGGATCGGGTTTGGATTGGATCACCATATTTACAAATCCGATCCAGGGTTAACTAAAACTTTTAAACTTGCCAGGGTTGACAAAGGATCGGGTTTGGATCGGATCACCATATTTACAAATCCGATCCACATTCATACAAATTGGATATTACCGGATTAGAATAGGATTATCCATTGGATAATAGTGAGTGATAGGTTAAGTTCATCTAACCTAAGATAATCATGAATAACAATCAAAATTGGATTAATTTACAGTCTCCAATTATAAATTCATTAATTTAATCTTAACAAACGCATATATACTAAATTTATAATGTTATTTAAATTTAAGATGTAAATAATAAATTCATTATTATATTAATACTGCATATAATTTAACTTATTAGGTATAGTTGTTTAATCGGATCGGATCGAGTTTCAGTGGTCATAAAGTCGATGATCAATACCCGACCCATTTATATGGATCCGCTAGATCTTTTCCCTTAAGGTCGGATCATTCCAGATACCCTACCGACTCGGATCCAATTGCCATCCGTAAACCTTGTCCAACGCGAGCTCTCTTTTTCTCACCAAAATAGATATGGCCTCAAAGAACAAAGGAAGTATACCAGACTTAATACTTTCCGGATTTCCAATAAGTCATCATTGCTTTGGCGCTCTTTAAGGAGTAGCACTTGGTTAAGGTCCTCCAAACTTTCAATATATTCAAGTTTGTCCTGCAGTTCCTCCTTTAAGCTCTCAACGCTTGGTTCAGCTGTCATGTCATTTTTGAAAAACAATTTCTCTTTCAACTTTTCAATTGTCATTTCCAATTTATATTTAGCATCCAGCTCGCCTCCTAACTGAAATGTCAAAGTCGAGCTTTCCTGTTTTTCAATTCGTGGAGGTTCATTTAAGCATAAGCTTCTCAAATCAAATCTATAAGATTTAAAGTGGCACAAGAAGAAAAAACACTCATCACCTGCAACTTTAGCTGATGCTCTCTAACTCTAGTCCGTGTTTTGGGCGTGACATGTAAGAGCTCCTCCGAAAGATTAGCTTCTTTCATAGCCTCCTGCACGTCTCTTCTATGTACTTACAATGTTCAACATCAATCCAGCACATATAAACGGATTTTGCGAAAACATTACTTCACCTGCAGTTTCTTTCGAAGATCTTTAATTTTATTTTCCAATTGCTGTTTAAGTTCTATTTTCCTTTATAGCTCAACAATCATATGTAGTGAATCAAGTTTTTCCCTCTGCAAGCATATTTAATTAAACTAGTAAGTACATTACGAAAGAAAAAAATGAATTTCTCAAGAGTTTTGTTTTTCTGATACCAAGCGAGTTATACCTTCTGCTGTGCAATGAGCTGTAGGACATTCTCATCTTGATCATTCGAATTCATATTAATTGCAGAATAACCAGGCCTATCCTAAATAAGAAAACATAAGAAAAAGAAAAAAATTCAGACAATTACATGGACAAGGAGAAATGTTAATACTGAAGTACTCACATATATGCTAACAACGCATACGTTCAAATGTAGGGAAGTAGCGGCCATACTTGTTTTTGCTCAAATAAGATACATGATTCTAACTAAATAGAGTAACCACATCAAAACTCTGGGAGATTTGTTCCCTTAGGGTTCATTAAACACTGAGAATTTAATTCCTTATATTGGCATGATATATCTCTAGAAAAGAATTTTAATCTTATTTCTTCTTCCATATTCCAAGACTAACACACCCTATATATTGAGGAATGTAATGCTGCTTGGATTGTACCCGTTTTCTCTTATTTCATTTTCCCTATTCGAAGACTAAGATGCTCTCTTTAGGCTGTCATACTGCCTCACAAATCTTAATTCCATTTTCCTCTCTATCCGGTCTACATGCCTTTTCAGCAGCTCGACGTGATTTAGTTTGTTCGATCGTTCATGTGTGACCGTTAGAAATCAATTATCCTTGTTACAACAAGTTGTTGTGATGAATAGACAGTTTTGACAATTCTCTCTCAGTTTAACTTGAAACAATTGAGAAAGAAAGAGTATTCCAGTAATACATTTTGAAAGTCAAACTTTAAACATATGGAAGATTAATTTTGTTCAGTGTTGGAATATAATATCAAAGTGGTGGTCAGGGGTCTCCTACATTAGTTTAATTACTTGACAACGCTGTTCATATGGAGCGGATATAATTAAGGAACATAAATCCAGTTTTAGAAAAAAAAATGCTATGAAAACTTTGTGCAAACCATTTTCAGACTTTGGATTGAGAGGTAGCCTAAACGGAGAAATTTTAAATTAAAAAATTCAATAAAAGATACAAAAAGTACAGAGCAGTGATCGATATTTTACAACAAAGCAACTCTGAAGGGTGAATGCAGCTTACACACCAAGTTTTTCCTCCTCCTCTAGCCTTAATATCCTTTATTTATGTATTTTTAGCTACTAAAAGCATGTAGTATTGTTTGGCTTCAACTGAGAAGATGGTTCATCCAATAAATCTTTACTAGTCTCCTTTATATAGAAGGACCTTCTTGTTTGAATTCCTTATTTCCGTTTTTTCAAAAAATAAAAATCTTTATCGAAAATAGGACCAGTCATTTATTGCATAACCAACTTTTAATTTCACTTCCCACCATTGGTTGTAGGCTTCTAGAGAGAAGAAATTAAATAATTAGCAAAAGTCATATCTTAAAACATATGAAGTGATTTACAAGGCTGGCAAATATAGTGTGAAGCGTAGCAGTCATCTATATAGAAAAAATTAAAGTTCATCTATTTTTCTCCACCCTTAATATTAGTGTCCATGCGGGGTTCTCCAACTGGTTGTTAAATTCTAGAAAGACATCAAAATAAATGATTATAAACTATCATATCGTGACACATAAGAGGTGAACCACAAGGGTGACAAATATAAGGCGAAGCATATAAGCCCATTTTATGGATAATGATAAAGTTCATCCATATTCCTTCACCATTTAACCTTACCGCCCATGTGGGGACCTACCATTGATTGTACAATTTTAAAAAGAAATCAAAACAAATAATTATTAACAATGATGAAATAGAAAGTTTCTTTGAAGCTTCAATTATCTGTCTATCTTATTGTCAATTCGGCGAATAAAGACTTGGATATAGAGTAGTTGATTGTATAAGTTAAATTGATATGAGCTTCTTTGTACTCACTAGTAGGTATGTAGCACGTGCAGTGCACGTGGGCGATTTCATTAGTATGCTATTTAGTTAAATTTTTATTGAACTTTTGTAATCTTTATCTTGTCATCACAAGAATGTCAATTCTTTCCTAAAAGAATAATAGTTATGCGTATTATTCCCAAATTAAAGTAAGAGCTCAAGTTTAGTTATCCCAATATGATTGCAGCTTCTTTCCCTTCCGAATGACCAAACCAACTTCTTCACCTCTTCGTCTAAGAATCTTTACATTTTCTAGTTTACAAGGAAGCTGACATGAACATTTGTTACATAAATCCTTGCAACACAATCGCATGGGGCTATATCCTGAAAAATAAAATAACATATCAAGTCAAACATGATCACTACATTAAATACAAGCCGTGAACAAATTAATCTTTCCTTGTGGGTGTGTTGTGAAAATGTCAGGATGGGAAGGTCAAGAGTACATGACACTTGCAAAAATATTTCAAATTTATCAGCAAAATACCAACATGGGCATAGTAAATTGGCTTAATTGCATCGGTGGTACCCACATTCGGTTTTTGTTTAGATTTAGTACCTAAAGTTTCAATTGCAACATCCGCGAAACTCATACTTTCAATATGTTGCATAAATGGTACCCATGTTAACTTTCCATCCGTTTGTTGGATAAAAATTTGCATCAAGACTAGCGCGCCCCTAATTCTCACCTCTATAACTTTGTATATAGTTTGTATAGAATATTGAATTTATTTTTATTTATTTACATATTTATAATGTATATGAATTATTTGTCATATTAACAGTTAAAATTTTAAATATTGTTACTCACTAGTCTAAGTTTCATAAAATACTAATTATATTAAATTTAATTCTATTTAAATTTAATTATTAATTTTTAATTATTTATTTGTCATATTATAATAAACAAATTTACTATAACTTTTTTCATCGATACTTTTTAGTAAAAATATGTAGTTTTTTTTACAAAATATATGATATTATTTAATATATATATATAGGTAAATAATTAAATTTTAAATATTAATGTAATGTAAAATATTAAAAATGTAAGTAAAATTTGCAATTTTATAAAAATTTGGAATTCAAGTGAGGGCCACACTATGGTGGAAAGTTAATAGAAGGTACCATCGTGGCACAGAAGTGAAAGTATGGGTATCGTCAATGTTGCAATTGAAATTATAGGTATCAAATCCACTCAAAATCTAAACAATGGGTACCGCCGATGCAAGTTAGCATAGCAAATTACATCATTGCATCAGACATATATTGAAAAACTAGTAGACGGTAGTCATAGGAAAATATAGCAGATGCTTAAGTTCCTAAAATAACTAAATTCCCATATTCAAAGTGCTATAACCAACTAATCGTTGAATCTCCACTCTAGAGAAATTCTTCATTAACAAGGTGGTTGCTCTGGCGGTCATTTTTCTTGGACTATTAGAGAAATATCATACAGAGCGCAAAAACAAAATCAAATAAAATGTTACCATTAGGTTTCTGGAATATAGTTTGTGGATGTCAGTAAATCAAAAGCAATTCACTCGCTGAAAAACTGAAGCAACTATGTGACGGAAATTTGGAGACATATCAACTCACGTGTGGAATGTGGGAAAGAAATAATTTCAATTTTTCTAATACAATCCTTGTACTAAAATTTCTTGAAGCGAAGGTTAAGTGAAATAAGTTTTCACGATGATGTCCAAATGTACCACATTAAAACAAAATGATGTGCGATCCCCCATACTTGACAAGAAAATTTGGGCCATTCACCCAAGTCGTTGGTACCAATCAATGTGTCAGGTTCTGCTCCACAACAACCCCATCAAATTTTCCGCTAGCTGCTGTCAAGGTCTTTAAATCTACCTTCAAAGCAAGTCCAAACTGATGGAAAATTTCCATAGTATCTTCCTCAAAGTACTCTACCGGCACACCTTAGACGAATCCAAATCGGAATAGTTCTAATAGGTTAAAAAACGGGTCAAAATTTGGTTTCCATGTTTGCACTGTGAGATATTTTCCTTAAATCACCCAAGGTCCTTTAAGGAGAACTCAACGCAATCCTCCTTCAAGTAAAAGATCATATTTTTTTTGATAAAAGTAGAGATAGTTACCACCCTTTAAAAATTCGGAACTGTATTAATCTGGATTGCTTTGATATGATTATTGGAACGTGAGT
Organism: Linanthus parryae; assembly: GCA_023055425.1. Classification (NCBI taxonomy): domain Eukaryota; kingdom Viridiplantae; phylum Streptophyta; class Magnoliopsida; order Ericales; family Polemoniaceae; genus Linanthus; species Linanthus parryae. The sequence goes on along the minus strand of JALGPY010000004.1, from coordinate 96,602,817 downwards.
TTTCAAATTTGATAAAAAAAAAAAGGTATTTCAATACATAATCGGGATTAGGACGAAAATACAATTCCAACGATATAAGAATCATCGGAAACAGAGCACAGGAAGGCGGCATGTAGGCCTCAAGCACCATTGACGCCGCCACCACGCGCGGCAACGTGCCAAAGGGCTGCAGCGGATGCTGACATGGCAAGCTGATGTGGCAGTGACACGTTAGTGGATGATGGTGTGGTGATGATGTGACAAGCCATGTGGCATATGATGAGGCATAATGACATAGCACATGAGTCATCATATGTGTTGACGTGGCATGCCACGTGGCGGTGCTGACCTGGCAAAGGCCGACGGACAGAGTGTGACGGAGGCAGACGCGATTGCGCGCGATTGCGCGCGACAGCGCCTGAGGACACGTGCGGCCTCCTCCCGCCGTCATTTTTTCCGGTTTTTTCCAGTATACTTCAAATTAAATTCCCTATTTTCAGAATATTTTTTCATAATTTTGGGTATTACGGAAAATTTTATTAATTTCAAGATTAATTAAGTTGTGCTTAGCACACTTCCAGATGCAATTAGGCGACCTTAGACACACTATTTTCAGCATAACTTTTTTTTCCTGAAGACTAAGGTCATTTTCCCCTACTGTCTACCATAGGTGGTGCCACCTTAGGAGGTTTAGAGAAATATTTGATCATTTAGTGTAATTAGATTATTGCTTATTAATTTTCAATAATTAGGGATTAATTTTATGAATTTCCATAAAATTTCAGTATGTTTATTATGTTGCTTTACATACTGTTGTGGGTTGAATGGATGTGTTTGGTGCATGGATGTGGCATAGATGTTTTTATATTTGATTTTTGTTTTATTTTTGAATATGTACTCAAAATACGGTCTGCATGCCGTGCCTCTCATCATAATCAATTTTATTTACTTCTCATCCAATCGCTTCTCTTGAGGCGACTTCGTTTAGAAATAAGATAGTTAGTGAAGATTGAATATAGAAGCTTCAGAGAGGTGGTCAAATCAAAAGACATGGCGAAAGGTGCATGGAGCAAATAGACGAACTAAGGAGCTTCAAGAATGGCGTTCTCAAGTAGGCGAGAGTACATGAAGCGAGATTCAATACTTGCTCATGAAGTATTCCCAATAGTGGGAGTGCACCTTAGGGGCCACATCCATGCATATTTATTTATGCTTATGCTTGTTTTATGTTATAACTGTGTGTGATTGGATATAACTGTTTAACCTTGAATGCTAAATAACTAAAACAAAAGAGCTCACATAAAACATGATCAAAACTAACAGGGAATCATAAGTGACAAGATTTGATTCCTAGAATTGCTACTAGGTTTTTGTGGATTCCTTCTAAGACACTATTAAATTTTAAGCGATGTTTCGTGTTCTTTAGGAGCTAAGTCAATGCTATTGTTAATTTCATAAGCAATGTCTCAAATCAATTGTGTCTAAATCTAAATATTAAATGCTAAATGTTGACAACAAATGACAAGACGTGTCGTCATACTATGGACATAGGTTGTCAAACCACCTACAAACATGGTCGAACTTGTGATGATTGGTTGTCACAGCAGCACATAGACATTATCTTTAGGCTCACCAATAGTGGGAGGCAGCAGTCAAGACAATGTCATAAGAGTGTGCTATGCCAAGGTGGGGAAATGACCTCGTCAGCAAGTTCAAGACCACTTTAAAATTCAAGGATTGCAGGAATTTGCCAAAGAAGAATCTTGGATCCACCTTAGCCATTTGCGCACATTAATTGAGAGTAGTGACTCATAAATCCTGCCTTAACTATGAGTAGTGACTCATGTCATAAAAGTGGGCACTCGACTATATCGTCTGAGATTAGCACTCGACTATAGCATCTGCTCTTCATGCCATTTATGATCAGAGAGTTAAAGGCTGTCAGGTATAAGCTATCAGATTAGCAATTTGTTGCAATCTCTCCCATGTATTCTGGAGTGCCATAAAGACATATATGACACACTTTATGAATGTCAAGATGTTTGGATGAGACCGAACATCGCTCTGTTCTAGGATCTAAGCAACCAAGGTTTTGCTAAGAATACTAGTCCAACATACTTCAGAAGTCCAAGCGAAAAATGATTGATGAAGACTGTTAGTAAATTATGTAGGCAGATGAAGTAACCTAGTATTAGGACCGTGAGGCAATAGGTGGGGAAAAGATAAATAAGTATAGGGGCAATATTTATATAAGACCAGTAGCCTAAGGCTGGCAAACACAAAGAAGGAAAAAGAGGTTTCCCTAAGACTAGTGGAAAGGCCAGACCTGGTAATTGAGGGAGTAGCCACCAAATTTGTATTTGGTCACATATTTTACCTTGAAATTAGTCATGGTATGTATAGCTTGGCGTTCTTAAAATCTAGCATGAGAGACGCCATAGAATCCTTGGATGTCAACTCAAGAGTAGGACTAAGATTCTGATATGTGGCGCGCTAGATTAAGACACACAATGTCAGGAAATGATGTTTTAGGCTAGCTAAGGAAAGCCTGCTTGGAATGTACCCAAGGTACCCTTACCTGTGTGTGATTATTGCCTTACATGAAAGGCAAAACGCAAACCATCCAGTAGAGCATTAAGGACTATTCGAGTCTTTACATATTACTCATTATGTTATTATGTTCCATTAAATGTTAGAGCTAAGACATGGTGTTTACTATCCCATCTCATTCGTAGATGATTGTCCGCGTCTCAACTATGTGTGCAAGATGCCACATAAGTCTGAGGCACAAGAGTGCTTCAGACAGAATCCACAAAAGGTAGAGAACCATCTGGAAAAGAGAATGTCTCTGAACATAATGAGTCTGCGAGTATCTATCTGAGCTAGAGCTATGTGGTGGAAAGGAATTGTAAGGCAGCTGGCCATTCCCCACACTCCGCAACAGGGTAATGTAGCGGATAGGAGGAATAGAATACTGCATGAGATGGTTTGATGTATGATAGTGCGTAAAAAATACATGTTCCCTATTGGAGGAGACAGTTTGCTAAATGGCTATCGACATACTAAACCAATAGCCCACCAAGTATATAGCCACTACGCCCTACGAGATGTGGACGAAAAGGCAACATATGTACGGTCACCTTAGGGCATGGGGATCGGCAGCTTATGTGCTAACCAAATTTTCAAGTTAGGAAGAGATTCGCGGATAAGTATGTCTCTACAAAATAGAGGTATCACTGTATTACGCCCCGTCCCTGATTGATCCACAGGAACAATTTATACGGATCTTCAGGAATGTGGGAGTGACTTGCCTAGTGAACCGCCCATCATAGATTATGACTATGCGAAGGAACACTCACTGCGTAGGAGCGCTATTTGAAGCGTACCCCGTCAATGATTTGACTTCGAGGATTAAACCGTGATGGTCACCACACAAGACGATGATGAACCTACGATATCGTCTCAGGCTCTTTCATCACTTGACAATAAGGAATTGAAAGTTGGACCGTAGATGGAAGAAACGTATCTTCATGTAGTATCGTATCTTCATGTGCTATTCTGAGTACTTTAGGGGTTGCGTATTCAAAAATCAATAGCCGATTAGTAGTGTAAGGTAAATGGATTCACAAGATATATGATTTATCATAGGAGATGTCCAAAATTAAGGGAAATGTTCATAGAGATGATGATCTCCACGAGCATGGAGGAACTGCTGGAAGACACCCGTTCCTTAGTCGTTTATGAGGAAATAGTTCCTCAAGGATCCTTTGGACAGTGGGAGTGACTTTCCAACCAAGGTGCCCATCCATAGGGATGAGAACAAATGATGATCCTCCTATGAAAAGGAATTGCTCATATGAGCATACCTCATCGACCACTTGATGTCGAAGGGATGATCTTTAGGATCACCTTGCATAAACGATAGGATAGAGTTATTGTCCTTATCGTTCCCTAATTATGAAGAATGAAAAGTAAGCTTTACAGGAGGAGTTAGAGTTTATAAGAGGCCAACCAAGTTTCAGACTAGGTCGACTTTCTGACTGGATGCAACACTGTTGGATATTAATGGCTTTCCAAGGTCAATCTGAGACCCAGACTGAAGCGTAGAAAAGGAATTGATTGCATAAAAGTGAAAAGGGCTGCACTCATTCTGAGTGCAGACATCGGTGAGGTATTTACCCAAAAAGTTAGTGAGAATTACGCTTATTCGCATAGCATCAGCAATAGTTGTGATAATGAAATTAAGGCTTAATTCTCGATAATCATGACGACTGAATTTCTCGATGGAGAAATCATAGAGGTTATCTGTATGACTCATCCATTGGGTTTTGAGACGTAAGATCAAATGCACAAATGGGTGCAAGCTAATTAAGTCAATATGTGGTCTTAAGTAGTCCTCTGAAACAGTAGTATTTCATCAGACGGGTGAAAACTACTGCATATCACTCTCACTAGTAGAAATTTGATAATCACGTCACTTAAAGACATGCTATTGGCCAGTGGAGCTTAAGGACTGTTCAAGTCCACTAAGGAGTAATTGTAACCTGTAGCTCAACTCAAGACTTTACGAGCCTGAATATGTACCCTAAAAGACACCATACAAGATTAACCAGATGACCAGGGTGCCCGATGCAGTAGGAGTCTTCTATACACTATGGTGTGTACTTAGACCCAACAGACGACATGCAATCGGAGGAGTGGATTTCAGGAAATCCAATTTAAGACATGAGATTGCAGTCACAAGAATACTCGGATGCGATGGATCACGTGCTATGACTATCGGTGATGATGCTTCAACTAGTTAGTTATGCATGCTAACTAGGGTGGGGACCTAGATGCACATGGATCCACCTCAGGCTATCATCTATTCTTGACGACATATTCATTGCATGGAACAAAAATAGAAGTATTGCACGATCGTATTATACCGCTCCATCGACCATGGAAGTGAAGCATGATTGCCTGTTCTGCCATCAAGCAGAATTGTGTTTAGCTAAAAAGTTTTCTAGTAAGCTTATGAGATGTCGACAAACCAGTTGCCATGAGTTGTGCTAGCATACGGTTATAACACTGTATTGAAGTCAAACACATAGAAAAGGGTACCATTTTACAAAAGATTAAAATAACTACCTCAAGAGTAATTTTGGAGTGGATCGACTTCGGGCCAAAGTATTGGCTTATCCCATTCCTAAACCATTGAAGAATTGTCTTTGTGGATCGGTTTAGAGAACAAGACTCGGCATTCGATGGCTAGCAATATGATTGATGATCGTACGAGACATTGATAATTGGATTGTAATTGAATTTGTCTATTATAAGCTTCCTGTTGATTGACACTTGCACGATATGTTACATTTCCCTGTACTAGCATAGAGCATGTCGCGCAGACAATAGGTCGGCTCTCTCACACGAGCGACCGCCATTGTGAAAGATCAGGTTGTGCAAGACTTGAAATAGCTTGGCTATTTCAAGAACTTGAACCAGCTTTCAAAGCCTTGAAACTGCTTAACCTGAATGCACATTCTCAGGTGGAGTTTTCTGCTAAACTCTCTGATTTGATTTACTCTCTCTCTTTAATTTGTTTGATTCTTTGTTATTACATGATGAAAGAAAAATTGTTCTAATATGTTTTTAATCATAATATATCATCTGTTTGACCATGATAATGAAGGAAATTTTGTTTCTAAGTTTTGCAGGATTGTTTCCTAATCTGAATTACTGCAGATTTGGAAATACTTGGACACTTTGATCCTGTGATCAATCTGACGTATATGACAGCTTCTCATGGTAGTTGAATGAAAGATTACAACAATATATCTTAAGATTGTGATCATCCAACCGTTGGAGAAGATTTCAAAGTAGTCCAACTCTGTTGCCTACAAAATAGGAAGGTTGTTGCTGAAAATCTGGGGAGATTTGCAGAGCTATTTGAAGTATATATTGAGCTCAAATTCTAAGCAAAAAGACAAAACACTCAACGGGCAAAAACAGAAAAACTATTCTGGATTGACAAGCATAAAAGAAGTTCTTCATTTCTTCTAATCCATTCGCAGAAGTTCACTGCACTTCACTGCAATTTTCTACTCTTAAGTGTTCTTCTATATAGAGCTATATTTGTAGATCATTTATGTATTATTTCTACATCCATTCTCAATGACTGTTCAAAGTGAACAATAGAGAGTTCTTAGTTAATCAGTTAGCTGGAGCAGGTACTAGACAGGTTAGGGAAACCACAAGCTGTAACAGAGTAAGGAAACTCTCTGGGCTTGAGTTCTAGGGCTTAGCTTTTGATTAATAATAATTGAGTTGAAAATCTTGCAGGGATCTAATCCCAGAGGTACAGACGTATGTCCAAGTGGACTGAACTCTATAAATCACTTGTCTTGTGCATTTTCATTTCAGTTACTTTCATGGCTTTTGCAGCATATAAAGACTGTTTATTTTTCAAGGGTTGGAACTTATTTTCAAGGCCTTGAAAAAGGCATACTTGCTCTATACTTTCTGCAACTTCTTCAAAGGCTTGAACTTGTTTTCAAGGCCTTGAATTTCTGTGTTTGCACAAGTTTTCATCTTCCTATCAAGTTTTCTAAAAAGTTGGCATACTCTATTCAACCCCCCCCCCCCCTTCTAGAGTATCTGAGCTACTTATACATCTGCATACTCACACTTTCAATTGGTATCAGAGCTTGTATCACTGTATAAGATTTAACCATCTGGTGATCATGAGTACTGCAGGTGATGGTGGTTTCTGATGCGCAAACTAACGTGCTGTCGCAAGTGTACGAATCTTGTAATACCGGGTGCAATTAGACTCGGGTGATCGTTCCCACGAGGACTATTTCGGGTTTACTCACGTTGTCAGTTTAGGTTAACCGAGTGTAGTAACAAGGAGGAGTAGGTTGTGATTGTAGTGACTAAACTAAAAAACAGAAATTAAAAACGTAAACGTAAATATTTTTGTGACGTTTCTGAAATAAGCTGAATCGGTTGTAACGATAATAGATGATAACTAGGCTCCAAGATCCCCTAGGGTTGTTACAGATTTCAGTTTTACGTTCGGTTATGAAAACACTCAGCAGTTTCGATATATGTGCAACGTACCAGTTGTGCAGTGACTTTTCAGATCCCACACGTAATCCCGATCATGCAGACTTTCGGATTCTTGTTAAGCTGCCTAAATCTGCAGTCTCGGTCTAATCCTGTTAGGGTTTATAACTTGTCCGAATGGCCCGGGTCAAATTCTCTAACAGTTGGTCTCACGTTTTTCGATGCTAGCCCAATCTCCCTTTCTCTGGTCGGTCTATCGGGGTAAGGTACTAAATCCTGGTTTTTCTTCCTAACCCTAACTTGACGTTTTCACCTACAAGCTCGGGTCCATAGCAATCCTGGGTGATCAATCCTATCATGCATATACGAGAATAATCAAAACCAGAATAACAAATATAACTTGCTGAATTAAGATAATCATCATGAATCCATAAACGAAGTAGTCATAAAATCTGGATACGAAACCCTAGGTTCACCGAGAACCTAGGTAAAAAGTTTAGCTACGACTAGACATAATACAAAACGCAGTTTCTGAATATAAAGAGAGAGAACGAAATCAAACTAAGTCTTCGAATCTCGAATCGTGCTTTCGTGCTCTCCGTGAATGCTCTGACTTGCCCTTCGGTTGTGCTGAGAATTGTGTCGTGTCTCCGTGTCTTCAAAACGAGTCTGGACGAGTCTTTAAATAGTTCTATTTTCCCCGAAACGCGTGCGCCCGAAATTACGGAATCTGCCATCGGTCCACCGTCTTTGACCAAAAAAGTCAAACTGGCTGCGTATATACGCAGGGTTGCGTATATACGCAACCAGGTCCTGTAATCCCCTCCACCTATCCCCCTCCTGCCTGCGTATATACGCCTTGCGTATATACGCAGACCTGCGTATATACGCAGGCAGGGGGTGGAGATGGGGCCCTGCTTGGTCCTTTGGTGGGCCTGGTTGGGTCCCCTGGGTCCCACTCTTCTGCCTGACGCTCCTGGTTTGCCTCCCTTGGTGTTCTCCTGCTTTTCCATGTTCCGGTCTTGTCCCGGTCTTGTGCACGTTTCCCGAGACAGTCCCGGCTTGGTCCCGGCATGCTTCCCGATGCACCTCCCGAACCTGTTCCTGAAAAGGCAACACGAACGAAAACCCGCGATCATATCCAAATATAGCAATAAATAAGCAGAAATCCAGGAAGTAAAAATAAACGTCTCGTTCTAGATTCCCGAGGCATTCTAAGGCATTTTCCGGCAAAAACCGCTAATTCCGACACAAATACTCGTGAAATCAGGCTAAAAGATAACCCCTAATTGGGCGTTATCAAATACCCCCGCACTAAACATTGCTCGTCCCGAGAAATCCTTCCAACTCTAGCCTGCATTTCTGTCCACGTGACTGACTCTGTACATACCCTACCGTTGCATACGCTTTTGACCCGAACCTTTCAACTGGACGACTCGATAAAAAAACTGACTCAGATAGAATATACACAAACTCAAACGACTCAAAACAGACTAATTACAAAAATATTTTTGGTGAGATTGGGCAACCTCAAAAACATAAACAGTGTGTCCTCGTGATCTCATCCTTTTCAGAATGTACTTCCCTGCAAGCGATCGGTAAGTCTGAACAGATTTATATGGTGGAATTAAGCACTGGACCGAAGTACTATTACTTTGGTTATCAAACTGAGCAAATCCCTAGTTAACTTACCATCCGAGCTGTTTCCGAAAGGATCTATGTCTAATCAGGTAGGATAAGTATATGTATCAAGGTACGGCATAATCCTACTTGTTATGACATTCTCACAATTTACCAAACTCACACCCCTCACCGAGATCCCGAAAAACTGCCCGAAACACCTAAGTTCCTGCTTTCCCAATTCTCTTGTACCCCGGTGTGTCTTCGCCGTGCTCGCGGCCACAAATGTGAAGCGGTGTAAATGTCTCGAAAATTGTGCCACTCAATCAGCTTTTTATTTAAATAACAAAAACATAAACAAAAAAATAAAAACTAGATCATGATTTTTCTTCTTTTTCTTTTTCTATTTTTCTTTTTTTTTTTAATAATTTTTTTTTAACACAACTATATATACAAACGTACACGAATGCTGACACTACTAAAATGATTAAAGCTGAGTGAGTGAAAATAAATCTCTGCCGTGGGGTACGTAAAATGTCCTCATGTGAAGTACCCCCACACAAATCCTGAAGCGCTGATCCTGTAGTCGAGATAATACTGTGCAGTCCCACCGAACCTCCTCATCACCAAAGATGTAGAAAAACGGCACAACCACCAATTGACCCTACAACCCCCCGGAACCGCGTTTTGTGCGAAAAGATGCTCGCACGCGACTAACTCCTCCTGTGGTCACTATGTAGTGAAGTGATCCACCTCCGCAAATTAATGCACTGTCGCCACTAACTCACCCTGTCCTTCCCTCGAAAAACGTGTCAATATCGAAACTGTCCAAAACTGATAACTCATGAAGCTCCCCCATCTAAAACATGCCCTACTCACTCCCTCCGTCATAACACGTAGAATAGCCAACTATCGACTGATGAGGTCTCATAGAAGGCTGCCTAGGCTAAAGTGGCTACGAAGAAAGAGGGTAAATGGCTTCAAACGGGTTGACTAATTGGACCTAGGGGTAAGAAACAGGACGTGAGGTCCCTTGATAGCCAGTCACTCCACCAAAAAATGCGATGACCGTGACGGCGCCCGCGGGCGGGTTGTCGACTACCTATGTGACGGTGGTGTAGCAACTAGTCGGATTTTTAGCTCAGGTGATAATTACTTGCGGATTCCAAAGGTCGCTGGCTCTCACCTATCTACTATACCTCGATGCAAGTTGTCTTCTCTTTCAAAGGACTCAAACTCAATTTCTTCACTGTTTTCGTTATCTCGATTGCCCTTTCTAAAAATTTTCTGAACTTAAACTTTTTTTTTTTCGAAAAAAAAATAATTTATACTTGCTGTTTGCGTATATACGCAGGTCTGCGTATATACCCAACCAGCAGCATAAAAAAAATTTCATTTTTCATTTTTTTTTTAAATTATATACAATGCACGGCCAGAATATTTGTGGTGGGTTGACTCAAATAAAGAAAATATGGTGACTCAAAAATAAAAATAAAAACTTCAAATAAATACGAAAAAACGTGCAGACCGGGTTAATGCAGACACGACTACCACCCCCACACTAAGAGGTGGCATGCCCTCATGGCACTCGGGTCTGACCCGGTCTCGGACGTACCGGATATGCTACCCGGCGAGCTGCTACCGGAATCAGACCTGAAGACGACCAGCTGACGCGCCCGTGTACGGGGCCGGTAATCAGAGGACTGCGACTCGGACCCCGTCCAACTGCTAGGTGGCTGGGATCGCAATATCGTCCTGCCACTCGAAGCCGGCTGGGTACGGGACCCAGTCTGACGACCTGTAGGTTGCCGGGATCGTGTCCCAGGCTGCCGTCTCTCCTGTCGGGCAGGTGGCGGTGACGGCTGAGTCGGAGGAGGTGGCTGGGTCGGAGGAGGTGGAGCGGAGGTACACTCGCTAGAGTCCCCGCCATCCGACCATCCCTCGGTGAAGCTGCTGGAGTAGGTAGGGGGAAAATACAGCGGGAGTGGCGGTTCTCGGCCTGCGTGCCGAGCCGCATCCCGCTGCTCCTCTTGAATACTAGCTAGGGCAGCCTGGGTGTCCTTCGTGACCTTCCGCTGAGTCTGGCGGTTATGCGTCAAAGCTCTCCAAAGCTTGCCCACGCTCTCATACACTTTCTCTCCTATGGACTTCTGTCCGCCACGACACCCCTCAAATCTCTCGTCAACACGTGGCAATCTACGTGGCGGGGCTGGTCTAGCTCGTGGGGTCGGGTCGGCCCGTGGGGCCGGCTCACCTCGCTGTCGGGCTGGCTGGGTCGGAGCATTCCTCTCAGTCCATGTCTACTCGACTCGGGACGCTCACGCTCTCTACTAGTACGGCACCGCCGAAGTCCGGCCGATGCCTGGAGACTGGCTGGTCGCTCCTGAGTTGAACGCCTCCTAGGGGCAGGGGCAGGTGCAGGTGCAGGAGCCGGGTCCTCCTCCATAATATCGTCATCCTCATCGAGGTCAACGACCGGCTGTGGTGGGCCTGGGTGACGGGCTATGAGCTTCCTATAAGGCCGTGGCCTAGGAGGAAGTAAATCACCCTCGACATCGTACATCGGAACCTCAAACTCCCGCGCCAGTTTGGCGATGAGGTTGGCATACCCCAACCCCTTGTGGCTCGCGGAGCAGTTCCTCTCCTGCATGTACACCCAAATGCGACGAGGAATGTCGACCTCTCGTCGGAGAACAAGGCAATAGACTAAGAGTACGTACTCAAAGTCAAGGTAGGTAAAATGCTAAATACCCACTACCCTGTTTACTACCCACTCGGCCCACCAACGTGGCGGGCCGGTAATAAAACGAGAATGCAATTTCTTGCCTATCTCGCCAGTCCCCTCTCTCTCGAAATGGGCACCCGGGTACCCCCCAGTCACAACCCGCAAAAGCTCAGAATCGCTAGGCGGGTAATCTGCACACTCAGCATATGCGCACGAGAAATGGCGCAACGGGATCTGGTACGCTTGGCGGATGGTATCCGCCGTGATCAACAAAAACGTACGCCGACAATACACCCATCGGACATCCCCGTTGGCCTCACCCTCCCCCTTATGCATGAGGTTTGCGTAAAACTCACGCACCAAGTCAGAACTAGAAACATCCGGAAACCCCGCTAGTGATTGTCCGAAAATTTCCGGTCGACTCGCATAATCTGCCATCTCTGGCGGCATGTTCATATGGTCGACCTGAAACTGGTAGTCTAGGGGAAGGCTATGACCCATTTTGGTTCCGGTCAAAAAGTAAAACTGAGCGTTATGGTTCACGAACTGAAAACTGTCAAACCTCCTAGAGGTGATCTCATCCGCGTCATAGTCAGTAGGGATCTCGTCCCGGTCTTGGTCTAGGACCGGTACCGTAAACTCCATAACAGTCAGAACCTCGTAAAACGTGCCGACTCGGGAATATAAAGCAAAAACGTGACACGTGCACAAAACAAGTGTGTCTCAATAGATAGTCCACCTAAGAGCTACTAGAGGTCCACACGGCAAGTGCCGCTCCAAAAATCAAAAATACCGAAAATAACGGGCCCGGCTACGGGCCGTGCCAAAACGGAAAATAAAGTGAGGGATGAGATTTTCGACCTTCCCTAAACGGGGGTGAAGACCGGAGATTCTGCCCGGAAAGTCGCCGGAAAAGTCGCCGGCGGTCGCCGGAAAAATCGCCGGAAAACGTAACTGCCCGGAATTGAAATCCGAACCCACCTAATCGAAGCCCTCGATCTCCTCGTTCACGTTCCCTTGTACGGTTTTTGCTAGTTCTTGCTCTAACACCTTCGAATCTGTACTTTTCTTCAAGAACACCTCACTTTTTGATGGAAATTGCCCGCTTGATTTTCGCTTGTTTCCGGATTTTGATGGATGAAACTTGCTCCTTGCGACGAGGGGATTCCAGAAATGTGCCCGGATTTTGATTTGGAGGTCCGATGCAAAATATTTGTTCTTCAAGTGGGAGAAAATGGAGGAAGAGAGAGAAAGAGAGGTGCCAACAATGGTATGGCCGGCCCTCTTTGCCCTATAACCCTAAAAATGTCAAAATGACCAAAATGCCCTTGGGGTTTTGAAAAAATTACAATTTTTTTTTTCTTTCTGGCTGCGTATATACGCAATACTGCGTATATACTCAATCAGAAATCAAAAAGAAAACACAAAAATAAAAAAAATTGGCCTCGGGTTGCGTATATACGCAGGGCTGCGTATCACGCAGCCCGAGGCAATTTTTTTTTTTTTTTTTTCAAATGGCCTCTCTTCCTCTGTTTTCCGTGTTCTGGCTGTTTTAGATGTTTTTTGTCACTGCATATTCTCAAATTCAAAGTCAAAAACCCGCTCATCTCGCCTCTCTCGGAAATTCAGAACTGAACATAATAACATAATAAACTAATAAAAATAAATAAATAAATAAACGATTAATTTTGGGTTACCTCCCAAACAGCGCCTTGTGATTTACGGTCGACGGCCCGACCTTGTTACCTCTTACGGATCATCAAAATAGACCGGGTCTATTTTGGGTCTATTTTGACGACTTCGGCGGTCTCGAGATACGGCTTGATCCGGTTCCCGTTCACCCTGAAACTGGACTTGTCTTTTGGATTTTCCAGCTCGAATGCCCCCCAGGCAAAAATCTGCTTAATGATGAACGGTCCCGACCAACGAGACCTCAACTTTCCCGGAAAGAACCGCATCCGGGTATTGTAGAGAAGCACTTTGTCGCCTTCGTTAAACTGCTTTGGCGTGATACGGTCATCATGCCACTTCTTTGTCTTCTCTTTGTAAATTTTGGCGCTCTCGAAAGCCGTTTTTCGGAATTCCTCTGATTCCAGCAGTGCCATCTTCCTCTTATCTCCTGCTAAATTCTGGTCCAAGTTGAGCAGTTTGACGGCCCAATACGCATTGTGCTCTAATTCCACCGGTAAGTGGCACGCTTTCCCAAACACGAGCTCGTATGGTGACATTCCCAGCGGTGTTTTGAAGGCAGTCCTGTAGGCCCAAAGCGCATCGTCCAGTCTGACGGACCAATCCTTTCGGCCGAGATTCACTGTTTTCTCGAGTATGTTCTTGATCTCTCGATTCAAAACCTCGGCTTGCCCGTTTGTCTGCGGATGGTAGGGTAACGAGACTTTATGAACTGACACGCCGTACTGTTTCAGAACTTTCGCAAAAACTCGATTGATGAAGTGAGAGCCCTCGTCGCTAATCATTGCCCTGGGAGTCCCGAAACGAGTGAAAACGTTACGTTTCAGAAAACGCTCAACGGTAGCTGCATCGTTTTTCCGACACGCGATCGCTTCGATCCACTTTGTCACATAATCTACTGCCACAGAATGTAAAGATTTCCCATCGATGACGGGAACGGACCCATGAAGTCAATCCCCCATACATCAAATGGCTCTACCTCCTGCCACACGGTCATCGGCATCTCGTCCCGGTGTGACGTGTTTCCTGTCCTCTGGCACCTATCACATCCCTGCACATAGTCGTGACAGTCTTTGAAGATTGTCGGCCAGAAAAAACCGGACTGCAGTATTTTATGAGCTGTTCGCGTTCCCCCAAAATTACCCCCACACTGTGATGAGTGGCAGTGTCGGATCACGTTCCATGCCTCGTGGTTCGGGATACACCTTATCAGGATGTTGTCGGCCCCCTGTTTGAATAAGTACGGGTCGTCTCAGAAATACTGTTGACTTTCGGCAATGAACTTTTTCCGCTGCGACGGGGTGAGATCCTCGGGAAGCGTGTCAGTTACCAAGTAATTGGCTATGGCATAGTACCACGGTCTCCCGATTTTTACTGCCATGATGTGTTTGTCCGGGAAGTTTTCCTTGATCGGCACCGGGTCCACCTTCGCGTTCTCAAGTCTGGATAGGTGATCCGCTACCACGTTCTCAACTCCCTTCTTGTCCCGGATTTCCACATCGAATTCCTGCATCAGTAGTACCCACCTCAACAGTCTCAGTTTCGTGTCCTTCTTGTCCAGCAGGTATTTCAGGGCACTATGGTCGGTAAAAACGATAACTTTCGATCCGACCAAATAGGGCCTGAATTTGTCCAGGGCATACACCACGGCCAGCAGTTCCTTTTCTGTCGTGCCATAGTTGAGCTGGGCATTATTGAGTACCCGGCTCGCATAATAAATGACGTGGCATACCTTATCCTTTCGCTGTCCCAAAACTGCCCCGACTGCATAGTCGCTGGCGTCACACATCAGCTCAAACGGGAGTGACCAATCTGGCGTGGTTATAACCGGGGCTGTGGTCAGCTTCTCCTTCAAATGGTCAAAAGCCCGCCTACATGCTGCATCAAAATCAAAGGGTACGTCTTTTCTGAGTAAAGCGCAGAGTGGCTTTGTGATCTTGGAAAAGTCTTTGATGAATCTTCGGTAAAATCCTGCATGTCCCAGAAAACTCTTAATCGCCCTTACGTTTGTCGGGTATGGAAGCTGCTTTATCACCTCGATCTTAGCCCTGTCCAACTCGAGTCCCTTGCTTGAAATTCTGTGACCCAGCACGATCCCCTCGGTGACCATAAAGTGACACTTTTCCCAATTGAGCACCAAATTCGCCTTCTTGCATCGGATCAGAACCTGACCTAAATGGAACAGGCAGTCATTGAAACTGTCCCCGAATAATGAAAAGTCGTCCATGAAGACCTCCAGATTTTTCTCGATCATGTCGGAAAAAATCGCCATCATACATCTCTGGAACGTGGCAGGAGCATTACACAACCCGAACGGCATGCGCCGAAACGTGAACGTACCATATGGGCAGGTAAACGTCGTTTTTTCCTGATCCTCCGGGGCTATGCAAATCTTGTTGTACCCGGAATACCCGTCCAGAAAACAGTAATAGGCGTGGTGGGCGAGCCGGTCCAGCATCTGGTCCATGAATGGTAACGGGAAGTGGTCTTTGAGTGTTGCGTCGTTTAGCCTCCGATAGTCCATGCAGATCCGCCTGCTTGTAACGGTACGCTGCGCAATCTGCTCCTGGTCGTTATTCTGCACCACCGTAATACCCCCCTTTTTGGGCACGCACTGGACTGGGCTGATCCACGTGCTGTCCGATATGGGGTATATGATTCCCGCTTCCAGCCACTTCATAACCTCTTTTCGCACAACGTCCTTCATGTTCGGATTCAGTCTCCGCTAGGGCTGAATCACCGGTTTCTTGCCTTCTTCAATTCGGATCTTGTGCATGCAGTAGGAGTGGCTGATCCCCTTGATATCTGCAATCGTCCAGGAGATTGCTTCCTTATGCTCTCGCAATACTTCCAGCAGTTTATGCTCCTGTTCCTGAGATAAACGAGACGAAACAATTACGGGCAGAGTTCTATTTTCACCAATATACGCATACCTGAGATGGCTCGGGAGCGGTTTCAGCTCCAGTGCGGGTGGCTCCTTGAGTGACGGGACCAGAATCATCTTTTGCCCGCCGTCTTCGTCCCGGTGCAAGGTGGTCCAGTCCTCGGCTCTCATGGCGTGCTCGCACCGAGTCTTCTCCTTTTCATCCCCGTACATGCTGTCGATCTCTTCCCACAATTGGTCCATCTCCTCGTTTTCCCAGCCTTCGTCCACCACATCTATAGCAAAGATGTCCTCGTGGTCGTAGTAATTTGGCAGTTGCAAATTTTTGAAAACGTTGAATTTCACTTTTTCCTCGTTAATCTGCATGGTCAGATCCCCGCTCTTGCAGTTTATCATTGCCTCGCCCGTGGCCAAAAACGGCCTGCCAAGTATGAGCGGTACCTCCCCTGCCTCCATGTCCAGGATGACGAAATGTGCCGGAAAAATTAGCTTGCCGAACTTGACCAGAATATCCTCGATAACCCCATAAGCCTGTTTTACGGACCTCTCTGCCATCTGCAGCATGATTCTGGTGGGTCGCGGTTCACCGACTTTCAAACTCTTGAAAATTGTCAGCGGCATCAGGTTGATGCTGGCCCCTAGGTCACACACAGCCTTTCCTGTGTAAGCGTTACCTAGGGTGACTGGTATAACAAAACTGCCAGGATCCTTTCTCTTCCTCGGTAGCCCATTCTTCACACAATTGCTCACTTCTGCCGTCAGGTTTATAGTCTCGAAGTCGCTCATTCGCCTTCTCCCATACAAGATGTCCTTGAGGAATTTGGCGTAAGTGGGCATCTTAGCCAAAGCCTCAGCAAAAGGTATGTTAATCTGCAGCTGCTTGAACATATCGAGAAACCTAGCCTAGTCCTTGCTGTCATCCCTCTTTCGTGTTCGCAAGGGGTACGGGACCTCCTTGGAGACTGGTACAGTTTCTGCACCTGTCTCGTTCTGCACTGCATCCTGCTCAACCGAGCCCTTCGGCTGGGGGCGGTCGACTGTGCTGTTATCCTGGCCCGACAAGTTGCGTTCTACTTCTTTCGAATTTTCTGCACGTGCGTGGCTGGGATACGGTGGATCCTGCAGTGCCAATCCACTCCGAGTGGAGATAGCATTGATCTGAGCCCGTGGATTGTTTACTGTATTCGAGGGTAGGTTTCCTGGCTGTCTCTCTGTTAGTTGCTGTGCTAACTGCCCCACCTGCACTTCCAAAGCGCGCAGTGACGTTTTGGTTGTCTGCATATCTGCCGTCAAGGTGTCCATGTGCTTGAACCGGGACTCCATGGTCTGGAACATGGACTTGATCTCTTTCATCTGAGCGTCGTACTGCTGTGCGGATGGGACTGACTGAGCCTGCTGGGCCGGGGCAGCCTGCTGAGCTGGTGGTCTGTGCTGGAATCCCGGTGCATAAACTGCTGCGTTCGGGTTTCCGTACCGAAACCCGGGATGGTCTCTCGTACCCGGTCGGTACCTGCTCGGGTCCCACTGCTGTTGTACGTAATTGGTGTCTTCGGTCCTTAGCTCCTCAATGGCTGTGTCCAGATCAGGTTCTTCGACTGCTGCAACAGTCTTCTTATTCGAGTAGAATTTCTTGACCAAGTCGTGAACGATCTTGGCCAGGTTTTCTATACGGTCATCCTCTGCAGGTTCAGCTCTAGCCGCCATCCTGCGATCGTCAAACAGTCGGGTGTCCTGCTTGGCCAACTGCTTCATCAGGTCATACGCACCTTCTTTGTCTACGTGATACAGGAAGTTTCCCCCAGCCTCTCTGTCAATCCTTTCGGCTTTCTCCCTGTCTAGGGCATGGTAGAAAACTTGCAGGATTTTCGCGTCTCCAAAACCGTGGTTCGGGCACCGTTTGACCAATCTCATGAGTCTGTCTCATGCGTCTACCACCGTCTCCCCCATCTTCTGCCTGAATGACAGGATCTCGCTCTGTAACTGTATGACTCGGGAGGCGGGATAGAACTTCGCCAGAAAATCTGCGACACACTCCTCCCATGTGGTGATGGATCGGGGTGGTCGGGATTCGAGCCAGTCTTTGGCTACTCCGTAAAGACAGTATGGAAATAAGATCAGCATGAGTGCCTCTGCTTCTACCCCCTTGTATCTGACCTTGTTGCAGTAATCTTCGAATTTCCCGATAAAGTCATTCGGGTCTTCATCGGCCCTGCCGTGAAACGGGCAGAGAGTTTGTACCGTCTGGATGGTGGATGGTTTGATGTCAAAGTGCTCGGCGGTGATCTCGGGCACCACAATAGCTCGCTCATGCCCCCCGGTGGGGACTTCAAATTTTCCACCAACGCCTTCCCATATCGGTTATATGTTCTCTGGTTGCTTCGAGCAGCAAGTCCCGCTGTGACAAGCTCCTCAATGTACCGAGCCATCTGGGCTGGGGTACGTGTCTCTCGTTCCTGTCCACCGGCTTCGGTGTTCTCGGGTGTACCTCTCTGGTTGGTTGCCATCCTGCTTTCTCGGTTTCTGCGGTTCTGTTCGGTATACAGTTTTTCCGGGTTGTCGAATGGTGACACCAAATCGCGAGGCAATCTGGGCATCAACTAAACAGTCCTGAAAACGCAGATTCAAAAACGCAGTGAGATAAAAAGAAAAATAACAAAACTGAAAATAAACAAAAACTCAGAAAACTAATTCTAACTACTAAATAGACCCTAAAAAGTCCCCGGCAACGGCGCCAAAAACTTGATGCCCAAACTAACGTGCTGTCGCAAGTGTACGAATCTTGTAATACCGGGTGCAATTAGACTCGGGTGATCGTTCCCACGAGGACTATTTCGGGTTTACTCACGTTGTCAGTTTAGGTTTACCGAGTGTAGTAACAAGGAGGAGTAGGTTGTGATTGTAGTGGCTAAACTAAAAAACAGAAATTAAGAACGTAAACGTAAATTTTTTTTGTGACGTTTCTGAAATAAGCTGAATCGGTTGTAATGATAATAGATGAGAACTAGGCTCCAGGATCCCCTAGGGTTTCTACAGATTTCAGTTTTACGTTCGGTTATGAAAACACTCAGCAGTTTCGATATCTGTGCAACGTACCAGTTGTGCAGTGACTTTTCAGATCCCACGCGTAATCCCGATCCTGCAGACTTTCGGATTCTTGTTAAGCTGCCTAAATCTGCAGTCTCGGTCTAATCCTGTTAGGGTTTCTAACTTGTCCGAATGGCCCGGGTCAAATTCTCTAACAGTTGGTCTCACGTTTTTCGATGCTAGCCCTATCTCCCTTTCTCTGGTCGGTCTATCGGGGTAAGGTACTAAATCCTGGTTTTTCTTCCTAACCCTAACTTGACGTTTTCACCTACAAGCTCGGGTCCATAGCAATCCTGGGTGATCAATCATATCATGCATATACGAGAATAATCAAAACCAGAATAACAGATATAACTTGCTGAATTAAGATAATCATCATGAATCCATAAACGAAGTAGTCATAAAATCTGGATACGAAACCCTAGGTTCACCGAGAACCTAGGTAAAAAGTTTAGCTACGACTAGACATAATACAAAATGCAGTTTCTGAATATAAAGAGAGAGAACGAAATCAAACTAAGTCTTCGAATCTCGAATCGCGCTTTCGTGCTCTCCGTGAATGCTCTGACTTGCCCTTCGGTTGTGCTGAGAATTGTGTTGTGTCTCGTGTCTTCAAAACGAGTCTGGACGAGTCTTTAAATAGTGCTGTTTTCCCCGAAACGCGTGCGCCCGAAATTACGGAATCTGCCATCGGTCCACCGTCTTTGACCAAAAAAGTCAAACTGGCTGCGTATATACGCAGGGTTGCGTATATACACAACCAGGGCCTGTAATCCCCTCTCCCTCTCCCCCTCCTGCCTGCGTATATACGCAAGGCTGCGTATATACGCAGACCTGCGTATATACGCAGGCAGGGGGTGGAGATGGGGCCTTGTTTGGTCCTTTGGTGGGCCTGGTTGGGTCCCCTGGGTCCCACTCTTCTGCCTGACGCTCCCGGTTTGCCTCCCTTGGTGTTCTCCTGCTTTTCCGTGTTCCCGTCTTGTCCCGGTCTTGTGCACGTTTACCGAGACGGTCCCGGCTTGGTCCCGGCACGCTTCCCGATGCACCTCCCGAACCTGTTCCTGAAAAGGCAACACGAACGAAAACCCGCGATCATCCAAATATAGCAATAAATAAGCAGAAATCCAGGAAGTACAAATAAACGCCTCGTTCTAGATTCCCGAGGCATTCTAAGGCATTTTCCGGCAAAAACCGCTAATTCCGACACAAATACTCGTGAAATCAGGCTAAAAGATAACCCCTAATTGGGCGTTATCAGTTTCTCATAGGGAAGAGCTGCTAACAGACCTCCTCTATTCTGTGGAGAAAATTTTGCTCACTGGAAAGCTCTCATGAAAATATTCATCATTGATCAATATCTAGAGCTTTGGACCATTATCCAAAATGGACCTCATACTTTCTACACAGAGAAAGATGGGATCAAAACTCCCAAAAGTGAAGACTCGCTCTCCTCTTCTGAATTAGAGCAATTTTCTAAGAACTACATGGCTATTAACATTTTGTATTGTGCTTTGAGTACATATGAATTCAACAGGATCTCTGGATGCACAACTGCTAAAGAAATCTGGGATAAACTTGTGGTTACCTTTGAAGGAACCAGTCAAGTCAAGCAGACCAAGATCAAAATTTATCTCAGACAATATGAGCTGTTCAAGATGAATGAAAATGAGTCCATCAGAGACATGTTCAAGAGGTTCACTGATATTATCAACAACCTTGACTAATTGGGAAAACACTTTTCCAATGAATAAAAGGTGAGGAAGATTCTCATAAGTCTTCAAAGGCAAAATGGGAACCAAAAACCAGAGCTATTGAAGAAGCTCAGAATCTCTTAACTTTACAACTTGATGACCTACAAGGGAAGGTCCTGACACATGAGATATTTATGAATGAAGTTGATGGAGAACTCCCTGATGGTGTCAAGAACGTAGCTCTCAAAGCCAAAGAAAATGAGAAAACTCAAAGCCTTGAAACTGAGGATGGTGATGATGAAGATCCAATTGCCTTAAATTTAAAAGCCTTTACAAGGATTTTCAAAATGTAGAAAAACGTTGGAAACAAAGATTTCAACAGAGAAAGGCATAGATCATCCAGCATAAAGGGCTACAAATTTAAGTCCTCTTCACAGAACAAGTCAAAAGTTATAAACTCTTTTGAGTGTGGTGATGCAGGACCCTTGATAAGAGACTGTCCACATAAAAGAGCAAGAACTTTCAAAATAAAGATCATGACAAAAGAAAGAAAGCAATGATAGCTTCATGGAGTGATTCAGATAGCTCTAGTGAATCTGAATCTGAGGAAGAACATACCAATTTATGTTTCATGGCCAAGCATGATGAGGGTTCTGAAAAGAACATTGAGGTAATGGTAAATTGCTTAATTTCAAAACCAAAATAAGCTCTTTCAGAATATCTCAGAACAATGCTTTTAAATGAGGAAGATTATCAGAAAGTGATCAGGCTTTTGAAAGAAAAAGTTCATGAGCAAGTAAACGAAAACTTACAACTTGTTTGCCTAAATCAGAATCTTGAAATCTCTCAAAAGAAAACTAACAGTGATTTCAAGGCCTTGAAAACCAGTTTCAAAGCCTTGAAAACACAAGTCAAGGAAGTAGTCACTGAAAACTCCTAAGTGAGTGACAGCCTTGTTAATCTAAGACATCAGGTTGATGATTTAGAGAAACAAAAGATTACTCTTACTGCAAAACTTCAAGAATTTGAATTAGTCAAAGTCAAGCTTGCTGGATCAGAACACAAGTTGAACTTGATTCTTGAAGGAAGTTCACAGTCTGTTCACAAAGCTGGTATTTGATTCAATCCAAACTTTCCAAGAAGAAACAATACCAGATTTGTGAAATATGGAAACAAAACTTCTCCTACTTGTCATTACTGCTGCAAAACTGGTCACGTTAAAATGACTTTTCCTTTTAGAAGAAGAGACCCTCACATAATGAGGAACACATTTCCTTTTCAACTCAAAGGACAAGTTAAGCAGATTTGGGTTCCTAAAGGGGTTAGACCACATAACATGGTTGATCCTGAATATGAATACAAATTCCACACTTGGTCTAACAGCTGGGTAAGGCAGTGATTGGTGTTTGCAGGTTGTCACCAATGTCAAAGAACAGAAGTGGTTCATGGACAGTGGGTGCTCAAGACACATGAGTGGAAAGAGATCTCTATTCTCAAAATTAAAGGAGCAATCAGAAGGTTCAATAACACTTGGTGACAAAGGGAAATGCAATATTCTTGGTCTTGGAAAAGTTGGTACAAATTCTGAAAACTCTATTTCTGATGTATATCTGGTTAAAAGTTTGAAGTTTAATTTGCTTAGTGTATCTCAGCTTTTTGATAATGGAAACAAAGTTATCTTTGATAAAGAGAAGTGTGTTGTGCAAAATGAGAAATCAGGAGATTGCATCCTCACAGCCTCTAGATCAAACAATGTTTATACTTTTCAGACTAACAAAGTTGTAGGTGAAAGTTTGAAGTGTCTCAAGGCCTTGAAAGAGGATTCAAAGCTTTGGCACAGGAAACTTGGTCATATCAGTTTGCATACTTTGAACAATTTGATTTCCAAAGAATTGGTAAGAGGATTGTCATCTATCAAGTTCAAAGAAGATGAAATGTGCAAAGCATGTGCACAAGGGAAACGGACCAGAAGCTCCTTCAAGCCAAAGAAGTTTGTGATTACAACTTGACCTATTGAATTACTTCATATGGATCTATGTGGTCCTATGAGGACTCCCACTCCAAAAGGTAAAAGGTATATGCTAGTTGTTGTAGATGATTTTTCTAGATATACTTGGGTTATGTTTCTCAAAGAAAAATCTAAAGCACTCTCTGAATTTTCAAAGCTTTGCAGAGAAGTTCAAAACTTGAAAAACCTACATGTAGCTTCAATCAAAAGTGATCATGGTAGAGAATTCGATCAGTTAGAATTTGATTTATTTTGCGATAAGCATGGTATTTCTCACAACTTTTCTGCTCCAAGAACTCCTCAACAGAATGGTGTTGTTGAAAGAAAGAACAGGACTCTTGAAGATATGTCAAGAAAAATGCTTATTGAGAACAAGTTGCTTAAACATTTTTGGGCAGAAGCTGTGAATACAGCAAACTATATTTTGAACAGGTGCTTGATCAGACCTATTCTGAAGAAGACCCCCTATAAACTATTCAAAGGGAGGAAGAAAATATTTCTTACTTCAGACCCTTTGGATGTACTTGTTTTATCCATAACAATGGAAAAGACAATCTTGGTAAGTTTGATGCAAGAAGTGATGAAGGTATATTTCTTGGTTACTCTCTGAATAGCAAAGCTTATATAGTTTATAATAAAAGAATCAAACTGGTTGAAGAGAGCATTCATGTTATTTTTTATGAAAGGTATGATGGTTCTTTGAGTGAAAGTTTTCCAGATTTGAATTTGTACAAAATATGAATCAGAGGAAGAGACTGAGAATCCATTAGGATTCAAGAAAGGCTCAGAAGAGAATAGAAGGCATTTTCAAGACCTTGAAAATGGTGCTCAAAGCCTTGAAAATACATCTCAAAGCCTTGAAAAAGATGATCAGAAGGATTCAAGTGACAAAGCCACTACTTCAAGACCAGAGAAGATCTATGGAGAACCTGAACCTTGGTATCCAAGAAAGAGATTCAAATATTTGTCATCCCATCCAGCCAATAATATCATATCAGATCCAACCACTGGTACACAGACTAGATCACAGTTGAAGAACTTATGTGCTTTTAATGCTTTTATTTCTCTTGTAGAACCAAAAACTGTGAAAGAAGCTTTACACTGCATCATTGCTATGCAAAGTGAACTCAATGAGTTTGAAAGCAATAAGGTTTGGAACCTAGTTTCTGCACCTTCAAACCAGTCTATCATTGGTACCAGATGGGTATTCAGAAACAAGTTGGATGAAAGTGGCAATGTGATCAAAAACAAAGCAAGGTTAGTTGCTCAAGGTTACAATCAAGAAGAAGGTATTGATTATGAGGAAACTTTTTCTCAATTTTCCAGGTTAGAAGCAATTAGAATTTTTCTTGCATTTGCATCTTACAAGAACATGAAACTATTTCAAATGGATGTGAAGTGCGTTTTCTTGAATGGCTATTTGCAAGAAGAAGTTTTTGTTGCACAACCACCTGGTTTTGAAAATGACAAATTTCCAGATCATGTCTACAAACTTGACAAAACTCTTTATGGTTTGAAACAAGCTCCAAGGGCGTGGTATGAAAGATTGTCAAAGATTTTGCTTCAAAATGATTTCAAAAGAGGTTTGGTGGACAAGAATATTTTCATTAAGACTCATGAGAAAGATTTAATTGTACTTAAGATATATGTTGATGATATACTGTTTGGAGCTACTAATGATCAATTATGCAGAGAATTCTCAAGTCTTATGAGCAGGGAATTTGAGATGAGCATGATGGGAGAGTCGAACTTCTTCCTAGGACTTCAAATTCATTAATTGAAGAAGGAAATCTTTCCGCATCAAAGCAAGTACACAAGAGACCTACTAAATAAGTATAGCATGGCTCAATGTAAGGAAGCCAAGACCCCTATGATCTCTACACTATCCTTAGAAAAGGATGAATCGGGTAAGAGTGTCAATGTAAAAGAGTATAGAGGCATGATTGGTTCATTACTCTATCTGATAGCAAAGCAGACCAGATATTATGTTTAGAGTATGCATGTGTGCTATATTTCAAGCTGATCCAAAAGAATTACACTTAACAGCTGTGAAGATAATTTTCAGATATCTCAATGGTACCAAAGACTTGGGGCTTTGGTATCCAAGACATTCTAACTTCTCTTTGAGTGGTTTTTCAGATGCTGAAGTTGCAGGTTACAAGGTTGATAGGAAAAGTACTTCAGGAACTTGCCAATTCATTGGATCATCCTTGATTAGTTGGCATTCCAACAAACAGAATTCAATTGCTCTATCAACAGCTGAAGCTGAATATATAGCTGCAGGAGCATGTTCCTCACAAGTATTATGGATTGCTCAACAGCTAAGAGACCTTGGATTTGACTTCAAGGGGATACCTATTAAGTGTGACAACACAAGTGCAATTTCAATTACAAATAATCCAGTGCAACACTCAAGAACCAAGCGCATTAATTTCAGACACCACTTAATCAGAGATCATACTGAAAAAGGTGATATTATTCTAGAATTTGTTGCTGTTAACATGAAAATTGCAGATATCTTCACCAAGCCATTAGAAGGTGAAAGGTTCTGAGTTCTAAGATTAGAATTGGGAATGCTAAATAAGACTGCATTGGTTTAGGGAGAGCATCAGGTAAGAATGGTAAGATGTATGTGTTTACAAAGGTTTGAACTGAATTTCAAAGGCTTGAAAATCAGTTCAAAGCCTTGACTTTTACTTGTTGCAGTGTTACAATATTTTAAGACCTTGAAAGCCTTTTCAAAGCCTTGAAAATGAGTCTGCTACACTGATAGTCAATCATCCTAGATCATTCTATGTTGGATGATATCTCTGCATATATTTGCCTAATATAGCCCCCACCCTTTTCAAAAAATTGATTTAGCCGAAAATAGTATTAGTATATTCTATTTTCAAACGGCATAAAATTTTTGAAATTTCTCGGATCATTGCGAATCTTTTGAGAATCACAGAGATACTAGTTTCCTTTTGAAACTCAAACTCTTTCAGTATTTATCCTCTTCTCTTATGATTCATTCCGTATCATTCCACCTCTCTCTATTCTTCTCCCAAACCCTAATGAGCACAAGAAGAGCCTCAGATAGAATAAAGATGGCTGGAGTTTCGACACCTGTCTCAGATAAGAAAAGAAAAGCAGCAGTGGAAGAGGTTCAGAGGCAGTCCAAGATCCTCCTCCACCAAAGAAGAAGGTCAAGAAGGCTACAATTTCCTCTTCAGAAAAGCAAATGAAGTAGAAGGCTGTTACAAAGAATCAACCAGAAACAGAGCCTACCAGTTCAAAGAAGGTGAAGAAGAAAGCAACTCAGGCAGAAAAAGGGAAAGGGAAGGTTTTAGAAGCACAACCAGAAGGAAAATCGGAGAAGGCATTGCAGATCTATTCACAGGCCTCAACAAAGAACACAGAACCAGATGAGACATGGTTTGTATGCTGAATCCTATAGACATAGCCTACCCTTGACTCACCAGACTCTTCTACTCTAACCTAACCCAAGTTAAGAGAACTGCACACTTGGTGATCAAATCTAAAGTTGCTGGGATGGTGATTGAACAGGATCACTCTGAGTTTGCCAATGTGTTGGGGTGTCCAAAGAGATATGATACTAGCAACCATCCACCAAATTCAGAAACTTAGAAGCTAGCCAAAGCAGAATTCTTTCTTCCAAACATCTCAACCTCAGACAAACATTTAACACATTCTGTGTTGAATGTTGAAGCCAAAGTCCTTCATACTACACTGGTGAGAAGTGTCTTTCGCAGAGAGCACTGCAGAGAGTTGGTGACTGAGAGAATGTTGCACATCATGTATCTGGTTATGCATGGCTATGAGATTGATTTTCCAAAACTAGTAATGGAACATATGCTCTTTAGCGTAACTAGTAAGAGGATTCACCCTCTACCCTATGCAAACCTGCTCACTTTATTCTTTGACCATTTTGAGATTCCATTTACTGGAGAGGAATCAGTCACTTCTGAATTTGGGGAACTCAATGAGAAAGCCTTTGAGAAAATTGGAGTTGTGAAGACAAAAGAGAAAGTTTGGAAACTTTACTCAGACTTAACTGAAGCTGAACTAGGTGCAAAGAAGTTTTCTAAGCCCAAGACCTTGACTCACACTTCAAGTCAGACTTCTCAGACTACAGAAAATCAAAGACTTGATGGTTTGGAGCTAGACATGGAGGATGTCAAAGAAACTATTTTTGGACTGGAAAGTGATTTCGGACATGTCAAGTACATGGTGGAAAGCATCTTCAGAAGCATGACCTTGCTTGATGTTCCTGAGGATCCTGAAGGAACGAAGAAAGGAGATTCATACAAGGATTTTCCTAGTGAGCATTTAGACCAGGAAGAAGCTACTCTAGTTTCAGACAAGGGAAAGCAGGTAGCAGAACAGGAAGAAGATGAAGCCAATAGCTCTGAGTCAGATGAGCTGCTGATCACCATGAAGAAGAAAAAGAAATCTCCAAAGGCTGCTGAAAAGGACAAGACTGCAGAGGCAACTGTTGCAGGTGGGACTGTAGAGGAACAGGAAGAGCAGGACAAGACTGATGAAAAAGACAATGAGAAAGAGGAATGAGATCAGGATGAAGATGATGAATAGACTCCCTAAATCTTGCCTATTATTTCTTCCACATTCTATCTTCTTTAAAGTTTTTCTTTTAAGTCTCCGAAATTTTCCAGACACTTGATCCAACATCTTCTATCTTTTTGATGAAAGTCAAAAAGGGGGAGAAATTTTTTAGGTTTTTAGGTTTTTATTTCTTAGGTTTATTTGGTTTTATTTTGCTGAAACTGTTTAAGTTATTGTTGGTATTATGAATAAGTTGGATCTTTTTGGAAATACTGTATTTTAAATTGTGGACTAATAAGTTTATTTTGCAGAGACTAAGGATGAAAAAGAATTTGGTTTGTCTTTCATCAAGGGGGAGATTGAAATATCAGGTTGTGCAAGACTTGAAATAGCTTGGCTATTTCAAGGCCTTGAACCAGCTTTATAAGCCTTGAAACTGCTTAACCTGAATACACATTCTCAGGGGGAGTTTTCTGCTAAACTCTCTGATTTGATTTACTCTCTCTCTCTCTTTCATATGTTTGATTCTTTGTTATTAGATGATGAAAGACAAATTGTTCTAACATGTTTTTAATCATAATATATCCTCTGTTTGACCATGATAATGCACGAAATTTTGTTTCTAAGTTTTGCAGCATTGTTTCCTAAACTGAATTACTGAAGATTTGGAAATACTTGGACACTTTGATCATGTGACCAATCAGACGTATATGACAGCTTCTCATGGTGGTTAAATGAAAGATTGCAACAATATCTCTGAAGATTGTGATCATCCAACCGTTGGAGAAGATTTCAAAGTAGTCCAACTCTGTTGCCTACAAAATAAGAAGGTTGTTGCTGAAAATCTGGGGAGATTTGTAGAGCTGCTTGAAGTATATATAGAGCTCAAATTCGAAGCAACAAGACACAACACTCAACGGGCAAAAACAGAGAAAGTATTCTGGATTGACAAGCATCAAAGAAGTTCTTCAATTCTTCCAATCCATTCACAGAAGTTCGCTGCGGTTTTCTACTCTTAAGTGTTCTTCTATATAGAACTATATTTGTAGATCATTTATATATTCTTTCAACATCCATTCTCAAGGATTGTTCAAAGTGAACAATAGAGAGTTATTAGTTAATCAGTTAGCTAGAGCAGGTACTAGACAGGTTAGGAAAACCACAAGCTGTAACAGAGTAAGAAAACTCTCTGTGCTTGAGTTCTAGGGCTTAGCTTTTGATTAATAATAATTGAGTTGAAAATCTTGCAGGGATCTAATCCCTGAGGTACAGACGTATGTCCAAGTGGACTAAACTCTATAAATCACTTGTCTTGTGCATTTTCAGTTCAGTTACTTTCATGGCTTTTGCAGCATATAAAGACTGTTTATTTTTCAAGGGTTTAAACTTATTTTCAAGGCCTTGAAAAAGGCATACTTGCTCTATACTTTCTGCAACTTCTTCAAAGGCTTGAACTTGTTTTCAAGGCCTTGAATTTCTTTGTTTGCACAAGTTTTCATCTTCCTAGCAAGTTTTCTAAAAAGTTGGCATACTCTATTCACCCCCCTCCCCCTTCTAGAGTATCTGAGCTACTTATACATCTGCATACTCACACTTTCACATTCTAATATCCTGGATAGTCTATGGGAGGCGGAAGATGAGACAGAATCCCGATATGAGCTAGAAGCCTATGATATGACATGAGATGCCTATCATATGAGGCAAATAGCCTATGATAAGAGCTAGGGATCTATCATTAGAGCGAGACACCTGTCAGACGGACTCAATTGTCGCATTGGAATATGTTCCAAGGTGAGGTTGGTTTAGACTAATCGAACATGGTCAATACCCCAAACCATGTATATTCTGTGAGAGAAAGCCAAATAAGAGAACTAATTTCCGTGTGCAATTGTGTGACATTTCAGTACTCGGGTTGGTGGCCAGAAGGGCTACTGGACTAAAATCTGCATAGTGGTCCTAATGGGATAAGATATGCGCTCTGGTCAGAGTTCAAACACTATG
This sequence comes from Linanthus parryae, assembly GCA_023055425.1. Taxonomy (NCBI): domain Eukaryota; kingdom Viridiplantae; phylum Streptophyta; class Magnoliopsida; order Ericales; family Polemoniaceae; genus Linanthus; species Linanthus parryae. The sequence goes on along the minus strand of JALGPY010000004.1, from coordinate 96,573,523 downwards.
GCGCATATTTTTCCAAAATAATGTTTGCTTACGAGTGAAATGAGGTGCCGAGTGGAATTAATCCTTTAGAGGAATCGTCACCGTGTGAGCCTCGTCGATCATACAAATATGATTGACACTGTATACCCTTTGTACTTTTATCAGCATCGTGAAGAGACGGGTTGGTGATGCTACTTTGGCGTGACACCTTACGACTATGGATGATTCGGCCTTTCGGAACACTGCCTAGAAAGCAGCAAAACCGAATCTAAGTGACACAAGGATAGCAGGAAGATTCTCATTGCATCACTCTTCTTTATCTTCATTGGGCCCACCTACAAGATCCATCGGGGTCACGTACGATATGAATATAACAAAGGAGATGTGGACTCAATGAACATGGCATATGGGAAATGGCAGGTGTTCGTGATCCACGAGATGACAATTCGAGTGAATCTGGCGGATATGAGAGTTATATATATTGCATTGTTTCCGAAAGGTATAGTGCGCCTGCTGCTAACTCATCTCGTATGCGTTTGGAGTATGGAACTCCCGAAATGCAGGTACTCTCAGCAATCACACACCACGGCCACAAAAACACTTTGGTAGATGATAACAGCTGGAGATTGAGAGAGACTAGATGAACTATGTGCAGCCCCACTGTGCGAGTGGGAGATGTTAGAAATTTACGTATTGCGCCATATGGGGTGCACATGTAGTTAATCATAACCTTATGGGGTTAGCTATAATAAGGCACAAACCTAAGGGGTTAGTAGCAAAGGCACAAGTCCTAGGGTGTTAGTTGTAAACAAGCTAGAAATTTTTCCTATATAAAGAGGCAGCCTCCTACTAAATAAGTCAGTAGTAGTGGTAGAAATGAAGAAAACTGTAGAGAATTACCGTAGCCTCTTTCTAACTAGCCTCCATCGGTGGAACGTGCTGTGAACAAGAGCTTTCGTCCTAGCTAGTGATTCGAGCCAGACTGTTAGGAGCAAGACGGTGGTGCGGGAAAGCAAGTAAACAACGATCATCCGCTGCGCTAGGAGCTTAGGCGAAGAGGTAACACATGAATCTTCCGCTTTAATTAATGTTGTAGATCTATATGTGATTAGATTAGTTTATTCCTACAATCAACAAGGAGATCAATAAATGACATACAACAGTGAGGTTAACACAGCCATGAATAAATAAATCCTGTAATGGAGATCAAGAAAAAAACATTACATTTTATCCACTCCGTGAAAACCCTGTTAAACCTACCCCAACGGCCTTCAAATTCGTACAAAAAAGAAACAGCGAGAGTGAGAGAGAACAACATGTCCAAAAGAAAGAAATAAATCATGTTTAATCACTTGATTGGAAACACATACAAGAAATCCAAAAAAGGATTCAACTCCTCCTCCGCCACAAAAATGACAAGTGAGTGTGCTGCTATCTCAGAATTATTAAGCCAATTATCCATTCTCCTAAAAAAAGTAAGCATAAAAATTATATATCATGTTTCATGAGGCTAAAGTCGCTCCGGGAACTTTGGAAGTCACATAGGTGAAAAACCATAGGCAATGGCGGGGGCTCTTCTGGAAGAGTGCGGCGAGCCCCTGCCCTCTCACCGGAGGAGGAGGATACTGTAGAGTTTGCCGAGGAGTATTGACAGACATCAAGGAACTGGGTCCGTGATTGATTGGTTCATTTTTGTTCCCCATAGTTATCATTGTTCGGGCCATGGAGGTGCTGCTTAGGAAAATATGGGAGGAAGGAGAGGAGATCAGCATCAACGAGACTGGCCCTAATCAGTTTATTCTGAGATTTCCTTCAGAGGAAGCTTTGGACATGGTACTGACTGGAGGGCCATGATTTTTTAACGGAAACATGCTACTTCTGCAAACCCCAGGTAGCAAGTGTTGGAACCTGAGAGCGTAACTTTTCGATACGTCCAATGTTTGGGTCCAAATTTGGAACCTCCCAATCTTCCTTCGCACAGAAGAGGATGTTTGGAAGGCATTGAATAAGATGGGGGGAAGTACTAGAGGCAGATAAGAGGATCCTCACTGGAGAAAGGAGAAGATTATTTTTGAGGGGAGGTTTAGTCAAGGGTTTGGGCAAAAAGGTATGGTTTGATTACAAATAAAAGCGAATCCCGCAAATTTTCCAATGGAGCGGATGTGTTGCGCATTACAGTGAAAGTTGTACAACCAAAACTGAAACTGAGAAGGATCAGGAGAACTGGGATTTGTATTTCTTTTTTTATTTTCCTGGTTACCTAAAATATTAGTTGTAGCTTAAGAAAATAAATCATCACAATAATATAGAAGCACATGATTCCCAATACCAGATAGGATTTTGCTATTCAAGGCTCACCAGCCAAATGGGCATTCATGACTCCGACACAAAAGAGAATAACAAGAAAAACTGGGGGCAATTGTTGAACAAGTCCACGCTTCAACAATAACAAGAAAAGACATCCACGACCCAACAGGTTCAACGAGTTTTCAAGGATTTGATTCTTCCAATAACAAGAGAATACAAGTTATCAAACACAGCATTTGGTACATCTTCCCCATCAGCAGATCCTCCTGTGGCAACCAAGAAGGCGAGGGCCTCATTGATTACATGCCTCATTTGGACTTGTTTAAGTGACTCCTCCTCTTCTGCTCTGGAAACCAGGAGCCCTTCCTTGTTCATCTCCCACGGAAGACTCTTCTGCAACAACCATAAACAATGACACGTTAGCCCTTCAAACAAATGTGTTTAGAAATCTTCCAGCTTCCTTCCTAAGATGACAACTCCCAAAGGCGGCAGTGCATAACCTCCTATGTTTCTAGGCAGAAATACCCCAGCCACATTTGTACTTCTCATTACAAACTACTAAAACAACACAAGGATTGATAACGCGTTCTCTACAATGGCTAACCTGCTTTATGTAGACATTTAGCTTCGTCACACAGCGCCTTATAATGTCTTGCAGGCCATTATTATTGGGTGGCTGAGAACCACCACATCCCTCCATGCTGCTGCAACCAGATGAACAATCAATTATTAGCAGCAAGTAAAATAATTTCTATTCGTGCTTTCCATATCTTTCAAATTGGAGGATTGCATGCTTGCTTTACCCGGTCGACAGAAAGTTGACAACATCACTCGCTTTAAACCACCCTAGGTCAGATGTGACCTTCTTAAATATGCCCCAGTGAGCATCTACAATGAATTCTACTTCAGCAGGGAACCTCTCCTCCTCATCCAGGAGGAGTGCCTTGACAAGGTTGAGACGCGTAAGAGTAATTTCCACACAAGATGGATAGCCGCGTCCCATCGAATACTTATAAACTTCCTTTAGTGCATCGAGTTGGCTTGTGAACGTGTCTCGGTCCCCTTTTAACACACACAGAATCAGTGTGCCCTTGATTCTCTCCGCTGAAAATCATGACGGACCATGAGAAATGTAATCATACTAGCAGCAGCAAGGTTGAGACCTAATGTGATGCATCATCACAGTAGTAGGTTATATGTATAGCTAACTGGCTAAATTTAGGAGATGCATGATAATCAACAAGGGGATCAACAAATGACATACGAGACTGAAGTTAACACAGCCATTAATAAATAAATCCTGCAATGGAGATCAAGAAAAATAAAAAATAAAAAACATTACATTGTATCCACTGCGTGTAATACATGTCAGCCCAACCCCAACGACCTTCAAATTCCTACACACACAAACAAACACAGAGAGAGAGATGACCATGTCAGAAAGAAAGAAAGAAATCATGTTTAATCACTTAATTGGGAACACATACAAGAAATCAGAAAAAGAATTCAAGTCCTCGTCCACCAAAACCCTCTTTAATTACTTAATTGAGAACACATACAACAAATCCGAAAAAGGATTCAACTCCTCCACCAAAAATCACAAGTGCGTGCTGATATCTCACAATTATTAAGCCAATTAGCTAGTAGTATTATTACCTTGAGAGATTCGATTTTGGCTTCACAGCGCTCGAAATCTCGTTCCAAAATAGCACCGAAAAGACCACCCACCAGACGAAGAAACTCCCCCTTCACTTTAAAAGGAACAAGAGGGCCACCACGGCCGCCAACTTCATCCTTCTCATCTAACTGTAGATTCGCCGTCGCAGTCGCAAGCGCCACCGCCATCTCATCATTCGCCATAGCCACTGTTCTGTGTTTTAGGGTTTGGAAAGGTAGACTGCGTGCGTTATATATCTCTTTTCCAAAACCAAACTTTTTCCTTTTGTTTGTTTTTTTTGGCAAAAAGATGATTTACCCCCCATAAACTTTCATTTTGTTGTCAAATTCAACCCCAAACATTCAATTTGGTCAACTATGATTCTGTCAACAATTAGATGATTCCGTCCACTTTAAAATGTTAGGACATCAATTTCTCAAACAATTCATGATCTTTTTAGATTTTAATTAAATTTTACAAATATTTAATAGTCAAAAGACGAATGTATCCTTATTACTTTATGAGTCAGTAACCCTATTACGCTCCTATCAAACTTTTGGGGTTGTCTATGGTGCGTCCCTAATTAGGGTTTCTGACAACTTTTTATTTTTTTTGTGGTCCCCGCTACTACAGGACAAAAAATGTTACCCGCTATAGCAGGTAACCTCGGCTGGAGATATAGTTGTTAAGATTTTTTCTCGCTTTAGATAAAGTTCTTAATATCTACGCGGCTAAAAGATAGAAAAGACTACCATATAGTTAGTACAGTTTAACAGGTAGAAGGAGTTCCCTCATTTAAGAAAGCATTGTTAACAATTTGAGTTTTATTGTTAATAAATAACGATGAAATTAACTACAAGCAGACCAATATCAACTCAAAAGTCCTTTAAAGGCATGTTTAAAGATTAATACCAGAATAATTCCACAATAACATTAAAATAAGATGGTACTTGTTCAATATCATCTCCCGGATCGTCTTTCTTGTCAAGAAATCACAAATAAAATCACTCTGAACAGACCTATATCATTCATGCTTGTTTTTCTTGGACTGACTACTCGATTGAGACCAGAAGTATTCCTCTTTAACATCAAACTCAAGTGGCATTTGTGCAACCCCTGTCGTGAAGATACATCTATTTGTTTAGAATGAGTTGTTAATACTCCATCAAATCAATACTCAAAGATGCCTATTTGTGGGTTTTTGGAGGTTGTGCACACTGCCATGCATGGTACAAACACAAGGCAGGCACAAAGTCCTCAAATTGGGTACAGAATTATGTTGGTGATGTAGTTAATGGGAAAGAACAATGTTTCCAACGGGTACCCGTTACCCAAATTGAGTTTGATTGACGTCTATGCATCTCATTTGTGCCACCATTCAACACATACTAGCACTATGTGACATTTTAAGACCAATTCTGATACCTACAACACACGGTCACTTCTCACAACGTCAAGTCTCACAATGTCGATAGTCGGTTACACCCTTATCCCTCGGTGTTCAAGTCCCATGGTTGGGTGTGACCTCAAAACTCCCTGTCTTGTTAAAATGACCCAAATACAACATTAAATCAGAGTTGGCATGCTTGGGGTGACATTTCATGGCTAAACTCGTACAATTATCGAGTTTTCATTCGATTTTTGTCCCTTTATGTCACTTAGAGGAGCAAAACTTGAAGTTAACATCCTTATCTTAAATGTTAGCATTTATACTCTGTTGTTCTTTGTAGTTGAAGTTGAAGAAAATGGATGAAGAGCCAATCACTCAGAAGGCTGTTGCACCAGCAATTCAATTAGTTCTCCCACCAGGGGATTATTTGAAGGATCTTTTGGGACAGCTGGCGCAGAATGCTGACCCGCAAACATTATTGGCCATGTTCGCGACTGTTAACAAGAGAAAGTCTGAATTGGAGGAGGAGAGGGAAGATGGAAGAAAGAAGATGAAGGATGAGGAGAGAAAGAAGGAAGAAGATGAGAAGAAGCATCTAGATGAAAGAGCAGAAAAGAAGCAGGGGGATGAAACGGAGGAAGAGGAAGGAGGGGAAAAGAAGAAGGGAGGTGAAGAGGATAAACAAGAAGAACCTCCCAAGAAGAAGCAGAAGAAGAATCAGGATGAGGTTAGCTCTTCGATGGAGGTGGTCGAAGAAGTCAGCTCTGACGATGACGATGAGGTAAGTGTATTAACTGTTTTTACTTTAGACTTGATGTCTCTGTTTCCAATTCTAACGTTTTGTTGATTTATTAGGAGGAGGCATCCTTGGCTTCTTGGGCGGACCCAAGGACAAACATTGATGGGTCTGTCCGGGGAAAGGCGCGGTGGATCATAAGGGGGTCGAATCGGGTGTCGCTTAAGAAGCGACAAAGAAATCCCGATGAAATGACCTGTCTGCCAAAGATGCCTAGCCTGGAAGATTGCTGGATCAACTTCTTTTTGTCTCACAAATATGAGCCTGAGTTCGATAAAAAACCTTGGGATCCCAAAATTCCACTAAGCTTGCGAGAGTAAGTGTTATTTACATTCAAATTTCCTAAATAAGCTGTACAAGACACAAATTTTGTTTTTACTTATGGTTTGATTTGTTATTATATCTGCAGTGAGTTGGTTATTAACATTGCTGATTATGAGAAGGTGATGAGGTATGCTGCGTGGCGCTTCATGGATGGTAAATGGTTTGACAACGAAGTAAGTATTTCTTTTTGTTGATTTAACGTAGTTTCTTAAGACATTCTCCCATCATCATCATAACACTTTTCTATTCACTTTTTAAACAATTAGGTCATCGATGCATATTTGCAATTGCTTCATCTGAAAGAAAGAAGCCGACAATTTGGTGGAATCCCTCCCATTTGGTACCTCGGAACACATTATGCCGTAAGTTCATTCCCTTTTATGTGGCCGTTACCCGGTAAGTCGTACCGCACATACGCCCGGAAATGACGGACACGTGTTTTGGACTTGTGCCAAGCCTAGAGGTGAACAATGCAACTATTTCTACTGGGAAGATGAATTTCCCAGTCCTTGCTGTGCTCCAGATCTCCAACAACTTCAGGAGGAGGTAACAACGTTGAGTAGGAGAGTCGTAGGGGCCGAGAATGCTTCCAAAGCCCACTCTTTTCATGTGAAACTGCTGTATGTTGTGATTTTTGTCATTCTCATCGGTTTAATTTCAAAGTAAGATAGTTTCCTTCTCTATTCTGTTGTGTTCAGTTAAGTGTGAGACTCGAAGGGGCCGAGAATGCTTCAAAAGCCCACTATTTTCGTGTGAAACTGTTGTATGTTGTGATTTTTGTCATTTTCAACATTTTAATTTCAATGTATGATAGTTTATCCTGTATTTAATTCTAATTATGCTGTAATTAGTTAAGAATTCAAGTTTTGTTAACAATGATATCTCCGAGTTTATCTTAAATGTAAGGGTTAATGTCATAACTGTTAAACAAACTAACTAACGATTAATCAAAGATATCAATGTGTTATCTTATTCAGCTTAGTTCATTCTATAGTGTTAACAATACTATCTAGGTTAAAAAGGAATCTTCCTGGGACCACTTTTTTTGTCCCGTAGCTGGCCTCTGGGACCACTTTTTTCGTCCGATAGCTAGCATTTTCGTAATAACCGGCTAGTACCGGCTTAGCCGGTTACCATAGGGACGCACCAAAGTTTTTTCCCAAACTTTTACCTAACACTAAAATAAACTTTTACCTAAAAAAAACTGTAAAATAAAGTTATTAAAATTCAGCGTCAGCCAATTCTTGCTGAAAAGTAAGGGTAAAGAATTTTTTACCCCCTCTAGTTCACTGAAAGACACTTTCACCGTCATATCCACCTCCATCTGTCGTTCTTCTCCATCAAGTCTGCCAAGCCCTTCTAAAATATGATTCAAGCGTGAACCTCTCGACGTAACGCTCCTAAATCACACTCTCCTCGCCAAAGGCAGCCGAACCCGATTGTAAAGGTTGGTGAAACCCTCGTATAGCCCACATGAAGCCAAGTACCAACGGAAATGTCCTGGTAGTGAACATCGTGCTGCTTTGGTGATGCGGTGATGGTGATATGCAAATAACAATGCAATGATATGTGAATTCTTCAATAATGGATCATATCAAGCATGGCCCTTTCAATAACAAGACCAATGAGATGTGAATTACTCAATCACGGATTCTTGGAACGTGAAATGTGAACTATTGTATTCAGTACCCCAAAATTTTGTCAAACAAACTGAACATCATATCTGCTCAAAAAATTACAACCATTCATTGTAATTAATTTCCCAAGGCTAGAATTCTACAAAGTCGAGAGATGACACGTCTTCTATGTTTTAACCAATACACCTGTCAATCGCCTCTAAATGATAAACATGTAACAAATGATAAGTGTGGCCTCTACATTATTGATGAAAAAAATAGTTCAGATACTATAAAATAATTCCGTCCTTCATAACCGCGTCATTTCTTAATGCGTCCACCATCCAACTTCACAGCTGCTGCCTCACTTATCCCCACACTTCCCTGAGATGATACATGGGTGTCTTGCACCTGCTTTGGATTTGTACTTCCACTTCCTCGAGCTTGCTGGACTTGACTTATGTTGCTAGCAGTGATGGACGCTTCTTCATTGTACCTTCTCGTTCTTCTTTTTAGCTTATCCACTGGCACCTTATATCCCATACAGAGAGCTGTTTTATTTCTTCAACCCTGCCAAAAAGGATAAAAATAAATAAATAATAAAAGCTACCATGGTGTCATATAACTTATGCCATGTTTACAGCGCTGAGTTTGTAAATGAAACTGAAAATGGTAGTGTGTGTAAACCTTTCTAGTTACATTGTTGGCATCAACTTGTGCAATAGTATTGTTACTGCTTGGGTTAACCTGCAAAATTAGTGTAATTTACTTATTATACTTTCATAATGAATATGATTAACAAGCGACATAGGTTGTGTAAGAACACAGATACACATTTACCTGCTGGTTGTTTGTTTGTTGTGACTTGCATGTTCTTTTATTATGGCCTCCCCTGCCACATTTACTGCATAAGATCTTTGTGTGCTTCCTTGATAACTTGGTGGGGTTTGATGGCCCATCGAAATCTCTTTTCCTCTTGCTAAGCCTCGGTCTACCTAGTTGGATTCTAAACTTTGGCGGAAGAATTGGCAGTCCTCCAGCATTAGGCCAAAACTCATCACCATTCACAGGCTCGACATATATGGAGTAAGTTCTCAAGAAGGCCTCCTTACTCAGATAAGGATCGACATAGTCTTCACAAATCTCATTCATGCTGAAAATAGCATAGCAAGCATGCTCACAAGGAATCCCAGTGATGTCCCACTTATAGCATCTGCAAGTCTTGTTCTGCACATCTACTACATAAACTAGTTTCCCTCTTGACACTTCATATTTTTTCAGGCCATTCCAGCGAGGGGTCCATCTTAGCGACTCTTTCTTGTTAATCTCTAGCTTCGCTTGTATCCTTGGACATATTGGGCCATTGTACTTTGACATTGCATCTCTATTTCTATGTATTCGACTCATTATGTACCTCCTAACTGTCTCAAGACAAGTAATCACGGGCTTATCTCTTGCTTTGAAAATTTTAGAATTGAAGCATTCAGCAAGATTGTTAAGCAACATATCACACTTAGGGTATGCAGAGAAAGTGTGCTTACACCAATATTGTGGGTCAATACCTCTCAGATACTGCTCAGCTTTCGAATCCAATAACTTCATCTCCGCCATTTTCTTCTCAAATCCCTCTTTCGTGGTCTCCATTGCTGCCTGCTCCATTAGTTCCGTCAACGCTAACCGAGGATACTTTTTCTTGCACCAGGAAATACATCAGCAAGTGCAGGCAACAAACCCTACCAAGAAAAGTGAAAAAGTTAATAAAAATATGCCATGAAGTAAAACGAATGAAATTAGAAATAATAGCAGTCATAATAACTTCACTAACCTTCTGTTGATCAGAGTAAAAAATCAATCCGTGCTCATCAACAGAGCCAATATCTTGTAGCAAGTTGTTAAAGAACCATTTCCATGTCTGCTTAGTTTCACCTTCAACCAGTGCACATGCAATAGGGTACATTCCATCATTTGCATCTATCCCCACAGCTGATAGAAGTTGACCAGAGATAGGCCCTCTCAAGTGACAAGCATCCACAGAAATCACCGGCCTACAATGTAACAAAAATGCCTTCTTGCAAGCAGCAAGACACATGTACATTCTTTTGAAGTGCAATATTGGGCTGCCTAAACCATATTTCACTGTTGATCCAGGATTTGTTCTAAGCAATTTATGGCCGTAGTCCCTCACTCTTCTGTATTCCTCCTCCAAGCTCCCACTCACCATCAGTCTTGCAAGTTTTCTAGCCCTAGTGGCCTTTCTCACACTGATTTCAACCTCGTAATGTTCCTTTATGTCCTCAATTATCTCACTAATCTTATAGTGTGGATCTCTCCTTATCTTATCCATCATCTTAACTGCAACCCACCTACTATCAACCATTCTCGAGTGATATGCTTTACTACAATCATGAACATTTACGAATGTCTTGACCTGTAATGCATTTATTTCCTTGTTCCAACTTGCATACAACTTCCAGGGACAATTAGGGACACACTTGTACAAAACCTTTTTGGATTCTTGTTTTTTCGCCTTCACATTATAGTTATTGTTGATCTTGTAGTTGGTCACAGCTTCTCTGAACTCTTTATGATCTTTGAAAATCAACCCAGTAATGAACACAGGGTTATTCATGTATGTTTGCCTCCTAAACTCAACATACTTTTTCGTCTTAGGTGGTGCCTCCTCCCCTTCTGTCCCACTTTCACTTCCAGTGTCTACGTATGATTCTTGTGGGTAGTCACCATCACTATCCGAAATGTCATCTACTTCTTGCCCAAATAAGCTCGTAGGAACAGTATTGTATTCGGGTGGTTGACCATGTTCAATGCGGTTCTTAGGCTCAACTCCCACATTGCACTTAGTTTTAGTTGTTGATGAATTCAAGTTATGGACCCCGTGGTCCACTTTTTCGACAATTTTTTCTTGGTCCTGCACAAAAATGTTCCACAAACCCACCCCACTAGGATCTCCATAGTCTGGATCATACATCTCAGGTAACTCTTCATTTTCCTCTTCTTCTTCCTCCACTTCATTACTATCATTTTCAGCATCCGATTCAAGTATATTCTCCTCTAACCTAGATTCCATGTTTACCTCTACCCTTTCGACTTGATATTTCCTAAACCCTGCACCAACATCATCAGTAGCTCCTTGTCTATGATTGGGCTCATCATTTAACTTAGCACTCCGACTTAAATTGCCAGCCTCTGCTATACACACAGGGACTTCAACAATGTTTTCCACAAGAGGGGGATTTTCAACATTGACAACACTTTCATCAAGGGGAACATGCTGATTTTCCCCAGCTTTGGTATGAGTAACATACACATGAATGCCATAACCTTTAGATGCATAATCAGAAATCTTTAGAGCATCGTTGTCACCTTTGAAATCTCTTAATCCCTCGTCAAATGTTACTCCATACACTGAGTAAAACACTTGATCAACATTGAATATCCCAACATCTTTCAATAAGTCTGTCGCTTCTTCTTTCGACCATCTGTCGGGATCAACTTTGCACTTCAAAATACTTCCATTCAAGTATTTACGGAAGCCTGATTGTGATGTTGTGACCCTACCATTGTAGTGCATATGTATAGTGAAGATGACGTCCATAATTTCTGAAACAAAAAGGAGCAAAGAGAGTCTTAATACACATTTTGAGCATAATATACAATATCTTCTTTTACATATAAACAAGTTCACTCAATGTGGAAACCATTTTGAAATTCTTCCCCACATCCCTGTTTACAAAAAAACTCTAAAACCTTAATACCAAGAATCATATGTAGACAATAATGGAAGTGAAAGTCTTCCCCACATTACTGTATTATGATATCAAATATAATCAAAAGCTGAGGTATAATAAAGCACCAAGACATGGATGAATAAGCAAATTCCTATGCATGTAATCTCTCTAAACAAATTCGAACCATCCTAGCACGAAAAACACAAAATTTGCAGGCACATTCCAGGAACAAAACATCTCAAATCATCTAACGTGCATCGTTATAGACAAACTCGTAACGCAATTCATGGCCTAAACGAAAAATCTGATAGATATTCGTCAGATATTTTATATAGGTCGTAGTTTAGGCTTCAAGCCCCTATTTTTCTATAGCAGGACATCAACAGTACCCCCATTGCACATATATCAGAATGGGAGTACTGTATATAAATATATGAAATACTCCCCATTGCACAGGACATCAACTTCTATTTTTAATTGTAGGACATCAACAAGACCCCCATTGCAAAGATTTCAGAACGTACACATATGTTAGATGTAGTCAGAAAAGTATATGTTCGAATGTGCTCTAAGAAAATGAGCTTTTCACCTGTCTCTGTTTTACTTCCTTTCTCCGTATCTTTGTCTCTGACGTTCTTTGTAAGTGTGTCCCTTGTGCTTACGTTACCGTCCCTCCTTCGTGCGAGTATGGTTGTGATTAGGGTTTCAAAGTAAACTCCAAAAAAATTATATGCCTTTGTATCGTCTCTAATCTCTTTGTTTTCTGCATATAGGGTTTCTCATTGCAATCTTCTTCAGTGTTGTCTCTTGCTCTTGGACTGCGGATCCCTCTTGCAAGGCCTAAGAGTGAATCAATCGCTCGCTCAGAACTCCGCCTCTCTTTTCTCGACGTTGATATGAGTCTGAAGCTTTCAATCAATTGTTTATTCTCTATCAGATAGAGGCGTATACTATTAGGAGTCTAAAAGGGTTTTTCAACTCATCTTATCAATAAGGGTAAAGTTGTCAATGATTATTCAATATCTCCACATTTATATTAGTTAAAATATCAAAAATGGTAAAATATTTGCAATTTTAATTGCCTAGCGTTTAAAACAAATGGAATCATCAAATTGCAAACAGAATGGAAGTATAGGGTTGGACTTGACCAAATTGAATGTCTGGGGTTGAATTTGACAACAAAATGGAAGTTCATGGGGGTAAATCATTTTTTTGCCTTTTTTTTTACCTCGTAGTGTTGGGGTCAAGCTAAGTCACCTAGAGCGGGAGCGAGAAAACGTCTAATTTCCGAAGGATTGCATTTGAGAGCGTCACGAGAGCGTCTATATATAATATTTATTTACTATACTTTTATGAAAAAACTAATATTTACATATGATAATGTGATTTTACACATGAGAATATTTTTTATTAAAGGGATTGTCACTATTTATTTGTCAAATATGTTGCTTCAATAAGGAACAATAATGTGTAAATACTTGAATTATCAAACTGACACATAATAAGTTGAGATAAGTCATCAAGTATAGTCTAAACTAATGGTAAATTGGCTTTAAAAACTAATTCGCCTACGAAAACGAGCTCTCTATTTTCTGGAGCGCCTTTAGAGCAAGGTTTGGTCTCAAAAGCGCCAGAGCGAGGTCTGGGAGCGGAAGCGATGCCCCTTCGAGAGGTTTTAGGTGCCACTTCATCAAGATTCACAAATAAAATAATAAAAACTCCCCCCCCCAACCAAAACTCTCACTTGTAAAATGCACGAAACTGCCCGTGCCCGTATGACATTTATAATAAAAAAATTAATATAGTTATCTCATATTATCTCAAGACACTTTTTATGAATTAGATGCTTATGATATTCTCGTCTAGTTTTTCTTTTTTGAGAACATCATCTAACTTAAAATTCATGTGTGCGCTAGGGTTTGGCAGTGCCCTTGGCACAACTACGAAGGAGGTTGGCTTTTGGTCTTCACAATTGTGTCAAGAGTAAGTTGCATGCTTCAATTTTTCTTTTGGATATCAAGTTAGCACAAAAAAGAAGAAGATATATTGATTTCGTCTCAAGTTAGGTTATCGTAGTAGTCCGAAAATTATTTGAATTCGCAGCCATGTGGACCAATCAGCAGCCCGCAACCGGCTAAGTCACCATGCGCTATATGCACTAGATCATGTCATGTCAGTACATGGGAATCTCAAGACAGTGTACCCTCGCAGATTGGAGCTTGCACAGGAACCAGAGGATCTAGTTTTTTAGAGGCTAGATTAATTAGGCTCGTCGAGTGGTCATTGTTTCACCTGCGACCCTTGTGTGGCGATCAACCTATGCATATGCGGATCGAGTAACGGTTTTTCCGCGATATCCGCCATGATATCAGCAACTTCTAACTTAATGGGGACGTGATTAACACTGTACCTCCCCCATGATCGTTACTATTGGATGTCTATATATTGGATGGTCATTGTCTGCATAGAGGTTTTGATAATTTGTAATTGACAAGAAACAAAAAGTTGTCTCTCTCCTTTCATACACACTTCGCTTATTTCAAATCTCCATCACCAACAATATCTTTGTATTTCTATATCTACGGCTCACCAAGGATTGTATTAAATGTCCTCAAGAACACGTCATAATCCATGTCACATAAACCCATCTACACTAGTAAACCCGAGGTTGAGTGACGCGATTTCTTAACACGTATGCCCAAGTGCACGGTCAAGTAATATTGGGGCGGTATTTCAACCCGGAGTTATCAATCCCATGACGACAGACTTGTGATTATTAAATTAGTTATTTAACTTAGAGTACGGTATAAGGAGGAAAATTGAGTGATTAAAAGAGCTCGTCACCCACAAACAAGTGACTGAAAATTGAAATAACCACTAAACTAATTTTTTTGTATTTTTATTTTTATAAAGAAGATATGGAACTAGGCGATCTCTAGATCACCTAGGGTTGTAGACGAATTTCGGTTCAGCTATGTAATACGTCAATCATATTCTAGTTCAGCCGGGTAATAGGCTATGACAATCTGTTGTCGGTCTCATGTCATTTTACGTCTCGGTTGACTACAATCTCCTCTCGGTCTCATGTTTTCTACTGTTCCGTTCTAGCAGGTCATCTACTGGTAAGATAACGGGTCCTGTTGGTCCACCGTTTCACGGACAGCTGAATAATCCTACCGAATCTACCGACCTAAGGCCAATTGTAACTGAAACAACCCGGGAACCTACGGTTCCTCGCTAGTACAACTTAACGAAATCCAAGAGTACTTTATTTAAATAAAAGTAAAGGAGAAACCCTCCTTACATTATTAAGCAAAAAGTACTCTTGGATTTCGTTAAGTTGTACTAGCGAGGAACCGTAGGTTTCCGGGTTGTTTCAGTTAGTATCAGAGCCGACGGTTCCAACGCTAGTGCGACTTCTCGATTTCCATTAATAAAGATAAATAATAATAAAAAGCTTTTCAAAATTAAAATGGACATAGGATAACTAAAGCTGGAAATAAAACAAGACAAACCGGGGATGTGGGTTAGCGTAGCCGTTTTTTCTTTCTAAATTCCTAAATGTGTTGTGTGGTAAATTGTTAATCCCTATTATTTGTGAAGGAATAGTTTGCTATGTGACCCGTGACTGGTTAATTTGTTGGTTCATTCACATTACATGCCTGCTTTAATTTCCTTAAATTATTTCGTCGAGTAATGAGCATATACGTGGCTTAGAACAATTCTGAGACTTTTCTTTCTCCTTTACTTTTATTTAAATAAAGTACTCTTGGATTTCGTTAATTTGTACTAGCGAGGAACCGTAGTTTCCCGGGTTGTTTCACTAACACTTCTCTTTTTAGGTCTTGGTGATTTGGGATTGTGTTCAAGTTCTCATCATGCTTAGGATAAGTCACTAGCGTGCACTCATCTAATTAGCTAGCGCGTCCGGTTGATCACTCCTTTCACACTAAGGATTGAGCATAGAACAAGAACATGTAACTAAAATAAACATCAACATTAAGCAAAACGATGAAATATGAACAAACCCTAGTTTTCATAAAGGTTAAATCATGATCACGTCGTGTCAATAGGCGAGACTCACTAACAAGTTCAAGAAACTAAATATTCATTCAATAGATCAAAGCATAAACGCATGAGACAAGGTCTAAACCCGTAAAATCATTCGTCCACATAAACCCTAGGCTCTATGGAGAAGCCTAGCAATGGAGTTTAGGTAATAGTAATCAACCAAACAAAACTTACAAGTTTCTCCATACAAGGATTGAGAGAGGAAGAGGAAGAACCTAGATCTTCAATGGAGGAGCCCTACTCTTGAACCCTAGCCTCCTTTCTTCTCCTTGCGTGAGTCCTCTTCTTCTTTTCCTCTTTTTTCCGTCCGTCTAAAATAATATAGTCACGTTCTTTTAACTTTTTAAGTCTTGAGATCTTGTTTCTGATCTTGTGATCACATTGTGGTCTTGTGGGTGATCTTGTGATCACAATTGTGATCCTCTGCTTTCAGGTTGCTCTCACGTATGGCCACCAAATTTTCACTAAGTATGTGGCTCTCTTCTGCAGGGGGGTTAAAGTGTCCTTACACAAACTTCAATAAATGACACTTTAACCCCGTCTCCATGTCTTTTCACCAATTCTTCATGATTTCTTCATCGTTTTAGCTCCCGGTTAATCTCCTAGGCTCGTTTCTCCTCTCCGCTTCATCTCTCAAACTCTGTTTCCTATCAAAACAACACGAAACACAACCCGTGCGATCAAACTTGACAAAAAAATACATAAAATTATATGAGAAACGCTAGGATAACGAATTAATGCGCAAAGCTAAACTTCTACCTTTTCTCTCTAATCATAATGTAAAACTAATATTATCAACTCGGAAATCATGCAAACGATATAAAATGTGCAAGAAATATAACTCTAATAGAGATTATCATTAAGCTTAAACAAACTCTTGGTGAATTAATCATGTCACTACAAGGAAATAGTCTTGATGGAAATTCCTTCCCCAACAATAAGGAGGCTCCACCAACAGTCCAAGCCAACCCACAACTGGCTATCCAACAAAATTAAATAGTTGTTGATCCTGCAAAAGCAGCTCCACAAGCATTAGCAGGTCACATAGCTTCCATGTAGCCCCAGATAGTCTAGATGATGCAACTCATTGATGACATAGCTACCACAAACTTTCGAACAAAGGAGGCCCTCGCCAGAGAGATCTCAGATCTCCTCTCCCATCGCGGCAATCCATTGTGCTGACTCAGAACTAGATATAGCGGCCTTGTAGGTGGACGGCTCATCCTCCACCTCCTCTACTACTTTCACTGCATATGCTACCATACCATCATCTCTGTATCTCGCTGGAGGCTTGATAACTCTTCTTTGTCTTCCCACAGCAATATTCTGATGATCCGGTTCCTCTGGTAGAGACGCAACTTCACTATCAGACTCTTCTGCTTCTTCCTCTTCTGCTTATGGCGGTGGTGGAGGGATTTTGGAATCCTTAGGATCAGTAGGATCCGACTCTCCACCTTCTTCTCTGCATCTCCAATCTCCATCTCAATGGAATTCTTTAACATATGACTCTCATCAAAGACTGCACTTCTGCTAAGTATAATCTTGTTATTTTCCCATATCTTGTATCCCTTCACACCTGGAACTCCATGAATACTCCCTTCTTAGCTATTGGTTCTAGTTTGCCGTCATCAACGTGATAATAGGAAACAGAACAAAAAACTCTCAAATCCGAGTAATCAACTTCTCTACCGAACCAGACTTCCATAAGAATCTTGCATCATATACCTGTGCGGGCTCTGATTTATGAGATAGCATGCCATTGAAATTGCTTCTCCCCAGAAAATTCTAGAAAGACCTGCATTCGAAAGAATACACCTTTCTTTGGCCAAAAGTGTCTCATTCATTCTCTCGGCTACACCGTTCTGCTGCGGTGTGTGTCAAACGGTGCGATGGCGTGCTATTCCATGTTCCTTGCAGAATCCATCAAAATCTGATGAATAGAACTCTAAGTCGTTGTCCTTGCGCAACCTCTTCACATTCATTCCCACCTGATTCTCTACTAGGACCTTCCACTCTTTGAATCTTGCGTAGGCTTCACTCTTGTGCTTCATTACGAAAATCCAATTAATCGTCAATGATGCTCAAAAAATACATGTACCCTCCAATCACGTCAACTCGCGATGGACCCCATCAATCAAAGTGGATATAATCAATAGTACCTTTCGTTCTATGAACCGCCTTAAGGAACTTGCTACGCTGTAGCTTCCCATACACGTAGTGCTAAAAAACTCTAGGCTCTTCGGCGCATGCCTGGTGCAGTGCTCACAAAACCCTAGGTTCTTCGGCGCATGTGAAGTTCCTGCATTCCACGTTGACTCATATGACCGAGCCTCATATGGCACAGCTTAGTTAGATCAGCTTCCTTAATCTCGGCTGAGACAACTCCAGCAGAAATTGTGATCGTCGAACCTTGCAACATGTACAAACTACTGCTCTTGACTCCCTTGAGAATCACCTTAGAACCCTTGCAGACTTGTAGATCTCCACCTTCACCTTTGAAAGTGTATCCCTTGTCGTCGAGTAGACTTAAGGAGATCAGATTCGTCTTAATAAGTGGTACAGTCTGACTTGCTCCAAAGTACATAACTTCCCTTCATTCGTCTTAAATCTAATTGAGCCGCTCACAATCACCTAACAAACGGCTCCATTTACCAAGTAGACAGACCCTCCATCCGTTTGGTTGTACGTCGAGAATAGCCCCATGTTAGAGAAAATATGATAGGAAGCTCCGGAAACAAGGACCCACGCATCCAAATAGTGCGTGACAAAATCCGCTATTAGAAGCTAGTCATCCTCAGATGAGTTACCTTGTTCTGCTACGTCTGCGGATCCATTTTGTCCTTGTTGACCTTGTTTCGAGCAATCTCTCTTCCAGTGCCCCTTTTCCTTGCACCAAGCACATACATCCTTGGGCAACTTAGAACCAGGAAATTGCTTTTTCTTGTTCTTCTTACCCTTCTTGCTTTTCCCTGTCGCCATCAATCCGGAAGCATGGTCCTCTGTACTTGTGCCTGCACCCTTATGGCGCAGCTCCCTAGCATGAAGCGTCGATCTGACGTCCTCTACAGATAAGTCATCCTTGTTCACAATTAATGACTGAATGAAGTTCTCATATGATGAGATAACGAGATCAATAAAAAGAGTGCGGCATCCTCATCCCCCACCTACTTGCCAATATTACGCAAATCTAGCAGAATTGTGTTTAATTGATCAAGATGGTCCTTGAGAGCCATACCTTCGGGCATCCGTAAAGTGAAGAGCATCTGCTTTAGCATCAACTTGCTACTGAGACTCTTTTTCATGTCGATATTATTAGGAAGTGCTAATATTATGATATTTTTTAGACGACATTCCAGAAAGGCACTCTTAGATCCAGACAAGAGAATCTCGATCCAAAGGATCGACCCAAAGAATCCAACCCCCGGTATTCCAACCAGATCGCATACCAAAGTCTTTTGCGATCCTGGTAACCTTTGACTGACCATACTAGAATTTGGATCGTATATTTCAAATTGTTCATGTAACCGGATTTCGATATATTTTCCTAGATACAGTTAAACCCACATAGTTTGTTCTTATTTCTTTTATCATGCCATAAAATTGAAGATTACGCCTCAAGGGGGATAATAAGTTCAACAGTTAAAGATTAAACAGAGTAAACTTGAAATATTTGTGTTGAAATCATAGGAGAGAAGGACAAACGGAAAATTAACACATTTCCGGATGAGAAGCTTCTTTCAAACCTCCTGAACATCATGATTCACGACCCATCAATATAACTAAATGGATTAGTAGACATATTTTATGATAAGCAAGAAGATAACAATACTTCACCTGCAGTTTTTGTAGAAGATCATTAATTTTTGTTTCCAGTTGCATTTTGGCTCGTACTTGACTTTCAAACTCGCATAAAAAAATTAGTGACTCCTCTTACTCTGTCTGGGCCAAGGACGCCGCAAACCTTCTGCTCGGTATGAATTGTAGGAGAACATTATCATCAGAGCTTATTTGATTCCTTGGATTCATTTCACTTGGATGTTTCTCTTCTACCTTGATTTAGAAAGAAAAAAATACCATGGAGAAATATTAATAATGGTTATTCCTTCACCTGGCCGATGACATTGTTTTTAGGCTTAATTACTCAATGCATACCCCCATTTCACCGAAAATAACACACTACAACCTCCATTTCTAAAATAGGCTTATTGTCTGTAATATCTACGACAAATTGAAACAAAAAAAAAAGAAATATTAGTAATGAATATCCTTTCACTTGAAATTGTTTTTTGGCTTATTTAGGGCTAGTTTGGGAATGCTGTGGCGGTGCTAGAAAGCTGCTTTGTGAAAACACCGTGGAAAAGCTGCTGTGAATTCTTGACAAAATGTTGTTTGGCAAATATTACGTAAAAGCTGTTGTGAAATATTGATATAGAAACTTTGTGTTTGGTAAAATCAACTGTGAAGTTGCTGTGAGATGGTAAAATGACAAAAATATATATCACGTGTCAATTTTGAAAAGATAACTATTGATATTTTAAAAATTTGAAAGATTAAAATCGGTTGTAGATAAATTAATCAAAAGCACTTTCTGTAAATGCGTATCCCCCCCTGCTTCCTGAAAACTGTTGTGAACAGCATAAACAGTCCGGAAAAACAGAAATTTTATTTTTACCAAACACACTAAAACTGTTTCCGCTGTCGGAAAGCTGCTGTGCTGGCAGCAGAAACATTCCCAAACTCACCCTTACTCAGTGCACCCCATTTCACTGAAGCTAGCACGCTGCAACCTCCACTTCAAACATGACATATTTTGCAAGTAAAGGTGCAATAAATCTATTCCATGACTACGGACCCAATGTGTTTGTTTCCTTATACTTTTTTTCCGTATACTAGGTATGCATTACATAATTATTCATCAAAACTAACTAAATACTAGATTAAGCATACTAAAATTTGGGTCAACTTTTTTCAAACTGTTCATTTAACACAGAATTTCACTATATTGGCCTGAATAAGAAGTGCTCTTTTGACGAGTACGGTTTGTTCTTTTCCTTGAATTTTCTCTTGCCTTAGAATTGAAGAGTATGCCTCTAGAAGGACAATAAGTTCGAGAGTTCCCGACTAGACTGTAAATATCCGTGTTGAAATCATAAGAAAAAGATAAAAACAGAAAATTGATCATAACGGCACCATAATGAAATTGAACACTGGAAAATAATTGAAATTGATGGCAAGCACCCTTAGGGTAAGTATTCGACCGATTACAATTCTCAATTAGGTGATGAAAATTCCATTCACAATACCAACTCTTGGGGGGACAAAATAGTAGTGGAAAATACAGAAATGAGTAGACAAGCCTGTTCTTTAGGGATCCTTGGTGACCCACACTCAACACTGCCCAGGGGCAGGCTTGGGAAGATCCCAGGTTAGGCGTAGGCTAGAAAACATGAGTGCTTTTGGGATGTTGCGCTTCCCACCGGGTGCATTGGCACCGTTATTTCATTATTTTTCAATGGCAAAATTGCACCGGATGTACCCATATTTCGCAAAAACTGGCAAGTGGGTACCTAGAATTTCAATATTGTGCAACACGGGTACCCAAATTTTCAAATCGTGCACCGGAGGTACCCGACGCTAACTACCGTTAACATTCCGTCCATATTGGACGGAAAAGTATAAAAAGACTATTGTACCCTTATTTTAACCTCCAACTTTTTTTAATATACAAGTTTTACTAACAAATCTAAAAAATAAACAATAAAATTTTAATTTAATAATTTGATGTATTTAAGATAATGCAACATATTTCATTAAAGTTACATATTTTTACATCATTTCAAGATATGAAATGTGCTTTTATTAAGATATATCCGTCAATCTTAAAGTCTTTAACTTTTCTTTAACAAAAATATCAAAATTTCATAATCTCAAATGGAAAGTTAACGGAAGGGTACATGTGAAATTATGTATGTTATTGTTTTATTATATATTGCAAAATATGGGTACCTCCGGTGCAATTTTGCCTTTTTCAATTACAGGTCAAGAGGTCCTATATCATTCTAACCCAATGCTACTTGGGCTAATTCTTTTACCACGTCAGCTCGCACCGATCTGCGAATCTTTAGTGGGTACGTATTTTGAAATGCAATAACAATTTCATCTAAAGAACATGCTTACTCCTCTTACCTGTGAACATGTTATGTGTCTTAATCTATTTGGTTGAAGGGTCATTGTCTTTGGTTTATTGTATATAATTTACATTGTTGTTGGGTTTTTTTTTTTTTTTTTTACATGTAAATGTACATCTGACAACTAGCTGTCTCAAGGTGGGTTAACCATTACGAAAAACCACTACCCATGTCATATGTTGTGGCCGTGACAATTTAAAATAGAAAAGGCTGCTTCACTTGGGGTGTGTACAATAGTATCGGATGGGTCTAACTGTTATGTTCTGGGTGTTAAGATAGCAGGTTTTGTTCACGCATTGGTACTAGAAAAATGGGGACAGAAAAGAACTAAAAGATGAATCCATGCTAGCTTCTCAGGCGTGAGGCTTCCATCTCTCACACCTCGGATACATCTATTTCATTCATAAAATCAACATTCTTTCAAACTTCTCATCACAACCATCACTTCTGTATCAGCCACTCTCGTACATTAATTTTCTCAAGCCTCCCCCATTTTAGAAAATGATTTAAATGTGAAATTATACCACCATAATAGCGCTGCATGTCTAATAGATTACATACTAAAAAAGACACAAGAAACAAATTTCCATCAGAAAGAAAATTGTACAAACACTATAACAATCGTTGGAGTTAGAAACATGTTGTGAATCGATAAGACGAGAGAAACAAGAGATAAAAAGAGAGACAAGATGTAGGGAGAAGAGTATTCAGAGGTGTATTATTCTCCAACCCTAAGCCTCCTTATATAGGCATTAGGTGGGCTTGTGGACCAGAATATAATAATACAAAATACACCCAATTATGTGGTGGATATTCACATCAGTCCAATTACATATTTCATAACACTCCCCCTTGAATATTCACCACTACGATGCCTCGTTAAAACCTTGTCATGAAAAACCCTGTGGGAAAAATCAATGACTAAGGAAAAAGAGTGCATCGGTGAATCCTATTTGCTCAGTTGGTGATGACATTCTTCTGGAACGCATCTGGATAATCTTCGCAAGCCTCGTTAAAACCTTGCTAGGAAAAACCCTGTGGGACAAAAACCGTAGCGAAGGAAAAAGAGTGCCGCGCTTTTAGCATTTCATTTGATCTCCCCCTCATTGGAATATCCTTGTACCTGACAAACAAAATCCATTGCAAAAACAACAATCTAAAAGAAATAATTAACAATCACGATTGATAAAATGCATATGCACCTAATACTACTCGCGAGTGTACACTTTTGATTTGCTTCAGGCAAATAATATTTCTCATGGGAACCACCTCCATGGAATTTCACAAATTTGTGATTCGTACGATCGTATTGTAACTAGTTACATTTCAACCCATGTTTTGTTGTTCCTTAGTCCCAGAGACTAAAACAACATTACATCATTCTCACCACGAGATGATTATACTAATGAGAATTTATCATGACCCATAAAATCATGTTTCTCATTTTACAAGTCCCACGCTTAAAAAGCGGACATAAACCTCGAGACAAATCCCACGCATACCAGCGGATGTGCAGTCTCAACATAGATCCCACGCTTAACAGCGGATAAACGATATCTACAGAAATCCCACGCTTAAAAGCGGATATGTAGTTTATGCATAGACTGTAATTTCTGCTTCGGGTTGTTTGTATGCTCTACATATTCAAAATTATTGTACCCGAGCAATTTTCTATGCAGTTGTTGACTTTGTTTTGGCCAATAACTATTTAGTCAACATTCTTCCCATATGATAAATCACGTGATTTTACAAGCCCTTTCTCAAGATAAACATCATCATTCATAGTAGGATCATACTATTTGTATTAAGGTACCTTTAGCTACTTCCAGAGCTATGAGCCTCTCCCAGGGCTATTCAATTACCAACGTTGGTTTTGATCCATTATGATGATGTATATATGAACCCCCAAGATTTCTCCAGAATCTTGTGTTCTTAATTTGTAGAGCATTTTAACCATATCCCAAATTATTTTGGATGCTTTGATTTATGTTCCTCTTCTGGAGGATCAACATATGTACACAAGCAACCATTTTATGCTTAAAGTGTATACCCAAATCGACACCCATTAGTCGAGAAGCTATCCATTTTATTGGGATTTTGCATAAGTATATACCCGTAGAGACAATGATATTTTGGCTCACGTCATGCAATAGGACCCATTCTCCCCCTCATGACGTGAGCAATATGATCATAACCATAATGATATTTCGTTGATGCTTCAAGCATCAATTTGTCTCATATGTACTTTGTTTAACCCAATCCTCAAATTAAAATAAAAACATTGACAATAAGCAATCTCTTGGACGTCGTAGTTCTCTAATCAAAGTTTCTTCCAAGAAACCCAAAAAGAGACGTAAATGTCAATATTTTTATTAAAAAATGAGTGGTTGTAGATTCTCTCTTCAGGGAGATCTGTTAATGTTATTTTATAACTCCAGGTTATAATATTATTTTTCATAACTTCTGGTATGAAAATCACTGTTTACGCATATAAAATGCGTTTGTCCAATAAACCCTCATGGACCAAAAAAAATACATCTTC
Organism: Linanthus parryae; assembly: GCA_023055425.1. Taxonomy (NCBI): domain Eukaryota; kingdom Viridiplantae; phylum Streptophyta; class Magnoliopsida; order Ericales; family Polemoniaceae; genus Linanthus; species Linanthus parryae. The sequence continues at coordinate 96,548,907 of JALGPY010000004.1, read as the reverse complement.
TGGATGCTCTACTTGAATCAATAACAAGTGTATAAACAGCAAAGTACTAGACAATATTAAAAATAAATGAGTATATGATACAAAAAAATAAAGATAATATAACCTCTTCAGGAGGGTGGACCATTTTTAAAATTGTAGCAATCTCTTCAGGAGATAATTTATTTATAATATTTCATAACTTCAGGTTATGAAAGTCATAACTACGGGTTATGAGTGATGGAATGTAATTCGTTACTCCAAGAACAAATTACATGGCTATACATGAATGTCAATAGCCACTACGAAACCTCTTCAGGAGATTCGTTTTAATCCATATTAAGTGTAAAAAAATGGCATGCAAAAAATTAAAGTGCATAAAAGTAAAATAAACTAATAAAAAAACGCTACCTCTTCAGGAGGCTTGGTAATAACAAGCATTTTTAGGCGTATTAGACATCTCTTCTGGAGATCGAATAATCCTTTATGACTTCAGGTCATAAGAAAAACAGTTGTAACTTTAGGTTACAATAAAACTCGTGTAATTCACAACTTCGGGTGTGAAAACATGAAATTGTAAGTGTATTAAAAGCTTGGACCAACGATAGTGGTCATGGGTTACGACCTCTTCCGGAGGTTCCCGTCTAATTATGACTTCAGGTCATAAAAATAATAATGTAACATCATGTTACTGTCAAAGCTTCGTGTAAACTGTAACTTCTGGTTACGATTGAAATCTTCATGTAATCTATAACTTCAAGTATAGATCACAGCTTTTATAAGCGTAATAATAACTCATACCACCTTTTTTTCGTCGATTAGAGACCTCTTCAAGAGGATCTGAATTTGATTAAAATAATAAACTACAAGGCAATAGAAAAAAAATCAGTTCATAACCATAAAAGAGACCCAAAGATTCAAACATCTTCCGGGGTGTTAATGTTATTTGAACCAAACTAGTGAACAATAATCGAAATTAATAAGCACTGGTACACGATGATAACTCGACTTTTATGCGAATCAGAAAGAGCGAAATATGAGTTCACGCCAGAGAATTGCACTTTGATCATACTTAAACCTCAAGGGCCAAACATATATCAGTCAACATAGAAGAATGACAAGGTGACCTATGTTCAAAAAGTAGTTGGATCCATTACCTGAACATAAGATCCAAAACAAAGGTTGTTGAATAATGAGCAATCCAAGGACGTGATTGGCCCATATATTAGTTGTTATGGCTAGTAGTATATATCAGACTACATGTATTGGTACCATATCACCAAAGTTCTCTGCAGATTCTTCAACCCACATATTTTTCTTTATTTTTTTTTTCATTAAGAAAAACAATCAAAGGTAAACCTAGGGCAGAGCACATGGTAAAAAAAAACCTTAGGCAAACATGAGAAGAACAAAGTTTTGGAGATAAAAATATGGAGCTGCGTGCAAGACAATGAAACTCATCATATTTTTACACCTATAACAATTTTCTACCACACAAAGAAAACCGTTAGTACCTTTCTTGCCATCTTGTCCTTTTAGTTTGAATCCAAAGCAGTGAAGTTTTCACCATTGGTCTTCAGATTGGGTTCCTTGCCAATTGATTTTTATTTTTACAGCAGATCCGATTAAGAGCACTATCGTGCTGATAACGTGTTGTGAATCGATAAGACGAGAGAAACAAGAGATAAAAAGAGAGACAAGATGTAGGGAGAAGAGTATTCAGAGGTGTATTATTCTCCAACCCTAAGCCTCCTTATATAGGCATTAGGTGGGCTTGTGGACCAGAATATAATAATACAAAATACACCCAATTATGTGGTGGATATTCACATCAGTCCAATTACATATTTCATAACAAAACAAACGTTTTTAGTAACTAATTGTTACATTTTCCTCCAAAAATCAATTATAGACAATAAACGCTTGTCAAGAGATTTTTTTACCGAAAGTGCGTCCTGAAAAGTGTTTAGCTACAAAAAAAATTTCTGAGAATTAAATTAACGAAGAAACACAGACTTAATTTATTAAACGTACATCCGGAAAATCACTAAAGCAATTTCCAACAAACCTAGATGCAGAAAACAAGAAGAAACAGAATTAGTCCAACCAGGTCTCAATCAACAGATTGCTTTAATAAATCTTCTTTTCCACTCTAGAACGCTAAGTTACAAGAACTGAATATGAGAATCGATCTAACCTTTTAATCTTCTGAAACGAAACTGCGGACTATTCAAATCGGAACCTCCAATCAAACCAAAATTCTTTGACTCAAGCCCCGAAATCGATCAAACCTCCAAATCCAGTCTTCTCGAAAGATCCAAAATGCCTTCACAAAGAGTAGCACTACCAAATCTCCGGAATCGTACACTAGAACGTATTCACATAAAGTGGCGGAACCAGAAACTTGAGGGGGGGGGGGGGACAATTGTGATGTTGAAACTCAGAATAAGGGAAGGTAGGTTAGTTAAATGATGTCGTTGCAAGTTGGTAAGATAACTAACTTTCCCAAGCAACAAAGACAAAGTACCCTATGTTACCTTGCAAGACAATGATATTCAAAATACATATTTTTGCAATTGTTTGTTGATATGTTGGCAGCAAAATCCTTCACAACCTTGCCCTCGTTGAACAATTCACTGTCATTTTTATCCGAAAGAGTTTCCAATAATTAATACAATAAACACTTTTCACACCCATGTATCCTCATAATCTTAGACATGTTATCCCAAACCCAAAATACAACATGCTAACACAATAGATCAATTACATAGATAAGGTGAAGCTATTCGACCGATTCTGGAAATCCCAATTTTAAATTTACGAAACCGTAGCATATGAATTGCAAATTACAGCAAAAAATCATCTTTTAGCCACACAAAAACTAATCTAGAAAATCAAGAAAAGACAAAGATATTTGATAGAATTGATTGTAATTTGATAGTAAATTCATTGTAGATGGAGAAAATTTGATTTAGACTATTAATTGACACTGATTGCAGAGGAGGAGAATTAGAGGAAGCGGAAAGAAGATGATTTAGGGTTTAAAATTATCTACCTGGTTCTTCCTCGGAGATGGAGCGAAATCGAAGCAGCAACTGCCCGGAACAGCGGCGGAGCAACAGCTCCAGAGGTGGTTCGCTTGAGGATTGCCCAGAATTTGAGAACAGGAGAAGCGAAAGCGACAAAATATCACTTCACTATACTGCAGCGTAGTTCGCCTTCATCAAACGGAAGAACACCATCACTTCTTCTTTTTTGTGAAGATAAGCGTATAATTTTTTAATGAAAAACGTTAAACTACCGTTATATATAGGTGGGTGTTTTGTGTATTTCTGTGAAGTTAGAGGGTAAATTTTTTATTTCTTTAAGGGGAACTAGGAACTTTTTGGACTGTATTTGTCGAACCAAGAGGCCCACTTTTGTATATAAAATTGGGGCACAATTAAATATATTTATAAAAATGGGGGTATTTCAGTGCTTCTGGAAAACTTATGGTTGTGGGGGGGGGGGGGGTGGCTGTCCACGTAACCGAGCTTCGAATAAATCGAGAAATGAATTAGGGCTTGGCATTTACAGGGAGAAATTGATATGTGGCTGAACTCGCATCGCAGCGTAAAACATACGGACATGAATTGATTTGGAGCAATGAAATAAATTCTCTGGTAAAATCTTAAATTGTTTTCATATCAATCAAATTGTGAATACATTGAAATTTAATTCATACACCAACTCTTTGAACCCGATAGTATCGAAACTCAGACTTCGAGACCTTAGGACCCTTCTTCCTTTTTAACCTGTCTAGCATATCGGATGATTACGAATACCAGACCGATCACCAATCACACAATATGTTGATCGTTTATTCCCTTCGGCCTTTGCGTCTTCATCTGCATTAGAACTTTTATCATTTTATCGTGCATGTAGGCATAATGTTCTCTCTGGGGAGTTACTGTTTTACGCTTCGAGGACGAAGCGTTGTTTTAAGGGGAAGGTGATGTAATACCCCTATTTTAATAAGGTATTTAGTGTATTACTCTCAAAGTTGGGGTTAGTTTTGTCTCTTATTAAACGTTGGGGTGTATAAGTGTTTTTTTTCTCTCTCAAACCTATATGTAAACCCACCTCCTGTACCACTCTCTCCTCTCCCTCTAATTGATCGGAAACAAACCCATAACTCTCCCCGCTTCTCCCTCAACGTCCCCCACAACTCCACCAACGGATGCACCCACGTTCTCCTCAATTCCTAGTCCATTCAATATAAATCAACCCTTTCTCCTCCCTCGGCACTTCAGCTCACCCTCACCCCCTGTTTTGTCAAAGGAAAACAAAACCCACTGCTCTGTTTTTTTTTCCAGAACCACCGTCGCCGAACACCATCACCACCGACCCTACTCTTTTCCGGCGAAACCCCCCAGAAAGAGCTCGCCTCTCCTCCCTCTCTTCTTCCCGACAAACCAGAAGGACCAACATTGATTTCGTCGGCTCTGTTTTTGTGCCGACCCGGTTCTGACCCGATTGTACCCGACCTTCATCGATGTTCCGTTCTCAGACGACCCAGAAGCCGCCAAGCTCGCCTCATTTCTTCCTTCTCCCCCCGACGGACCAGCAAGAGAAACAGAGCCTTCGTTTGCTCTGTTTTGTGTCGACCCGAATTCTCGACCCGGATTTTCCAACGCCGGAACCCGGTGAATTCTCCAGCCGGTCTTCGCCGCCCCTTCAGCTGTTCCAACCAGTGCCTCCAGCTCGTCCTATCGACACAGTAGCAGCAATAGTGCTGCACTTTTAGACCCATCTTGTCGCCTCTCTGTCGCCGTTCGAGTCACAGTCGGACTCGCCGATTCTGTTCTTCGTTTTACCATTCCGGTGAGTCTCGATTTCTGTCACTTCGGTGATTTCGATTCCGTCGTTTAATCGGGTAGTTGTATGTATTGGGTTAGTATATGTCTCTTTTCATGTGGGTGTTAGCGAAGAAGAAGAAGACGTCGACTGGGTTGAGAATGGTGTTATGTGTGGGGTCCTTTTTGGTATTTAAAGAATCTTCAGAGTGGCTGTTGTACTTTCGGAAAGTTTTGGGGAGGTCACAGTTATTAACTACAGGTTGTTTTTAGTGATTATTTTTATACTTATATTTAGTGTTTTATTTATGAAATATTAATTCTAATTAATTAGTTTCCTTTAACATGGAAATTAAAAATAAGTTTTGATAGTATCATTTTGTAAGAAGAGTTTTACTAATAAAAATCGATGTTTTTGTTAATAAGTAAAGTGGTTTTCTTAAGTTATTATATAATTTGACTTTTGTGTGTTTTAATTCAAGATATTTTCTTATAAAAGTAGATATTGCTTTATAAATAAGTATTTACTCTTTTAATAAGTAAATATAACTTTTCTTTAATACTATTATCAACTTTAAATATTATATTCTTTTCTAAATACTAATTATAAATAGCTTTTTCCTAATTATAATATTAATAATTTAGGTCATACCTTTAATTTTTCTTAGTTTTATTTATTTTCTTAACTACAATAACTTTATAAATTAATACTCTTTTCTAATACTAGAGTTCCGAAATCGATTTTGAGGGTAAATTAAATAGGGAACTTGTCGGGGAAATATTATTTGCATTTGCATATAGAGAATAATTGCATTTGTTGTATGAGATTAATCGTGTATTAATGTTAGGATTATTCAACTATTATCGGGATCGTAGACGACCAGTTCATTGAGAACCCGTACGACGAGTACTAGTTTTCGTGCTTGCTTGTGTGTGTGGAGCTTTCTTTAATCCAAGTAAGTTATATGCTCGACTCTTCTACCATCAAAATAAATTTCCAAGATGTGTTATGTGCCAAATTTGTTACTGTTTTGATTATCGTACTATCATTTGTTGAAACTCTGAAAATCATGTCTACTTTGGCACAAAGTGTGAAACTGAAATCTCTCTCTTGAAAACATGAGTTATGTTTATCCTGGAACTGATCAGCACTGTAATTCTTGTTTTCCTTATTAATTTTGAATACCTGGTTTGGATCGAGAATCACCTTCTTTCAAGAAATGCTCATAAGACACTAAGTAACGTAAAATGAAAGATAACTTGTACGAGCTGTTCTTTAGTTCACTTCGGTGATTATATTGTTAAGGACCATACGTTCTGGTCAAGAGATTTTGGGAGCCAAACTCTGGCGTACCCTTGGTACCCATAGTCCTATACTACCATGAGGACTTGGGGGTTCCTACTTGTACTACTCTAGCGGAGTTGCTAACCTCTAGGGGGTGTCGACACTTAAGGTCTTGTAGGTCAGTATTGAAGCGGGAAGGCCATATTTAGAGGGGCGTTCACGACTCCCGGGTTGAAGTAGGGTTTGTTAGACCCATGAAGTAACCCTGAGTTATTTATTTCCGAGGCAGGCGGGAACTCTGCATTCGCTCGTACAATGTTTAAGTTCTGGGGCTCATGGGGCAGTAGAGCTAGCTGCTCCCGTGGCACGTGGCCAGGTGGCCGCCAGAAAAGTTTCAGAAGAGGACTATAATAAGAAAGATTAAGCTGGAATGTCAAATCCAAGTTTATCCCTTTACCTTCTTGTTTGCCTTTGTGGTCTCAATTTAAAGCTTTAATCATCTTTTTCTTTACTTTTTCCTTTACTTATTCTTGAATTATGTGCCCAACCATCTGTTTGCATGTTGAGGTATGTCTTACTCAGCTTAAGCTGACTTTTGGAAAAACTGTGGTCAGCTTTTGCTATTTGAAAACCCACAGGTTAACACCGGTGCAGAATCAGGGAGAACGAATCACTAGCTTGGATCAAGGAATCACTTTAGCTCTCACGGAATAAATCACTAGTTTCTTGTTTTTGTTTCTTTTCAAACAATTTGATTTGTTTTCAAGTTTCCATGTTAAGGACCACGTTTGGTCATTCCCTCTATTGTAATCAAGTTGATTTTGAATTAAATTTGAAGTTTTGTTCTTTATGGTTTGGTACGAGGCCGACGTTCTACTCCGTTCACAATGAGGTAAAACTCCTCGTGCGGGGGACATCTTAGCGGTTTGGGCTAGGCCTGGAATCGCGGGGTGCTGCAGGTGGTATCAGAGCCCGGCTTCGTAACCTTACCTAGAGAACTAGGATTAATTAACTAGTTAATCACAAATGGAAAATCTTTTCAAAATTTTAGTAACCGGACTAGGGAAGACTAAAATCTGGGAATTAATGAGTAAACAAGCCGTGGGGAGTTGGGTTACTTGTTTTTATGAATTGGTGTTTTGTTGCTAGTCATGGATTAATCTATTTACTGCTAATGTGATACTGATCTAGATGGAAAATTTCTTGTCGATTTGTTTATTGGTTATCTTATGAGCATGATTTGTTATAGCAAGATGCTTGTTGTTGTAGATATATTTTGTGTGTCCATGTTCCTTTACATTGTTGGTTGACCCGATAGTATCGATACTCAGACTTAGAGACCTTAGGACCCTTCTTCCTATTTAACCCGTCTGGCATATCGAATGATAACCAATATCAGACCGATCACCAATCACCCCATATGTTGATCGTTTATTCCCTTCGGCCTTTGCGTCTTCATCTGCATTAGAACTGTTATCATTTTATCGTGCATGTAGGCATAATGTTCTCTCTGGAGAGTTACTGTTTTACGCTTCGAGGACGAAGCGTTGTTTTAAGGGGAAGGTGATGTAATACCCCTATTTTAATAAGGTATTTAGTGTATTACTCTCAAAGTTGGGGTTAGTTTTGTCTCTTATTAAACATTGGGGTGTATAAGTGTTTTTTTTCTCTCTCAAACCTAGATGTAAACGCACCTCCTGTACCACTCTCTCCCCTCCCTCTAATTGATCGGAAACAAACCCATAACTCTCCCCGCTTCTCCCTCAACGTCCCCCACAACTCCACCAACGGATGCACCCACGTTCTCCTCAATCCCTACTCCAGTCAATATAAATCAACCCTTTCTCCTCCCTCGGCACTTCAGCTCACCCTCACCCCCTGTTTTGTCAAAGGAAAACAAAACCCACTGCTCTGTTTTTTTTTCAGAACCACCGTCACCGAACACCATCACCACCGACCCTACTCTTTTCCGGCGAAAACCCCCAGAAAGAGCTCGCCTCTCCTCCCTCTCTTCTTCCCGACAAACCAGAAGGAACAACATAGATTTCGTCGGCTCTGTTTTTGTGCCGACCTGGTTCTGACCCGATTGTACCCGACCACCATCGATGTTCCATTTTCAGGCGACCTAGAAGCCGCCAAGCTCGCCTCATTTCTCCCTTCTCCCCCCAACGGACCAGCAAGAGAAACAGAGCCTTCGTTTGCTCTGTTTTGTGTCGAACCGAATTCCCGACACGGATTTTCCAACGCCGGAACCCGGTGAATTCTCCAGCCGGTCTTCGCCGCCCCTTCAGCTGTTCCAACCAGCGCCTCCAGCTCGTCCTGTCGACCCAGTAGCAGCAATAGTGCTGCACTTTCAGACCCATCTTGTCGCCTCTCTGTCGCCGTTCGAGTCACAGTCGGACTCGCCAATTCGGTTCTTCGTTTTACCATTCCGGTGAGTCTCGATTTCTGTCACTTCGGTGATTTCGATTCCGTCGTTTAATCGGGTAGTTGTATGTATTGGGTTAATATATGTCTCTGTTCATGTGGGTGTTAGCGAAGAATAAGAAGACGTCGACTGGGTTGAGAATGGTGTTATGTGTGGGGTCCTTTTTGGTATTTAAAGAATCTTCAGGGGTGGCTGTTGTACTTTCGGAAAGTTTTGGGGAGGTCACAGTTATTAACTACAAGTTGTTTTTAGTTATTATTCTTATACTTATATTTAGTGTTTTATTTATGAAATATTAATTCTAATTAATTAGTTTTCTTTAACATGGAAATTAAAAAAAAGTTTTTATAGTATCATTTTGTAAGAAGAGTTTTACTAATAAAAATAGATGTTTTTGTTAATAAGTAAAGTGGTTTTCTTAAGTTATTATATAATTTGACTTTTGTGTGTTTTAACTCAAGATCTTTTCTTATAAAAGTAGATATTACTTTATAAATAAGTATTTACTCTTTTAATAAGTAAATATAACTTTTCTTTAATACTATTATCAACTTTAAATATTATATTCTTTTCTAAATACTAATTATAAATAGCTTTTTCCTAATTATAATATTAATAATTTAGGTCCTACCTTTAATTTTTCTTAGCTTTATTTATTTTCTTAACTACAATAACTTTATAAATTAATACTCTTTTCTAATACTAGAGTTCCGAAATCGATTTTGAGGGTAAATTAAATACGGAACTTGTCGGGGAAATATTATTTGCATTTGCATATAGAGCATAATTGCATTTGTTGTATGAGATTAATCGTGTATTAATGTTAGGATTATTCAACTATTATAGGGATCGTAGACGACCAGTTCATTGAGAACCCGTACGACGAGTACTAGTTTTCGTGCTTGCTTGTGTGTGTGGAGCTTTCTTTAATCCAAGTAAGTTATATGCTCGACTCTTCTACCATCAAAATAAATTTCCAAGATGTCTTATGTGCCAAATTTGTTACTGTTTTGATTATCGTACTATCATTTGTTGAAACTCTGAAAATCATGTCTACTTTGGCACAAAGTGTGAAACTGAAATCTCTCTCTTGAAAACATGAGTTATGTTTATCCTGGAACTGATCAGCACTGTAATTCTTGTTTTCCTTATTAATTTTGAATACCTGGTTTGGATCGAGAATCACCTTCTTTCAAGAAATGCTCATAAGACACTAAGTAACGTAAAATGAAAGATAACTTGTACGAGCTGTTCTTTAGTTCACTTCGGTGATTATATTGTTAAGGACCATACGTTCTGGTCAAGAGATTTTGGGAGCCAAACTCTGGCGTACCCTTGGTACCCATAGTCCTATACTACCATGAGGACTTGGGGGTTCCTACTTGTACTACTCTAGCGGAGTTGCTAACCTCTAGGGGGTGTCGACACTTAAGGTCTTGTAGGTCAGTATTGAGGCGGGAAGGCCATATTTAGAGGGGCGTTCACAACTCCCGGGTTGAAGTAGGGTTTGTTAGACCCATGAAGTAACCCTGAGTTATTTATTTCCGAGGCAGGCGGGAACTCTGCATTCGCTCGTACAATGTTTAAGTTCTGGGGCTCATGGGGCAGTAGAGCTAGCTGCTCCCGTGGCACGTGGCCAGGTGGCCGCCAGAAAAGTTTCAGAAGAGGACTATAATAAGAAAGATTAAGCTGGAATGTCAAATCCAAGTTTATCCCTTTACCTTCTTGTTTGCCTTTGTGGTCTCAATTTAAAGCTTTAATCATCTTTTTCTTTACTTTTTCCTTTACTTATTCTTGAATTATGTGCCCAATCATCTGTTTGCATGTTGAGGTATGTCTTACTCAGCTTAAGCTGACTTTTGGAAAAACTGTGGTCGGCTTTTGCTATTTGAAAACCCACAGGTTAACACCTGTGCAGACTCAGGGGGAACGAATCACTAGCTTGGATCAAGGAATCACTTTAGCTCTCACGGAATAAATCACTAGTTTCTTGTTTTTGTTTCTTTTCAAACAATTTGGTTTGTTTTCAAGTTTCCATGTTAAGGACCACGTTTGGTCATTCCCTTTATTGTAATAAAGTTGATTTTGAATTAAATTTGAAGTTTTGTTCTTTATGGTTTGGTACGAGGCCGACGTTCTACTCCGTTCACAATGAGGTAAAACTCCTCGTGCGGGGGACATCTTAGCGGTTTGGGCTAGGCCTGGAATCGCGGGGTGCTGCAGGTGGTATCCGAGCCCGGCTTCGTAACCTTACCTAGAGAACTAGGATTAATTAACTAGTTAATCACAAATGGAAAATATTTTCAAAATTTTAGTAACCGGACTAGGGAAGACTAAAATCTGGGAATTAATGAGTAATCAAGCCGTGGGGAGTTGGGTTACTTGTTTTTATGAATTGGTGTTTTGTTGCTAGTCATGGATTAATCTATTTACTGCTAATGTGATACTGATCTAGATGGAAAATTTCTTGTCGATTTGTTTATTGGTTATCTTATGAGCATGATTTGTTATAGCAAGATGCTTGTTGTTGTATATATATTTTGTGTGTCCATGTTCCTTTACATTGTTGGTTGACCCGATAGTATCGAAACTCAGACTTAGAGACCTTAGGACCCTTCTTCCTATTTAACCCGTCTGGCATATCGAATGATAACCAATATCAGACCGATCACCAATCACCCCATATGTTGATCTTTTATTCCCTTCGGCCTTTGCGTCTTCATCTGCATTAGAACTGTTATCATTTTATCGTGCATGTAGGCATAATGTTCTCTCTGGAGAGTTACTGTTTTACGCTTCGAGGACGAAGCGTTGTTTTAAGGGGAAGGTGATGTAATACCCCTATTTTAATAAGGTATTTAGTGTATTACTCTCAAAGTTGGGGTTAGTTTTGTCTCTTATTAAACATTGGGGTGTATAAGTGTTTTTTTTCTCTCTCAAACCTAGATGTAAACCCACCTCCTGTACCACTCTCTCCTCTCCCTCTAATTGATCGGAAACAAACCCATAACTCTCCCCGCTTCTCCCTCAACGTCCCCCACAACTCCACCAACGGATGCACCCACGTTCTCCTCAATCCCTACTCCAGTCAATATAAATCAACCCTTTCTCCTCCCTCGGCACTTCAGCTCACCCTCACCCCCTGTTTTGTCAAAGGAAAACAAAACCCACTGCTCTGTTTTTTTTTCAGAACCACCGTCACCGAACACCATCACCACCGACCCTACTCTTTTCCGGCGAAAACCCCCAGAAAGAGCTCGCCTCTCCTCCCTCTCTTCTTCCCGACAAACCAGAAGGAACAACATAGATTTCGTCGGCTCTGTTTTTGTGCCGACCCGGTTCTGACCCGATTGTACCCAACCACCATCGATGTTCCATTTTCAGGCGACCTAGAAGCCGCCAAGCTCGCCTCATTTCTCCCTTCTCCCCCCGACGGACCAGCAAGAGAAACAGAGCCTTCGTTTGCTCTGTTTTGTGTCGAACCGAATTCCCGACCCAGATTTTCCAACGCCGGAACCCGGTGAATTCTCCAGCCGGTCTTCGCCGCCCCTTCAGCTGTTCCAACTAGCGCCTCCAGCTCGTCCTGTCGACCCAGTAGCAGCAATAGTGCTGCACTTTCAGACCCATCTTTTCGCCTCTCTGTCGCCGTTCGAGTCACAGTCGGACTCGCCAATTCGGTTCTTCGTTTTACCATTCCGGTGAGTCTCGATTTCTGTCACTTCGGTGATTTCGATTCCGTCGTTTAATCGGGTAGTTGTATGTATTGGGTTAATATATGTCTCTGTTCATGTGGGTGTTAGCGAAGAAGAAGAAGACGTCGACTGGGTTGAGAATGGTGTTATGTGTGGGGTCCTTTTTGGTATTTAAAGAATCTTCAGGGGTGGCTGTTGTACTTTCGGAATGTTTTGGGGAGGTCACAGTTATTAACTACAAGTTGTTTTTAGTTATTATTCTTATACTTATATTTAGTGTTTTATTTATGAAATATTAATTCTAATTAATTAGTTTTCTTTAACATGGAAATTAAAAATAAGTTTTTATAGTATCATTTTGTAAGAAGAGTTTTACTAATAAAAATAGATGTTTTTGTTAATAAGTAAAGTGGTTTTCTGAAGTTATTATATAATTTGACTTTTGTGTGTTTTAATTCAAGATCTTTTCTTAAAAAAGTAGATATTACTTTATAAATAAGTATTTACTCTTTTAATAAGTAAATATAACTTTTCTTTAATACTATTATCAACTTTAAATATTATATTCTTTTCTAAATACTAATTATAAATAGCTTTTTCCTAATTATAATATTAATAATTTAGGTCCTACCTTTAATTTTTCTTATTTTTATTTATTTTCTTAACTACAATAACTTTATAAATTAATACTCTTTTCTAATACTAGAGTTCCGAAATCGATTTTGAGGGTAAATTAAATAGGGAACTTGTCGGGGAAATATTATTTGCATTTGCATATAGAGCATAATTGCATTTGTTGTATGAGATTAATCGTGTATTAATGTTAGGATTATTCAACTATTATAGGGATCGTAGACGACCAGTTCATTGAGAACCCGTACGACGAGTACTAGTTTTCGTGCTTGCTTGTGTGTGTGGAGCTTTCTTTAATCCAAGTAAGTTATATGCTCGACTCTTCTACCATCAAAATGAATTTCCAAGATGTGTTATGTGCCAAATTTTTTATTGTTTTGATTATCGTACTATCATTTGTTGAAACTATGAAAATCATGTCTACTTTGGCACAAAGTGTGAAACTGAAATCTCTCTCTTGAAAACATGAGTTATGTTTATCCTGGAACTGATCAGCACTGTAATTCTTGTTTTCCTTATTAATTTTGAATACCTGGTTTGGATCGAGAATCACCTTCTTTCAAGAAATGCTCATAAGACACTAAGTAACGTAAAATGAAAGATAACTTGTACGAGCTGTTCTTTAGTTCACTTCGGTGATTATATTGTTAAGGACCATACGTTCTGGTCAAGAGATTTTGGGAGCCAAACTCTGGCGTACCCTTGGTACCCATAGTCCTATACTACCATGAGGACTTGGGGGTTCCTACTTGTACTACTCTAGCGGAGTTGCTAACATCTAGGGGGTGTCGACACTTAAGGTCTTGTAGGTCAGTATTGAGGCGGGAAGGCCATATTTAGAGGGGCGTTCACAACTCCCGGGTTGAAGTAGGGTTTGTTAGACCCATGAAGTAACCCTGAGTTATTTATTTCCGAGGCAGGCGGGAACTCTGCATTCGCTCGTACAATGTTTAGGTTCTGGGGCTCATGGGGCAGTAGAGCTAGCTGCTCCCGTGGCACGTGGCCAGGTGGCCGCCAGAAAAGTTTCAGAAGAGAACTATAATAAGAAAGATTAAGCTAGAATGTCAAATCCAAGTTTATCCCTTTACCTTCTTGTTTGCCTTTGTGGTCTCAATTTAAAGCTTTAATCATCTTTTTCTTTACTTTTTCCTTTACTTATTCTTGAATTATGTGCCCAATCATCTGTTTACATGTTGAGGTATGTCTTACTCAGCTTAAGCTGACTTTTGGAAAAACTGTGGTCGGCTTTTGCTATTTGAAAACCCACAGGTTAACACCGGTGCAGACTCAGGGGGAACGAATCACTAGCTTGGATCAAGGAATCACTTTAGCTGTCACGGAATAAATCACTAGTTTCTTGTTTTTGTTTCTTTTCAAACAATTTGGTTTGTTTTCAAGTTTCCATGTTAAGGACCACGTTTGGTCATTCCCTTTATTGTAATAAAGTTGATTTTGAATTAAATTTGAAGTTTTGTTCTTTATGGTTTGGTACGAGGCCGACGTTCTACTCCGTTCACAATGAGGTAAAACTCCTCGTGCGGGAGACATCTTAGCGGTTTGGGCTAGGCCTGGAATCGCGGGGTGTTGCACAGTGACTCTAATTCAACATTTTATTACCGACCTGCAAGACACTATCGGGTTACTTTTTTCCATGGAAACCGCCCTTAAGACTCCATCAAATTTCACATAAAAATCTTCATATATCCATGTGTAATGCATATACTCGGTGACTCTAATTCAACATTTTACTACCGACCTGCAAGACACTATCCTATAAACGCCGTAGAGAAAGCACTGAAAGGAATAAAAGTTACCAGCAATAGAGAAAGGATTCATCTATTTTTTTCTTCTAGCCAATGACATTGTGAGTGATATGGTATCATATCAATGCAGAACAACCATTAACACATGACATCTAACCTGAAATCTTTCCCCATTACTGCACAATACTTTTTGAGAAAATAGATATCGTTATATATTCTAAGGTAGAAGGGTACCTAACAAATTATACTATTTGAAAGATCAAAGATTCAATAAAAAGTCACCTGAAGCCCCAGCTCCAGTGACATTGTGAGTTCTAAATGTCTTGTTGTCTTTTGACATCGTCCATCTTTTTCCTGAGTTCCTCTAGCCCTTCTTCTGCATCAGCTTTTCCTAAAAGCTATAGATAAACACACAATGATTCGTTCTCAACAGATACCGCAAAGTGGCAAGTGTTGAGATCTCCATATATCGCCACTTTTGTTGTCTCTGAAGGTTCCGTTGGAGACTGATGCTTCTCCATCATGTTGTGCCGTATCTTTTGCAAATGAATCGTGGTGTGTTTATCTAAAGCTTGAAGGATAAAACGATGCATAAGAAGAGCTAGATAAGCTCAGGAAAAAGATGTAATATACAGAAGGATAATCAGTCATTTAGAGCTCAGTTTGTCAGGCCTCCAGGTTACTTTTTCTTAAATCATTGAACTGGAAAAAAAGTATGATTTTTTTTGGCACCCTTTTATTTTTAAATATATAATGATATTATTTTGTCTGAAAGTATTATGCAGTAATGGAGAAGGATTTCATGTTAGATGTCATGTGTTAGCGGTTGTTCGGCATCGATATTATTACCACAAGCAATATCATTGGCTGTCTTATTTCTTACAGAAGAAAAATAGATTAACCACTACTATATTGGTGGAAATTTCAATTCTTCTTTGTGCTTTTCCTGTGGGATTTATTTTATAATGTTCTACAGGTCGATTGGGAAATGTTGAATTAGAGTGAATGAGTTGATGGATTGACGGATAAAAGTCAGTTGATGAAATTAGCACCTCAACCTTGCATAAAGGGACCACTGGAATATAGATTATTATGTGTAATTGGTTCAAATTTTGTAAATCTCAAGGGCGGTTTCCATGAAGAAAAAGTAACCGGTTGTAGGAACAGAGAAACTGAGGGTGGCCCATTTTTTTTTTTTTTTGAGAAACTAAGGGTGGCCCTTTGCCTTAAGAAGCACATGTGCCCACCCCAATTTTGATAAACAAATTCCCCCCTTGATTGCATACGTTAATACAATCGTGACCTCATATTTACTCAAGCGTCATTTTAGAGAGATCCAGAGACGAAACTGAAAATCGTGACTGCGCCATCGAAGTTAAAGACAAAACGCCAGTGTCGGCTCTTGTAGGTCAACTTCTGCTCCTCTTTCCGACCTCCTTTTCGCAGTTTCTTCATCCTGCTCGTGTCTTCTCATATGGTAGTCAAGTCAATTGGGGTAAGTTCAATAACATCAATTTTGATTATTATCTATGCATTATAGGATCTAATTATTCCTGAATTTATTTAGTCGTATTATAGATTGTGACAATGAATTGCATACTGAGTGCATGATCGCGTTTGCCATGGTAGACTAGAATTATAATTCTTTTGAATTTTGGGGATTGGTAGAGTGATGTAGTTTGAGTTATAAATTGGGTTTTTTTTGTGTTTTTTGTGTGTCTAGTCTAGCTTCCTTCTGTTACTGATCTCATGTTTGATATAATCATATGGGAACTTATCTATGTCTGTAACTCTGAATATGCTTGAGACATGGCATCTCCATCCTATATGCAGGATTGAAGGAAATTATCCAGTGTTTGATATCTTTCTGAAGCTGGTTTTCCATAGTTCAACTTTAAGTCTTTCTTACAGTTTTATCGAATGGGTGATTACATTTCACTATTAGGGATTTGGGTTTTAGGGACAAAAGTTTAGGCACAAAGACGTGACTTGTTGCAAAAAAGTAGTTATTAAAGAGGAAAATATGCCTTTGTCTCCAAATATATCATAACTGAAGGACCATATTGCAACTTTATTCAACGTTTATAAGGTAACATTGAAAATGTTAACGGAACACTAATTTTAATTTGTTCAAAAGAAACTATTTGGTCCTAAAATGACATTTTGTCTTCAAAGAGTTGGTCAATGAACTAAAATGCAATCTATTCACTATTGCTTGATAAGAAAACAATTTAGGATTTTCACATGGGAATTTCTTTTTCATTACTCCAAATCAATTTCTTCTTTAAGCCCTAAGCTGCTATTCAATTTCAACCACATATCAATTTCTGCCTGTAAGCCTTAAGCGCCAAGCCCCAATTCATTTCTCGATTGATTCGAAGCCCGGTTATGTGAACAGGGGCAGAGCTTAGAAGGGGCACCAGGGGTCACGGTGGTCCCCCCCCCAAAACATTCCCAGAAGCATTAGAATACCGCTGCTTTTATATATATTTTAATTGTGCCCCTATTTAATATACAGATGTGGCCCCCTTGGTTCGAGAAATATAGTGCAAATTCATAAGTTCCTTTAAAAGAAATGAAATTGTTACCCTGTAAGTTCACAGGTATACAAAAAAGAGCCACCTATATATTAGGTTAGTCTAATTTTTTATTCATTAAAAACTTGCACCCTTATGTTCGCATAAAAAAAAAGATTTCTCTCTCTGTCGTTCGACGAAGAAAAATGTCGCAGTCCACAGAAGCGACGATTTGTCTTCGCTTCTCGTGTTCTCTGATTCTGAATATTCCTCCGGCGAACCGCCTCTGGGTTGATGCTCCGCCGCCGTTCCGGGAAGCTGCTGCTTTGATTTCACTCCATCTTGGAGGAAGAACCTAGTAGATAATTAAACCCTATATCGTCTTCCTTCCTCTTCCTCCAATTGGGAGTCAATTGATAATCCAAATCTAATCTTCTCCATCTACAGTAAATTTAATAACAAATTAACAATCAATTCTATCAAATATCTTTCTATCTTTTCTTGCAGATCTAGATTA
Organism: Linanthus parryae; assembly: GCA_023055425.1. Lineage (NCBI taxonomy): Eukaryota > Viridiplantae > Streptophyta > Magnoliopsida > Ericales > Polemoniaceae > Linanthus > Linanthus parryae. The sequence goes on along the minus strand of JALGPY010000004.1, from coordinate 96,531,262 downwards.
ATTTTTTTATGATTAAAATATGATTTTCTACTGTAATTTGAGATTCATATGCTAGGTTTGGTAAATTTAAAAGTGGCGATTTCCAGAATTGGTCGAATAGCTTCGCCTTATATAGTAATTGATCTATTGAGTTAGTGAGTTGGATTTAGGATTTATGATAACATGTCTAAGAAGATACATGGATGTGAAAAGAGTTTAAGGTGATAAATTTTTGTTGCCAACGTATCAATATACAGTTGCAAAAAAAAATGTATTTTGAATATCATTTTCTTGCATTGTAACATCTACAGTAAATTTACCAGTTCTATCAAATATCTTTCTATCTTTTCTTGCATATCTAGATTAATTTTTTTATGATTAAAATATGATTTTCTACTATAATTTGAGATTCATATGCTAGGTTTGGTAAATTAAAAGTTGTCGATTTCCAGAATTGGTTGAATAGCTTCGCCTTATATAGTAATTGATCTATTGAGTTAGTGAGTTGAAATTAGGATTTAGGATAACATATCTAAGAGGATACATGGATGTGAAAAGAGTTTAAGGTGTCAATTATTGTGAACTCTTTAGGATAAAGATGAAGTTGTTCGACGAAGGGTAGATTGTGCTGGATTTTTGTTGCCAACGTATCAATATACAGTTGCAAAAAAAATGTATTTTGAATATCATTTTCTTGCATTGTAACATAGGGTACCTTGTTTTTGTTTCTTGGGACTAATAGTTATCTGACCAACTTGAAACGACATTTAATTAATATCAACTTTCCCTTACAGTGAGTTTCAACATCAAAATTGTGACCCTCCCCCCGCCCCCCCCCCCCCCCCTCCTCCCCTCCCCCCAGCCTCAAGTTTCTGGTTCCGCCAATTTTTTGTGAATATGTTCTAGTGTACCGTTGCTGAGATTTGGTAGTTGGTAGTTCTACTCCCTGTGAAAGCATTTTAAATCTTACAGAGAAGACTGGATATGGAGGTTTTGATTTGTATCCAGGCTGCATTTGGAGGTTTTGGTCGGCTTCAACGCTTGAGTTAGAGAATTTTGGTCTTTTCGGAGGTTCCGATCTGAATATTCCTCAGTTTAATTTCAGAAGATTAAAAGGTTAGATCGATCCTCATATTCAGTTCTTGTAACTTAGTGTTCTAGATTGGAAAGCAAGATTTAATCAATCAATTATTTGGTTAGAGACCTGGTTGGAAAGGAAGATTTAACTAATCAATCACTTCCCCCCTTTATTGTGGAAATTATTCAAGGGTGATCTTGCATTTAATCAAGCGCAACCTTTAGAGAAATGGATAGACGAAGAAGAAAATCGCGACTCACAGAGGAAGAACTGGGCAATCAGAAGTGCAGACGAAGCGCTGGCGCCGGCACTTCCAGGTCCTCTGCTCTTCTCTCCGACCTCCTTTTATGGAGTTTGTGGATTATTGTCCTCTCCTGCTCATGTCTTCTCCATATGGTAATCGAGACAATTAGGGTAAGTTAAACAACATCAAATTTGATTATTTTCTATTTATTATAAGATCTAATTCCAACACTGATTTTATACTGATTATAGATTGCGACAATGAATTGCATATTGATTTCATGAACTGAGTTTGTGATGGTAGACTAAAATTTCAATTCTTTTGGTATTTTGGATTGCTAGAGTGATGTGGTTTATGAGTTAAAAATTGGGGGGTTTCTGTAGTTTATGGTACTTCATGATACTGTCCACAGCCTCAGAGCTTGCAATATTCATTAATCTAATGGCTTGACATGATCATGTGCGAACTTATCTATGTCTGGAACTCTGACTATCCTCAAGTCATGGCATCTCCATCACTCTATATGCCAGATTGAAAGCAATGATTCATTGTTTGAAATGTACCTGGCATTCCATTGTTTGAACATTCAAGTATTTATCACATTTAAATATATCGGTTCTTACTTTTGAGAAATGTTGTTTGTCCCACATCGGGACTTCTCTGCTTTGGCTCTGCCTAATAGGATACTTGGGCTACTCCTGCCAATTTTGTTTTTTAGGTAGAAGCTCCAAACTAATTATGACAAGCACAAATATACTTGGGTTACTCACCCATCAAATCATCTATATCCACGAACCTGCAACAGTGTTATTCCTTTGATATCTCGGTAGAAAGGACACAATCCCAATTCACTAGCCAAAATCCCTATAAATAAGCCCTTTTCTGTTAAGTCTAAGAAGAGCCCCTGTTCCAGCCTTGCATCTCTTCTCATCCAATGTGAAGCACTCGTGCAACCAATCAAGAGAAGGTCTGAGGGACCTAAGCTGTTTCAGTTTGTTCCACATATTCATCTCTCCACTTCCATACTTGAGCAAATAATTCCTCGAGACCGATATCATGTATGGTTAATTTCGTTTCAGGGAATATTTTCTTCTTCACAACAACCCGTGTTGCTATCCGATCATGGTCCGTCCCAGAAACTCACTAGGTGTTGCAACCTGGTTTGTATCACATAGTAATAATGTACGAATACTCATCGTCACTACCCGTCTGAAGGCGTTAAATAAAACTTTTAAACTCATCCAAATCCTATCCACAGAGTTCGAATTGGATCAGATTCGAATCAAATTGGATTATTTTACACTTGACAACTATAGATTCATTAATTTCACCGTGAAAAAAAACGCATAGACAAATTAAGTTTATGATGTTATTTTATGTAAAGGTGGTAAGTTATATACTTATAATTATTAGATTAATACATACAAATTATCTAAACAATAACCTAATCAAATCGGATCGAGTTTCACATATCACAAATCCCGTGATCATATCCAACAAATTTATGGTGGATCGGATATGCTCCATTAGGGTCAGATCATGCCGGTAGCCTATGGGATCTGATCCGATTGCCATCCCTAAAAACTTTCCCAACGCGGAATTTCTTTTTTCTACCTAAATTGATATGGGCTCAAAAAACAAAAGAAGTGGTACCTGAAATAATTCTTTCCGGACCGAAAAGTATTAATTTAGTTACGACTTCTTTGTTGGATGTGAATCACGGGTTTCGTCCCTAAAAACTTGCCCAACGCTGCTTCGTTTCAACGTCGAATCCTCGCAACCTCGCCCCATGTCTGTGAGCCTCTAGACCTCTTGCCTGCCGTATCCTTGCCTCCAGATTCATCATCTTAGTCTTCTTCACCTGAGTTAAAAGGAAAAGACGACTCAGCTTTAGGTTTATTTCTGAGTATTTCTCCATAACACACATTAGTTTCACATGTCCTCTATTTTTTCACAAGATGCTTTAATACTCTCTTTGCTTCCCTTTACTCTTTAGGAAATCCTAAAAACCACACCAGTCGACCCTATGTGTCGTTACACTATCTCGTCTCGACCTTACAAATCACAAAACAGTTGTCTTCTGCTTTCCAACACGATACGTCATAAATATTTGTTTTTCCTTTTTCTTCTTGACAAAATGTGTCGTAAAATATTTCCGTCTTCTTCTTCTTGACACAATATGCTCCTCTCTAGACACAACATGTCATAAAACTAATGCTCTTCTTCTTCTCCAACGCGGGCATATCCGGCCCTTTTTCTCCTCTTCTCAGCTACCGGCAAATTCAATTCTCAAAAAAAAAAAAAAAAAAAAAAAAAAAAAAAAAAAAAAAAAAAAACACTACCGGAAAAAACACACTACCGGCAAATTCAGCCTTCTCATCCTTAGATTCTCACCTCCTTTTCCTTACACTTCACAACCACTTCGCCTTCTCATTGTTACTGCTTTGGTGTCTTGTTGCGAACTCAATATTGGCACATTTAGTTTGAGAGGGGTGTTAGAGATATTATCATTATAGTAGACTATAGTTTGGTTATTTTGGTTTCTACGTTAGGTCCTTTACGTAGGCTCAATTGCATACAGCATACCCCCACTATATATTTATTTTTATAAACTGGATTCATTCAAACAAAGAAACTAAGGAGGTTTAAAATGGGGGGGAGGCACATACATACCCCCACTACATCAAAACTACCTGATTGCAATCTCCCTTTTTAAAACTACCTGATTACATCCCCCATTTGGAAAGTTTCAATCATGTTAGATTTGGTAAAATTTTCCATCCAAACACAGTCAATATTTAGGGGTAAAGTGGTCAATTTATAATAAAATTAGGTAATTCGAAGAAAGAAACAAACAAATAAAGATAATGGCAAAAAGAAAAAAAAATGAAAGAGAGATGAGGAAGAAGCTACCCCATCGGTTTCAGAGACTTACTCAATTTCTCTCCTTCATTCTTCTCTGTATCGATCATATCACTTTCACCTCTCCGTCACCTAATTTCTCACCCTCAATCTTCTCACCCTTCCCTGTTTTTCAATCAAAACACTAACTGGTTTTAGAGACAAATTCACTGCTAGAGTTAAGAAATTTGTGAAATAAGGTTTGATGTGCCTGATTTGGGATTTCAGGTTTTATATCAAGAGAACAGAGGCTTCGAATTGCAGAGTTTTCTGGGTTCTATGGGTTTCAATTGCAGGTCTTCGAGTGGCCGGATAAATCAGAAGAACAGGGGCTTAATCGGAGAAATCTCCATCGCACTGTATTTCGGAGGTTGGAGCTGGTTCTTCGTCCACTGCATATGTCGCTCCCTCTTCCCTCCCCCTGCCTCTCTATCTCGATTTTCTCCTATCCCCCTTCATCTACCTCTCTATCTGGGTCTTCTACCTCTGCCCCTCTCTCGACATCATCTTCTCTCAAAACTTCACTGTCCCTGCCTTGAAACTTGACAGAGTTCAAGTTAGTGGGTTTGTTTGGGGATTTTGGTGTTTCCATTTGAATATATTGGAGCTTGATGAATGTGAAAGTGGTTTATTGTCCCGGAATAAAATTGATTGTCCAATCCCAACCATCACTTAGACTGAATATTAATATTGGCTTGATTTATTCCTTTTATAGGTTTGGCTATAATCTTTTTTTTTTTTTTTGGGGGGGGGGGGTGTTTGAATTGAAAGAAAAACTAAAATTTCGATGTCTCTGAAATCTCTGTTCGATTTGCTTCCCCAAGGTCCTATTCTGATCTTCACCAGTCCTAGAACTCTTTATGAAATGCATCATGAGGATAAAGTTGAGAGGATTATTAGCCAAGGCAGGTGGAATTGGCCAAGGACATTATATGAATCAGTGGTGAGTACACTACAAAGTCAGCCTGGCAGTTAATAGAGAGAGGGGTCTTGCTCTTACATACAAAACAAGGCTAGTCAGAAAGTAGGAACACAGATTTCTTATAAGACTCTTCCAACAGGCTTCATATAATGGAACTTCTAATTATCCTTCTCAACATAAAATAACAAGCTATCATATATTATGTAACTTGAGATGTTTGGTTTAACGACAGAAAATTGAGACAGTATATTAGTCCAAATTCATATATGTTGCCACAGAAGCTGTGAAAAGATTCTGTTGATTTAAACCCTCCTATTGTCCTACCTTGTGACCGTGGCAAGTTAAAATAGAAGTTATGTGACAAATTAGCCTTCTTTCATTCTTCATTCATACAATTAACCTTCTTTCATACTTCTCATCACTAGCATCACTTCTTTGTCAGCCACTCTCGCACATTTTAGACAGAGAATTAAATGTGAAAAGCTATACCAACCTAATAGTGCTGCCTCTCTAATAAATTTTTTACTCAAAAGAAAACAAGAAACGAATTTCCCTCAAACAGAAAATTATACATATGTAATCACCCATTTGATTAACTTTAAGAAAGGCTTCAAAGTTCAAAAAATGGAGTACCAGCTATCAGAAAGATGCCAAACAGTGTATTATCTCTTTCAATCATGCACATAGAGTGATGGAGATGCCAGGAATTAAGGATATTCAGAGTTCCATATGATCATGTCAAACCATGAGATTATTGAAAATTGCAAGCTCGGAGGCTATAGACAAATGCTACAGACCAAAAACACAAACTAGAGAAACCTCCAATGTTTAACTCAAAAACCACATCAATGTAGTAATCCCCAAATTCAAATGAATTGAAGTTTTTTCTGACTGTTCTCATAAAAAGTATAAAATTCTAGTCTACCATCACAAACCCAATTCATGAACTCATAATAAATTCTATAATCAGAATACAGAAGAATTCTATAATCAGAATAAAATCATTGTTCCAATCTTTAATCAGAATAAAATCAGTGTTGGCATTAGATAATATAATACATAGGAAACATCAAAACCAATGTTTGTGAATTTACCCTAATTGACTCGACTACCATAAAGGAGAAGACGCGAGAAGGAGAAAACAACAATCCACGAACCCGCAAAAGAGGAAATTGGAGAGAGGAGCAGAGAGATACCTGGAAGAACCCACGCCGGTGTTTGGGCTGCAGCTTCGCTTTCACAGTCGTTCCTCTTTCAGTCGCGATTTTTTTTCTTTTCCACTCGATCTCTCTAAAAGTTAATCTTGAGTAAACACCAGGTGATTACTACTGAATTAATTTATACAGAAAGGGGGGAAAGGTTGTTTTTCAAAATTATGCTTCATAAGGCAAACGTTTGACTAGGGTAGGCACGTGCCGGCCCCAGCCAAAACAACCTTTTCACCCTTTCTGTATAAATTAATTCAGTAGTAATCACCTGGTATTTACTCAAGCTTAACTTTTAGAGAGATCGTGAGGAAAAAAAATAAAAAATAAAAATCCCCGCGACTGAAAGAGGAACGACTGTGCAATTGAAGCTGCAGCCCTAACACCGGCGTGGGTTTTTCTAGATAGATCTCTGCTCCTCTCTCCAATCTCCTTTTTGCGGGTTCGTGGATTGTTGTTTTCTCCTTCTCGCGTCTTCTCAGTTATGGTTGTCGAGTCAATTGGGGTAAATTCACAAACATTGGTTCTGATGTGTTCCTATGTATTATATGATCTAATGCCAACACTGATTTTTATTCTGATTAAAGATTGAAACAATGATTTTATTCTGATTATAGAATTCTTCTGTATTCTGATTATAGAATTTATTCTGAGTTCATGAATTGAGTTTGTGATGATAGACTACAATTTTAATACTATTTTATGAGAACAGTCAGAAAAAACTTCAATTCTTTTTACTTTGGAGATTGCTAGACTGATATGGTTTTTGAGTTAACCATTGGAGGTTTCTCTAGTTTGTATTTTTAGTCTATAGCCTTTTTCTATAGCCTCAGAGCTTGCAGTTTTCAATAATCTCATGGTTTGACATGATCATATGGAAGTCTGACTATCCTTAACTCCTGGCATCTCCATCTCTCTATATGCCGGATTGAAAGAAATGATTCATTGTTTGAAATCGTTATGATACCTGGCATTCCCTGGTTTGAACATTGAAGTATTTATCACAGTTAAATATATCGGTTCTTACTGTTGAGAATTATTGTTTGTCCCACATCGGGACTTTCTCTGCTTCGGCTGTGCCTAATAGGATACGTGGGCTACCCTGCCAATTGTGTTTTTAGGTGGAAACTCAGAATTTAACTATGACAAGCACACATATACTTGGGTTACTCCCCCACCAAATCATCTATATACAGGAACCTAGAACAGTGTTCTTCCAATAGAATCCCAATTCTCTAGCGAAAAATCCCTATAAATAAGCCCCTTCTCTGTAAAGTCTAAGAAGAGCCTTAGTTACAGCCTTGTATCTCTTCTCATCAAATGTGAAGAAGTCGTCCAACCAATCAAGAGAAGGACCGATTGACCTAAGCTGTTTCAGAATGTTCCACCATATTCATCTCTCCACTTCCATACTTGAGCAACTAATTCCCCGTGGCCAATATCATGTCTGGGTAAATTCGTTTCGGGAAAAATTTCCTTCTTCACAACAAACTGTTTTGCTATCCGAGCATCATTCGTCCAAGAAACCTACAAGGTGTTGCAACTTGCAACCAGGTTTGCATTATGGTATCCGAAACAGCACAACCTGGTTTGTATATCATAGATAATAATGTACGAATTCTCATCGTCAGTACCCGTCCGTCGGCGATAGAAGGAGTTAAGTAGAACTCTTAAAACTTATCCAAATCCGATCCACATGATTTCTAATTGCATCAGATTCGGATCTGAATTTTATCGGATTAGAATACGATTATCCATCGGATACATTCTCAGGTCATGTGAGATCAGATAATCATGAATAACAATCAAGATTGGATTATTTTCACTTTAAAACTATAAATTCATCAATTTCATTGCAACAAATGCATAGATATACTAAATTTATGATGTTTTTAATGTAAAGGTGGTAAGTAATATACTTACAATTATATTAATACATGTAGATTATCTAACTTATAAGATATAATAACCTAATCAAATTGGATCAAGTTTTACATATCACAAAACCCTTGATCCATATCCAACAAATTTATAGTGGATCAGATCTGCTCCATTCGGGTCAGATCATGCCGGTAGCGTATGGGATTAGATCTGATTTCCATCCCTAAAACAGGCCCTACACGGACTTTTTCTTTCTACCTAAATTGATATGGCCTCAAAGAACAAAAAAGTCGTACCTGAATAAATTCTTCCCGGACATCCAACAACTCATCATGTGCTCTTTGAGAAGAGCCGCTTAGTTAAGATCCTCCAAACTTCAGCTATTTCCCTTACAACTCTTCAATTTTCGTCTCCAATTTATGTTTATTATCCAGCTTGCCTCCCAACTGAACTTTCAAAGTCGAGCTTTCCTATTTTTAATTTGGTGGAAGTTCAGTTTAGCGTAAGCTCTTCAGCTCAAGTTTTTACGACTCTAAGGCGGCGCAAGGAGTAAGAAAAAAAAAACACTTATTACCTGCAACTTTAGCTGATGCTCTGTAACTCTAGTCCGTATGTTGGGCGTGACATCAAAGAGCTCTTCAGAAAGATTAGCTTCTGTCATAGCCTCCTGCACGTCGCTTCTTGCATACAATGTCAAACATCAATCCAGCACATATACACGGATTTTGCCTTTCCAGGTCAACAATCTTATTTAGTGTATGCGGTTTTTCCCTCTGCACGCATATTAAATTAAACTAGTAAGTATTTTACGAAAGATAAAACAAATCTCCCAAGAGTTTTGATTTCTGAAATTCCAACGGATACCTTCTGCTCTACAATGAGCTCTAGGACATTCTTCTCATCTTGATTGTTGGAAGTCATATTAATTGCCGGAAAACCTGACCTATCCTAAATAAGAAAAGATAAGAAAAAAGAAAAAGGTGACAGTTACATTGACAAGGAAGTTTTTTTAATAAGGAACTGCTCACATGTATGCTAACCCTGCAAATTATCAAATGGAGGAAAGTAGCCGCAAAACTTGTTTTTCCTCAAATAAGATACTTAATTGAAACTAAACAGAGTAACCATATCAAAACTTTGGGAGATTCATTCTCCTAGGGTTCTTTTAACACAGGGTACGTAATTCCCTACATTGGCATGATATATCTCAAGAAAAGAATGTTAACACCAATCGTTTCCTCTACTATTTCTTCTTACTTATTGAGGACTGATATGCCCTATACATTACAGTCTCGTGATTGTGTGTCATCATTACAAATCAATTATCCTTGCTACAACAAATTGTTATGATGATTAGAAAATATTGACAATTCAGAGAGAACCGTAATAGATCTGGAGAATCAAACTTTAAACATATGGAAGATTGTTTTTCAGTGTTGGAAAATAAGATCAGGGGTCTGCTACAATGGGGTTAGCATCGTTGTGCATATGGTGGCAGATATGATTAAGGAACATAAATCAAGTTCTACAAGAACAAAAATGCTATGAATACTTCGAGCCAAACCAATTTCAAACGCTCAGAGCCGTCGGTCAACAGCAGACTGCTCAGTTTCAACGTCGCCTCCTCGCCCTATGTCTGTGAGCCTCCACATCTCCTGACCTCCTTGCCTCCAGATTTATCATTTTCGTCTTCTTCGTCTGAGGTAAAAGGAGGAGACGATTCAGCCCTAGGTTTATTTCCGAGTATTTCTCCCCTAAAACCCATTAGTTTCACATGTCTTCTATTTTGTCACAAGATGCTTTTATACACTACTCTCTTTGCTTCCCTTCAACTCTTTAGGAAATCCTAAAAACTACACCAGTCGACCCCATTGTGTCGTTAACTGTCTCGTTTCGGCCTAACAAGTCATAAAATTGTTACCATCCTCTTCCCGACACGATCTGTCATAAAAAATAAGTTCTTTTTATTCGACACAATTGTGGAGTTTGGTATGACTTATAAGCAGCTTATAAGTCAATTTTGGATTATAAACAGAGTTTGCTATGCAACTTATAAGCTGAATTTTTAAATTTGGACTTATAAGTTCATAGTGTAAAAATGAACTGAAGAAAAAGTTGGATTTTTGAATATTTTCTTGAACTTTTGGACTTAACAACTTTTACAACAAACACGCGTCTCTTTTTTCAACATTTTTTTTCCATGAACTTTTTTTGCATATACTTATAAGACAACTTAAGCTACAAATAAGTTATATCAAACTCACCCAATGTGTCGTGGAACAATTTCTTTGTCTTCTCTTTCTTCGCGGAACAGTATGTTCCTCTCTCTGACACAACATGTCATAAAACAATTGCTCTTCTTATTCTCAAAACGCCGGCATACCCGGCCTTTTTTTTCTCCTCTTCTAGCCGTCGAAAAATCCGACCATATCACCCTCAGATCCTTGCCTTCTTCGCCTTGGCCTTAACAACCACTTGGCCTTCTTATTGTTATTGCTCTGGTGTCTGGTTGCAAACTCAATTTTGACACATTGAGTTTGAAGGAAAAAGTTAGAGATATTATCATTATAGTAGACTATTGTTTGATTATTTACTTTCTACATTAGGACGTTTATAGTATTGTGTTTTTCTATTACTTGTTCAGTTTATGTTTCTTGTTGACTAATTATTAGTATCATATTTATAGGCTCGTTGTACTCCATAATTATGAATTAGTTAATAGTTTTACTGTTCTTAGATTCTATTAATAAGTTTACACAGTTAAAGTGCACGCGATGAACCATTGGTTATAAAAGTGGCACTCAAGATCCACATTAGGGGATCATATTCTCATTACAAAAGGGAGTCTTGTACAATCTACCGTTGGATTTTCCCTTTGTTCTCTATTCTTTGTTACCGGGGAATTTGATTTGGTTTATATACATTATTCGAGCTACTTATTCAGAGATATTAGCTCCAGCACATGTAATTGGTTTCGAAACAGAACCCAAATAAGATCAATTGTTATATGTTCTATCCGTTTTTTTTTTGTTCTTCCCAGTTCTCTCGTCGTGATCAGCTGAAAATTCAGTTCCCTCTGTTCAGTTTTGATTTATTTGTGTTACAAGAACGACGAGAAGATCATTATATCAACATTTTCTGGAAACTTCACTAGGGAAGTAAGTTGGGAGCGCTACAAGAAATTCTCAATTTAGCGAAAAATCACTTTCTCGCCAAAACAATATTTGACCTCGCTAACAGTTTTTAGCGACGAAAACTTTTCGTCGCCCGTTCCTCAAAATATGGTCATCTCCTATTTCTTTTAGCAAGGAAAGTTGCATTTCACTGCAAAAGAGTAGGAGAGTTGAATGAATTATGTGTATTTTCAATGACCAATGGTCAGTATAAATACATGAGAGAGGGCTTACATACATTTTACAATCTGAAAAAGTGAAAAACAAGATAATAACAACATAATGGGTGATACCATAAATCATGCAAAAGATAGTGGTTGATTCCATAAATCATGGACCGCAGATGGAGAAAGAGTGCGCGATCAAGTGGCTTGGTCCGAGTGTCTGCATGTTCTTGTATGAGTGGGAACATTCATACGTGGGGTTTAGCCGATGCGATGAGGTCATACATGAAAAAGTATTCAGGTGCGATGTGCTTCATGCGTGAGTGAAAGACTGGATTCTTGCAGACATACGTGGGACTGAGATTGTCACAAAACAAATTTTCCGAGCCAATGAGAGAATTGTCAATTTCATGAAGCAAGCATTAAACTAATAACACTTCAGTAGTGGCATTTGCAAGGGCGCGATATTCTGCTTTCCGGACGAGCGCGAGACTATCTTCTGAAGTACATATTTCCAGGATATGATATTGGAGCCCAAGGATAATATGAATGCAGTGTAAGAAAAAAAAAATTAACTAATTCTTTGGGCTGCCAATAATTTTATTTTAGCATTTATAAAACGGGTTGAAAGTGGTTCAAGTAATTCATCGGTACGAGCCAAATACGTTAGTGATCCTGTGTTTGGGTCATGGTGCATCTTAGTGTTTTTATTTAGTGTGGTATGAAAGTGTGACCTGGTTGGTCATTGGGCTCCTTGATAGGAGGGCCCAATGACTGTTTATTATTATTAAGCCCGAATCCCTCTCCACTCAAAAAACCCTAGCTAACTCTTATAAATAAGAGTAGCTGGGAAATTGTTAGCACTATCGAAAAACAACAAGAGAGGGAGTTGGAGGAGAAGATCCGGCGCTCCAGTTCTTCTTTTGATTTGGGGAGATTCGACGACCACAGACATGGAGGATCGAACGGTACGTTCTTCTTATTACTGTAACATTATTATGGGGTTTTAATTTCATTGTATGAGATCAAAATTGTTCTTACAATTGGTATCAGAGCCATACATACAATGATTAAAACAATCACTGAACAATTTTCGATTGTCTACATATGTTATTGTCGGTGGTGTTTCTGACATCATACTTATGCGTTACTTGTTCTGTTAATCAATTTTGATTTTGAAATCAATACATATTTTTGCTGTTACCGTGGACATGCTACAGACATAATATAACAAAGATTTCAGTAACTTTTTTTTATTACTGCCTTGAAATTGGGCCCTCTTTGCACATGGCGTAGTGAATGTGTGTATCGCTCTTTGCCTGTTTACAAATTTTTTTTTGATGGAAGCCTTTTTACAACATAAAACCTACTGTTTGTTTCCATCTAACCAAAGTTGATAAACAAAAGTTAATACAATTGTATAGTGTATTTTTTGTTGGTGGCCGACAGCCATCGTCCATGTCAATAGAATTGTTTGTTTCTTTTTTTCTTTTAGGAAGATTAACACTATTCTCTTGTATTATCTCTTCATCCTATGGATGACATATAAATCAATAAAATATGAGTATGGTCGTAATATTTCTCCATGTGACTGGATTATATGTTTAATTGTTTTTTAGAGTGTGGCTATGAGCATTCCCATGTTTCAAGTCTTAGATTAAAGTTTTATATGGGAATATGATGTGACTCCATAAGAGCCAACGTTACCCTTAGGCCTCGTTTGGGTATAGGATAAGGAGGGAGCACAAGATAAATTATACCCTCTTTTTTTATCAAGTGTTTGGGTGCCGGATAAGATATGGGATAAGTTATGTTGCCTTGTGCTGATGGAGCTTTTAATGAACAAATTTTATACCACCAAAATGGAGGTATAAGGTCGGATAAGAAAATACAGCATATTAGGCTGTTGGTAGGTTGATAAAAACACCCCCACAAACTATATAATTCCCTACCCTTGTCCCCAAACCCTATCATTTTGGAATTGATAACTATTATTTTGGGATTGATAACTATCATTTTGAAGCAGGTCCTCATGAGTTTGATAACTGCTATTTTGGCATTGCAAAACATTATTTGAGTGTGTATAGTTAAGATAAATATGAAGACATTTTACTGTGTTTTCTAAAACTTCGTTGGTTTAATTTAACTTGTTTATTGTAGTTTTGTAACACCATGCCAATATGCCAATAAGTACTAGTAATTTGTACTCCATACTTTGCTATGGCCATGTTATATCCATGAATATTTTTTATGTTTGCATGTTACTACAAGTTTATTTCGCGTATTATATACATTTTGTATACGTTTTGACAATGTCACTATTGTGTAGAAAAAAAAGTATTAAAATATAAACATAAACACTAATACATTTTGTATACATTTTTCCTTATCAATTTGAAATATACAATCTTAATAACAGGGTGTTACAGTCATTTTGGCAAATATCATGTTTCATATCCTGCATCATATCCGACAGCACCCAAACACGGACAGCCAGCATACCTTATCAGGGCTTATCAGAAAACATTCATATCCTTGCTCATATCCCAACATAAGCCTTATCCCTACATACCATATCCTTTACCCAAACGACGCCTTAGGTCACCCAGTTATATTTTTTTCCTTACGTAACTGCATTTGTTTGGAACAAGAACACATCATGAGACATGTTTTGGGTATTGGTTATCAATGTATCCCAGCTGAATATTTTGGATTTGTACAGATGATACTACCACAGTGGTATGTATGTATAGAATCAATATGTTTCAATAAAGGATCCTGGGTTGCTTCCCTTGAATTATTTATTTAATTACCTACCCACAGGGGGTCGATTAAATACATCGATTTTAGAGGTAGTGTGATTCATTTGTAAGGGGATATTTTTTTAATCTAATGAAAAATATTTACCCAAAGAACTTTAGTTATTAAGAGGAATTGTTCTTACTGATTGGCGTGGTTGTGATCTTGGATGTGTCTAATATATTCTGCACAAAGATGTTTATATGATGACGCATTGCATGATCATGTGAGAATATTGCTTTGTTTATATTTAGCATGTTCTTAAGAATACCCATATATTGTTGTTGATGTTAAAATTGAATTGAATCCTTGAATCCTTACTGCAGCTGTTAGAAATATCGTTGTGAATAATCAGATTTGTGCTATTGAGACTCTCTCTAATAATAACTTTAAGAGGTAGAAATATGATGTTGAGTTAGTCGTGGGACTTGCTGATTTAGACATTGCCCTGATTGACAATGAGCCCGCTAAACTTACGGACTCTGGTACTACTGAAGAAAAGGCCTATTACCAGAAATGGGAGAGAGCTAATAGGCTTAGCATTATGATTATGAAAAAATCCATATCAGAGAGCTTTAAAAGTGTGGTTCCAAATGAGACAAATGCCAAGAAGTTCCAAGATGCAATTGGAAACAAATTTCAGGAATCTGAGAAAGCTGAAATTGGTGAGCTTTTGGATACTTTTTCAACCATGAGAGGTGAGTGGGGCTAGGACCTATCTTATGAGGCTGCAGAAAATAGCAAACAAGTTAACCAACCTCAGAGTCCCCAAAGCCGATACCTTTCTGGTCCACCAAGCCCTCAATTCTCTTCCACATTTGTTTGATAACCTCAAAACCACTTACAATGTTCACAAGGAGTCTTGGTCTGTGAATGAGTTGATTTCCCTTTGTGTTCAAGTGGAAGAGAGGAACAAGATAGCCAAATCTGAGAGTGTGAATATGGTGTATCAGCCACGCCATGTTTGGGGGCATAGCAGAAGCAGTTCTCAGAATAAGAATTATAAGCATCATAAAGGCCAACACCATAAGAGTAATAACGGTCAGCCTAAACAGCCACATGGCCCAAAGCCTACCATTGAAAAGGTGTTCTCTTACTGGTTTTGCAAGTTGAGTGGTCATAAGAATTCAGTGTGTCCCAAGCTCCAGTCCTTGTCACATAAGCAGAAGAATAAGATATAAGGTGAGATTTTCGTTTGCTTTGAGTCTTCATTGGTTGATGCCCCACCTAATTCTTGGTGGCTTGATAGTGGAACCTCTATTCATGTTTCTAATTCCTTGACGGGGTTCCTAAGAAAACGCAAGCCTAAGGAAGGAGAAGATCACATCTTCGTAGGAAATGGATTCAGCGTTCCCATAGTCTTCATTGATAGCGTTAGGTTGTTTTTTGTGTCCAAATCTAGCATTGTGTTAGAAAACGTTGCTTAAGTACCGTCTATGAGACGGAATTTGATTTCTGTGTCAAAACTGGATGTCTCTGGCTACACGCTCACTTTTGGCAATAATAAGTTTGAGTTATTCTTGAAGTCATCTCTTATCGGCAATGGATTGACGGATTGTATCGTTTGAATCTATCATGTACTCCTTTCTTCTTAAACTTCGAATGTAGTGGGACCAAATGACCTTAAAGTAAAGACAAATTTCATGCTCTTTGGCATATGCGACTAGCTCACATTTCTAATGAGAGAGTTCAGAGATTGGTTAAGGAAAATATTTTTCCTGAACTTGAACAAGATGGAGGTGAACCTTGTGTCGATTGCATAAGAGGCGAGATGACAAAAATAAGGAAGCTTGGGTCAACCCGTAGTACGAACATTTTAGAGATAATCCACACTGATATTTCTAGGCCATTCTCTTCAACTTTGTGTGGGAAAAAGTATTTCATCACCTTAATTGATGATTATTCTCGTTATGAGTTTGTTTACCTGATTCAACATAAGTCAGAGTCTTTAGAGAAATTTAAACTTTTCAAGACCTATGTTGAAAAACAAACTGGAAAGGCGATTAAAATTTTTAGGTCTGACCATGGGTGAGTATTATGGAAAGCACGGTGATGTTGGCCAGCACAAGGGACCTTTGTTGAATTCTTAGAGAATTGTGGAATTGGTGCCCAATATACTATGTCTGGTACCTCTGAACAAAATGGTGTGGCTGAGTGATGCGCAAACTAACGTGCTGTTCGCAAGTATACGAATCTTGTAATACCGGGCGTAATTAAGCTCGGGTGATCGTTCCCACGAGGACTATTTCGGGTTTTTCGAGAAATCAGTTTTAACTTCCAGAGTATAAAAGGAGGAGTAGTTTAGGATTGTGATTAACTATAAACTAAAAATAAACAAAATAAAGTGCAAATATTTTTTGTGACGTTTTTCTGAAAATCTTGAAGGTTGTAAATCTAGGGTTTGGAATACTAGGTCCAGGATCCCCCAGGGTTTCTTCAGAATTATATTCTTCGGTTTGATATGAAAACACTCAGCAGTTTTAATTATCCGTGCCACGTACCGATTGTGCAGTAACCTTTCAGATTCCACACGCTGTCACGATCCTGCAGACTTTCGGGTTCCTGTTAAGCTGCCTAAGTCTGCAGTCTCGTTCTAAGTCTGCTAGGGTTTCTAACCTGTCCTGATGGCCCGGGTCAGATTCTCTAACAGTTGGTCTATACGTTTTGGCTAGCCCTATCTCCCTTTCTCTGGTCGGTCTATCAGGGTAAGGTACTAAATCCTGTCTTTTCTTCCTAACCCTAACCTGACGTTTTCACCTACAGGCTCGGGTCTATAGCAATTCTGGTTCGCGACTCCGATCATGCATAGACAGATATAATCAAAGACTGAATAACTGATAATACTGCTGAATTAAGATAACGAGATCATGCATTCATACTCAAACTGCAGAAATAATGTCTGAAAACGAAACCCTAGGTTCACCGAGAACCTAGGTAAAAGGTTTAGCTACTAAACGACATAACTAAATAACAAAGTTTCTGAATTTAAAAGAGAGAATAAGATCAAACTAAGTCTTCGGATCTGGATGAGTGCTTCCGTGCTCTCCCGGGATGCTCAGACTTGTCCTTGGATGAATTGCCTTGTGTGTTGTGTCTTCAAAACGAGTCTGGACGAGTCTTTTTATAGTGCTGGCGAATTTCTGGAACTTGTCAATATTTACGAAACTGCCACTGCCCGAAACCGCCCCAGTTTTTGTGCTGTCTGCGTATAATACGCAGCCTGCTGCGTATAATACGCAGACAGGGTCTTCTCCTGCTGCTTTTTCTCCACTTTGTGCTTGCTGTCTGCGTATTTTCTGCGTATTTTCTGCGTATAATACGCAGACAGGGACCCATCTTGCCTTCAGCTTCTTCTTTCCTGCGTATTTTCTGCGTATTTTCCCCCTGGCTGCGTATGTTCTGCGTATTTTCTGCGTATAATACGCAGACAGGGGAGAAAATATGTCCAAAACCCCTCCCCTTCCTTGCTGCCTGCGTATTTTACGCAGGGTCTGCGTATTATACGCAGACAGCAAGGCAGGGTGCTCTTTTCTGCCTCTGTTTGCCTCCTGCTGCATTCCCGATCCATTCCTGCTGCATTCCCGGGCCCTGTTCCTGCATAGACAACATGAACACACCCGCGATCATATCCAAATAAAGTACGGAAAATGCAGAAATTTATAAAGAGCCAGCAACTGTCTCGTTCCTAAAACCGAGGTGTTCCGAGGGTGAAAATGGGCTAAAACGTGAGTTTTCTGGCACAAATGCATAAAAACCGAGCTATAAGATAACCCCTATTCGGGCGTTATCAAATACCCCCGCACTAAATATTGCTCGTCCCGAGCAATCCCCTTGCATACCAACCTGCTTGCATACCTCTCGGTTTTTGCAAAACCGACCCTGTCGTGCATACACTACCTTTGCATACTCCCTGCAATTGCATACTCTTTCAACCTGAACCGTATAACCAGACGACTCGATAGAAAGACTGACTCAGATAGAATATACACAGACTCAATGTACACGACTCAAAAAATATACTAAACAATGATTTTTGGTGAGATTGGGCAATCTCAAAAACATAACCGAGTGTCCTCAAAACCTCACCCTTTTTCCAGAAAATACTTCCCTGCAATCGATCGGTAAGTCTGAACAGATTTCTTTGGTGGATTTAAGCACGGGACCCGAGTACTGTTACTTTTGCTATCGACCTGAGCGAATCCCTAGTTAACCGACCATCCGAGCTATTTCCGAATCAAGGGTCTAAATCTAACAGGTAGGGTATATATATGTAAAGGTATGGCATGATCCTACTCGTTATGACATTCTCACAATTTCCCAAACTCACACCCCTCACCGAGTTCCCGAAAAACTGCCTGAAACACCTAAGTTCCTGCCATATCAATCTTCCTGTCCCTCGGTGTGTCTTCGCCGTTCTCGCGGCCACAAATGTGAAGCGGTGTACTGTCTCGAAAATCGTGCTACTCACTCAGCTTTTTGACTCGATAACATAAACAACAGAAATAACTGAAAAACTGCAAAACTAGATCATTCATCATTTTTTTTTTCTTTTTCTGTTTTTTTTTTTCTTTCTATATTTTTTTTTTTCATTTTTTTTTTTTTTTTTTTTTTAATACGACTCTATATACACATAAATACACGAATAGCGATAAAGAAACTGACTAAAGCTGAGTGAGTAGAAAAAACTGTCGTCGTGGGGTATGAAAGATGTCCTCATATGGAATACCCCCACACTAATCCTGAAGCGCTGATCCTGTAGTCGAAATAATACTGTGCAGTCCCACCGAACCTCCTCATCACCAAAGATGTAGAAAAACGGCACAACCACCAATTAACCTCTCAACCCCCCGGACCCCATAATGTGCGGAAAGATGTCTCGCACGCGACTAACTCCTCCTGTGGTCACTATGTAACGCAGTGATCCACCTCCGCAATTTAATGCACTGTCGCCTCTCACTCACCCTGTCCTTCCCTCGAAAAATGTGTCAATGTCGAAACTGTCCAAAACTGATATGTCATGAAGTGCTCCCATCTAAAACCCTCCCCAACTCACTCCCTCCGTCATAACTCGTAGAATAGCCAACTAATCGACTGATGAGGTCTCAAAGAAGGCTTCCTAGGCTATAGTGGCTAAGAATAAAAGGGGTAAATGGCTTCAAACGGGTTTACTAGTTGGACCTAGGGATAAGAAACAGGACGTGAGGTCCCTTGATAGCCAGTCACTCCACCGAAAGATGCGATGACCGTGACGGCGCCCGTGGGCGGGTTGTCGACTACCTAGATGACGGCGGTGTGGCAACTAGTCGGATCCTTTGCTCAGGTGATAACTACTTGCGGTTTCCAAGGGTCACTGGCTCTCACCTATCTACTATACCTCGGTGCAAGCTTTCTTTTCTGTCAAAGGGTTTAATCTCGATTTCTTCCCAGTTTCTGTTATCTTGATTGCCCTTTCTCAAATTTTCTGATTTTTTAATTTCTTTGGATTTTCTGAAAATTTCTGATTTTTTTTTTTTTTACACAATGCAAGGTCAGAATGGTGTGGCGGGTCGACTCAAAATAAAGAAAATATGCTGACTCAAAAATAAAATAAAAACTGCAAATAAATGTGAAAAAACGTGCAGACCGGGTGATGCAGACACGACTCCCACCCCCACACTAAGAGGTGGCATGCCCTCATGGCACTGACTCGTCTGGACTATACGGCGGGTCTGACCCGGTCTCGGATGAACCGGACATGCTGCTAGGTGAGCTGCTGGTCTGCCTGAATCTGGCACTACTCGACTGTCGTGGGTGCGAGCTCGACGACTGGCGGGACCGTGAGCTCGATGACTGTCGGGACTGTGTCCGGGATCCTGACCTACTGCTAGGTGGGTGTGGGCCCGGTGCTGTGGCATGCTCACTCGAGCTCGCCTCGTCCGACCAGCTGGTAGTGTACTCACTGGAATAGGAGGGAGGGAAGATAATAGGCAATGGCACCTCTCGGCCCGCATGGCGGGCTGCCTCTCGCTGCTCCTCTCGGAGTGCAGTAATCGCATCGCCATGGTCTTTGGCTATCTTCTTCGTGGTCTTCTTTAGGTGCTTTAGGTATCGGAAAACTTTCCCTAACTTATTAAGCACCTTCTCACCTAAAGACGCCTGGCCAGCACGGCATCCCTCAAGTCCCTCCTCTACTCGGGCCAACCTACGGTTCATGACCGAAAGTGGTGGTGGACCGGTCGGACCTCTCGTACCTCTCGTACTAGGTCTAGCTCTCTGACTCGGCCCGGCTCTCTGGCTCGGCTCTCCGTGGTCATGGGTGGACTGAGAACGCCTAAGTGTAGACGCTCCCGTCCCCCGAGTAGGTCTGTCCTGGGTCGATCTCCTCCTAGGGGCAGGGGCAGGCTCATCCTCCTCCATAGGGTCTGCATCAAGGTCGATGACTGGGTCATTCGGTCCCGGACCTCCCCCTCTAATCTTCCTATAGGCCTTAAGTAGAGGAGGATTCCAGTCACCCTCAAGCTCGGAGAGAGGAATCTGGTAATTACGAGCCAGTTGGATAATCAGGTTGCTATACCCGAGTCCCTTCTTGCTCGCGGAGACATTCCTCTCCTGAATATACACCCAAATGCGCTGAGCTATATCAATCCGTCTCCTCATCATCAAACAGTATACTATGACGGTCGCCTCATTCTCGAGGTAGGTAAAGTGCTGGATCCCCATGATGCGGTTCACCACCCATTCAGCCCACCACTTGGCAGGCTTGCACAAAAATCCCGAGTGCAGTTTCAGCCCCACATTTCCTTCTTCCTCAAAGTGGGCCCCCGCGGCTCCACCTGTCAAAACCCTCAAAACCTCCCCAGCTGACGGAGGGTTACTCATAGCTAACTGGTAGGCACACGGCTCTTGGGATGGTGGAATCCCGTAAGCCTGCCTA